>VFFE01007123.1:2200738-2298238 GCA_008921705.1 Burhinus oedicnemus | reverse complement strand
ATGCTAATCACACAAGAAATCAGGTCAACACTGAAGTAGTTTTGGCACTGTTGGCTACACTGCTAGCAGTACCTGAGCTTGCTAGGTTACAGTAAAAATAACTGAAGTGTGGATATAATGAATTACGAGACGACTCAGGCAAATGCTGGTCCAGTAACTAAGAAAGCTTCCACCCACAACTACTGACTCTGTCGCTCTGGTAAGGATTCCCAGTTCCCCAGCAAACTGTCAGAATGGAAGACCCTGCCTCAGTGATGGGCATCGTCCCTCATGATCACTGACAGCTGTGGCACGAATTATTAAGGAAATCAGCCAATTCTTAGGATAAAGCACAACGCACATGCTTTAAAAGTAATCCTCAGCTTTGTTCTTTAATTCAAAAAAAGTGAATGAGGCAAAGCTTTCTGGGGAGACTGAGCTTTCTTTTGTTGAGTATCTACTTGTTCACATCTTATAAGAGAAACCAAGTGCGTAAATAGCAAAAACTAAATTCAAGCCATTATGGCCCATGAGTAACGCTAACACCTGTACAGAAGAAGGGTATACTGCAGCATAGAAAATCCCACAAACATAAATATGTGGAACACTATTTCCGTGATATATATACACACAATACATATTTACATGGACCTGGCAGAGGAAAATACTCAAGGATGCTACCAACAGTAAAGTCATTAGCAAAACTTGTTTCATGTTTGACTTAATGGAAATTTTTGTGGGTCTTTAACACTGAAAAATATTCAGAATTAATCATTAGAAAAGTGCTATAAAATTTAATGAATTAATATTATACTTTAAAGATCTAAACTTTCAAAGATTTGTTAAATCTGAGAACACTGAAACCATAGACTAATTCAGCTTATAAGGAACCTCTGGAAGTTATGTGGTTCAACTCCTGCTCAAAGCAGGGCCAACTCCTTAGCTAGATCATATTTCTCAAAATTATATCCAGTTGGGTTTTGAGTATCTAAGAGGATAGAGATTGCACAGCCTCTCCGAGGAGCTTGTTCCCATGTTCTAATCAACTCTTGTGATTATTATTTTTACTCACGATATCTAATTAGAATTTCCCTTGCTGCAGCCTCTGCTCATTTCCCCTCATCCCTTTCACTATGCTCTCCAAGAAGAGTTTGTCTCTGTCTTCACTACAATCCCCAATTAGGTAGCTGAAGACACCAGGAGGGTTTCTACAACCAGTATCAAAACTCTTTTGTTTAGAACTAAAACTAGCAAATTCCTCCCTATTGACAGGTTTTTGAAGAACAGACAAAATTAACAGATTCTTATTTGAAATAATTACTTCCGCTATTATGAAGCTGAAACAACGCAAAACAAAAACAAGACGACATTCAGCTTGTAAATCCTTGGAAAAAACAGAAGCAGCATGCATGGTGATTACTGGCACAGTAAGTAACTACCACTCCTTCTGCATCATAAAGAACATTTCCTACTTAGTACCACAAGTCAGTATTGGTCTATTTACTTACCAAAGGATCTTCTACAAGTGAGAGGAAAGCTGACCGACTCATTTATTAGAGTTAGCTCAAGTTTGCAGGGGAAAGCACCAAAGAGGCAGCAAATATGGAATGCAACTGTGTGCCAATCCACAACTTAAAATGTTCATAAGAGCTCATTCGCCCCTTTTCTCAAGTTGAGATAAAAGGCAATCAATGTGAAGTTGCTTACAGAAGAATTAATTTTCAGAGTCAGGCAGTACTGCCTTCAGGAGAAAAAAAGGGACAGAACCACAGCAAAGGTTTCTCTCATCTGTCTCCAAAAATTTAACCTGTCAAATTTACCAGACACATTTCAAAAGTCTGGATCACAAATACTGTCTCAGGTAAGATGATGCTGAGCACTTGTGTGGTGAACTAAACAGCGCAAAACTGACAGAGAAATGGTACTGTCAATATACTTCATGGTTTTTTTTAAAAGATAGGTAAAACCTACCTATTGTTTGGTGCTTAAAAGAACAGAAACAACATTTCCCACTGGTATGAGAAGAATCATACGATGCTTACCTGCGACCACATTCTGAATATTTACCAATATTTTTTAATATTAAGGCAGCTGTTAATCGGATGTGTTTAGTTATTGGTCCCTCTTTTTCATCCTACAAAAGTAAAGAGAAAAAAAAATGTAAAAGCTCTATAGTAGCAGGCAACAATTAGTATCTAATACTTGAGTCAAACAATACTAACTGTGAAATCTCTGAAGACAAGGTTTCTTGATCCCCTCCTTAATGCCATTAGGGCAGCACTTGGATGATTCACAATGGCCTTCTGTGCTCTGGGAGTAGAGGCAGTACCCCCTGCAGCTGGCTGCCTACATTAGTAAAGAAAGAATTAATAAAAATAAGCTTTGCACCACTTCCTAGAGGATTAACAACCCTGAAAATGTATTTTGACAATTTTTAACCTATCTGAACAGAGACACAAATATCCATTAATACTTGGTGCTGGTATGTGATTTGCCCTTTGTTTCCACAGAAATAAACCTTATTGCAAAGCCTTCAGAGTCATAGGCTGTATTTTATGTGAAAAAACACTTCTCTTGAAGAAGTACTGCTCATCACTCATGACATTTGTGATGGAAAAGTAATATATTGTACTAATGACATAGCCACTTCCTGAAGTGTACCTATTTAAAGGAATGTTTTATCAGATAGGATTTAACAGGAACTGTGATAGCTATGCAAAAGTCATCTGAGATTTGGCCAGAGAATGTCCTTAAAATATAGCTATTCTACTCATCGGGACCATTAGACGCTATGACAATATAAAATACGCATTAACTGTGGTTAGTGACGAGTAACATAAAGTAACATGATTTAAGTTATGATCTAAGACAAAAACCATCTAATTGTTAACTCAGATCAAACATTCGTAAAACCAATTACCTGTTACTGCAGCTTTCAGACTGAGATTAATAAATTAAGCAGGGTATTTTATAAAGCTGGTACAAATAACAAACAGCAGAAGCAAATTCTCCATTTTCAGTATTAACACTGAAGTCAAAGCTGTTTCATGTAAAACTTTGAAATTACTCACACAGTTAGAGTTTAGAATGTATAAATATGCAACTTCACTTAATAAGACTCATAACGTCACCTCAAAGGGAAGTTTTGCAGTATCAGTGGTGAAAAGTATCACCACGCTTCAATATATTGAACAATATAATTATGAAGTTTTTTAATAGCCTAGTAGAACCTGATAAGAACATCTCAATATACCAGAAATATACAGTAGTGCTTACTTGCAAAGGTAGCATAAATCAAATGTAAATGTTCAATTTTTTAAAATGAAAGGTAGCCTATAAGAGTATTATTTAGGCGTAAATAAAACTTGAATTCTCTATTCAGAGAGACTTTCTTCACAATCTGAAATTCTAACAAGGAAACCTAGTTAAAAATTACAAAAACGGTTCACATGAGCAGCCTTAAACCACAAAATAGAAAATTAAGAAGTAGTAACAGACAGACTCCTCCCCAAAAACTTAGCTCATAGTCACACTGTCATTCTCCCTGACTGGAAACAAGAGTTTGAAAACCTTTATGAAGTAAAGGGAGAAGGGCAGGGGCTGAATTAAGAAACTGTTAGACAATTACATATGTTTCTAGGAGACTGAGTACCACAGTAAAGGAATTATCATCTTAATTTTTAATTCTGTAACACTTTTGTTTTCCTCATATTGAAAAGAACAAGGATTCATCAATGGAGGCTGTTCCGAATGTCTCTCTTCAACAGCTATCATAATGAATTTTAGAAGTTGAAGTACTATTGCCTTGATTCTAGAAATACTGAAAAAGAGACAATTACAATAAATTAGGAAGATATTAAAAGATTGTCTTCTCTTTCTGATTTTGGAAAAAAAGAAGTTGATAAAAAGCTACTGAGACATCAAGTGGACTGACGTGTGTCTGTGGGCAAGCATCTCTCAAGAAACATCTAGATTTCCTGAATTTCTTTATTTATATTATCAACTTAAGTTCAAACCATACCATTCATCTTGTAATTTAAAGTTCACTCCTACCCCACTCCCATGGTGCATGACGAGTATTTTTGGCAGCTCATGCTACCACCTTTGCTTCAGTGGCAACAAGGAAAAAAAATTAACATGAATCCAAAAAGATGCAAATGCACAAAGCTACAGTCAACATACAGTTAATTGCTAGTGCTACCTGACCTTCCAGAATGTAATATTCAGCTACCTCTGAAAACCAGAAAAGGTAATATAATACAACTTTAAAGGCAAAGAAATACAGAATTAAGGTATTCAACCAACTCTGTAATGCAGCTTAACTTTGTGTACCTGGTTTCATTACAGATTTGTTCAAGTATGTATGGTGTTATGATAGACATAAATGATGACTGATTAGGGGAATGGGCCCTTGTTTGTTACGCTGTGTTCCACAGATTTTACTTCCAGCACCAATAACATTTACTCTATATGCACTCTCTGAGGTAGGTGTAGTTTTACTAAATAGTGAGGGATTAAGTTAAGAAAGTTGGCCTGATTAATGCCTAAAAGTTGATGGCTTACACATGCTTCATCTCAGCATTAGTTCTTTAAGTTGTTTCAGCTCCATACAAGAATTAAGTCATATGGACTCTCAGCGGTGCGCTGATATATTTGACAAGTTTCTAGGTCTCAACAGAAAGTAAATTAAGCCAAAACCTTGTAAGTCAGCTTTCAGACATGACCGTGTAAAGCTAACTTGAGGTGACCTGCTGGAGCCAGCTTAGTATTTCATTTGACAAGTCACAATTCTGGAAAGCAAATTATCAAGTCTTGTCTCTCTCATGTAGCTCTTTTCAGTAGTGCAAACATCACTCTGCGGCAGTGCTGTAAGATTATGTGGGTTACACATTGCATGTAATCAAAATATTCCTGTTCGTTGATTTCTTCTTTAGTAAAAGAGAAGTAATAGAGACATGAGGAAAGAGAGTAAAAGTAACGGACATGGAACCTCTGTGATTTCATAGAACAGCTGAGTATATTAGCTGTCATGGAGTGCTGACAGAGAAAGGTCTCATCCCTTCCTTTTGTTCCAGCCAACCTCCTGTATTGATGTCCAACTGACTGTAAGGCAAGCCACCCACCTGGCAAACCCACATTTTTAACTGACTAGGTTTTTTTAAAAACAGAATTGATTTACCATGCAATCAGACAAAAACCAAAGCTAGTTCTCTCACTGTAAGCAGTGCATAGCCACGAGAAGAAACAAAGGATGGCAGGGAGAGTCAAAACATCCTACTTTGAATAGTGGAATGCTCTTATTTCAACTTGTATTCTGAAGTCACACCCTTAGTATCTTGTGATATTGCAGTCTCAATATTTCAGCAAGAACTGGTTATGCACATAAATTCCTACTTTCTGAATCTGACCTAATTAGGGAATTCTGCCTTAGAAGAGGGGATGTATGAATGTTTTTTCTAATGTGAGTACCTGTGCCAATTTTAAAAAAGCCTAGGAGAAGACAGAGCTACTGGATGCGTTATCTGTGTGACAGAACATTTTTGAAAAGGCAGAGTTGAGATCACAACATGCTAAGAGACGGTACCAGCCCTACGCTTCCCACTTACCAAGTATTTAAGACTACATTACCATCATTCTTCATTTTGTGGCTTTCAGAGGTCTGAATGTTGTTCAGTGTAATGAAATAAGGCACCATAAAGCAATCGTAAGTCTATGTTAAGAAGTTTGTTTATATTAAAAAATAAAAAGACCCCCAAACTAAATTTCTCAGCTTTCATACTCAACTTTCCCTGCTGCCTCCAGCACCTTGGTAGCAATTTAACTAGCCACAGAACAGACTGCAAAAATCTGCCTGGGACCATGTAATTACATCTTTAACTTGCAACAAAGAGATTCCAGTTAGTTACTAACAAAGACCTAGTCTTAAAATACTTATACATGTAACTGAACCCTGAATAACTCCAATATTAACATAACCATCCCCCACAACCCCACAGCTATGGGGTTGCCCTCTCCAATATTAATTCCAGATGGTTGAAATCATTTTGGGAAAGAGGAGAGCCAAAGCCGATTCCAGGTAGCAGCACAAAATTAGAAGACTCAGAGGAGTTGGTATTTATCTTGTTTGCTTGTTTAAAGGAAAGTTTATTACAAGAGTTCCTGGATCAAATCAGCACAAATTTAGACCACAAAACTGGAAGGAATACAGCAAGTTACAAGACTATCCGTCTCAGCTGTATGAAACAGCTGAACTGTACACAACGAGTAACTTTCCATTTGGATTACAAGCACTTTCCTGTTACAATAGAAGTTATAAAATGCTATCCAGGTGAGAAAAAAAATCAGGAGAATATACTGAGAACAATGTTCATCAAAAAGTATTGACCCGTATACCTTAAAAAATTACCTGTTTTTTTGTGATAACTGCAACCACATCTCCCACAAGAGAATCTATTCCCTCTTTTGCCCATTTTGTGTTACTGTTATAGACCCTACATATGCAGAGTTTCACCTGATAAGCCAAGTTACAAATACACAAGTTCTTCCAATAATTTCTAATCCTTTTATTTGCACTACTGCTAATGAGGTTCAGGTCTCTTACTTATTGGAAGGCTTCTGATTTCCTGCTTGTCCATGTTCATCTTGCTTTAATCCTGCAAGCAAAGCATCTCTGGAACAGTGCTTATCCTGTTTGGGGAAAAGAGAAAGTCAGTGAGAAAGGTGCGTGAAAATTTACCATGAAATTCCTACTATGTTCTGAAATAATATGTGAAAGAAAATCTGCACCTGTAAATGGGTAATGAAGGAAAACCTCTGCCGCTGGAAAGGTTCGCATCCCTCCCATAAGCACTGCCCTGGGTAGACATCTTTTCCTCCATGTTCAGTTGCTGCATGATAGAAAACTTGTGATGGTGTTTGAAACCACCTACAAAAAGAGGGGGAGGGTTTTTTTTTCTAGTTAACGGTAAAGCACAAATACCACAAACACACACATACTGGCTAAACATTTTTGTTTTCTGAAATGAGACATGCATTGATAAAATGAAAAGTTGACAAATCTTAAAAGGAAAAACAGGTACATATATAACCAGTGAGCTACTAAAAAATGGCAATACAGTTTTGCCAAATCTGATTGAAATATGCTTCTATTTTTCTATTTATACTTTACCAAAGAAATAATGCATGTTAGTTCCACCAGATCCATTCTCTGCAATACAAGCAAAATACACTAATAAACAGCTAAAAAAGTTGGGTTTCATCTATTCCTTTTCCCGTTTTCCTTCTTTACTGGCAGTCATACTCAGACCTTATTTAAACTTTAACTGGGTAAGAGAGATGCACACCATTCATCCTATTTTCTTCTCAATACTGTATGCTTATCAAAACTAATGGAATAAGAGATCAAACTAAAATTAGTGCTCTTCAGCACCTGAACTCTAAGTATTAGGAAAATGGCTAGATGTCATTTCCTGATGGACACAAAAGTCAAAAAGTGTCACTCATGTGACCCTTTTTAACACCGTCACTTAAACCTCAGTTTTTAAATGACTTTGCAAAAACCTCAAACTAAGCACTTTGCCTGCCAACAGCCCCAAAGCACAGGACATGAGGTATCTCAGCAAATGAAGTGCTTCTGCATCAATATAGAGAGATGAAGTTGTCCTAAGCCTGGCCCTGTAACACTCTCAACAGTATATTTTGTGTTTTCTGTATGTTCTATTTGGTGAGAGCTCAGGTGTGACATAACCTTACAGTGAGTTCAGCCCAATAAGGGCTTTCTTCCATTTTAAAGTGGTAGAAAAGTTATAACTCACTATGAATGCCACCTCAAAATACAGGTGAGTCAACAGTTCTTAAACAGTTTCAAATTGTCACGCAGGCAAAAGATGTGTTATTTTAACATGTCTCAGATGGTAATGGGGAACTACCATATTTCAAACAGTATTAAATGAAAACAGCAAATGACCCAAAGTATGGTTTTTTTAGTCTAGATACACCTTAAAATGTATCAAGTGTTACAAATTACATCCCTTACTTCAACAGAGAAAAAATGGCCAAAATAAACATAAGACTTAGCTGCTTGCAATTCATTTCAATACAACTAACCCAGCTCATCCACACAGACTTAAGGCTTGGACAGGAGAGGTCTAGAAACCTAGTTGCTGCCATTTGGGAAGTCATTGCCACCAGCTGTCTTCACACACTTGCTGTATGGATGCCACTGGCGCAGCAGTCTTACCGAAGACGAAACACATGCACCCACCTCAGCCATTTAAGTTCACATGCCAGTATTTTAGTTTCAGTTAACAAAAAAAGTATTTGTGTTAAGATGTTTGACTGAACTCACTGGGCTGAACAGTGCCAAGAGGGAGATGACCTCCAATCAGAGACCTACAGCAAGCAGCCAAGGATAAAGCAACATCTTAAACCTACTGCAGACATTTATGGACAAGTTCAAGTCAGAACTCTCAGCATACGAATAGCAGATCAGTAGGTCCTTTGATCCAACCACCTTCTTCCACATCCTGCTACTCATTTCAATACTGGCCATTATGCAAACATACTTCAATTAACAGGTAGGCCTAAGTGTACAGATTACTATACTGTTACCCAAACCCCATAAAGGTGTCGAAGAGCTAATTTCACCCAGAGACAAGTCTTAGTTATAAACTGAATCCTACTGCAATAACCACCTGTAATACAGCAATTATTTTCCGCATTGGCAATAAATACTACTCTCTTAAAAAGCATTCATCTTTTCCACACCAGTCAGCTCTTGCTGAAGGGAAGCTGGAAAGGAGAAACAGCCTCTTGCTGTTGGTCCAGACAGCCCATAGTAGGAAGTGAAAATAAAATGTACATCTACATTGGCTGAACAGCAAAAGTTGATGTTTCAGAGGACAGAAAGATGTCTTTCTGTAATAAAGGGGAAAGTTAGTATGTAAACTTAAGGCTGGCACAAACCTATTTATGCATAATTCCTGGCATGGATGAAACAAATTTCACAGCATAAGTGAAAACCAAAATGTAGTTTAAAACATTTTACTCAACGTGGCAAGGCTTTAAGAAAAATAAAGCTATTTCAGCTATGTTGGTTCATTCACTGTATAATACATTCATTGTTATACTTCAATCACTGATCTAATAAGATTCACGATTACTACCATTTTGCAGAGAAAAACTATTTTTCCTTAAAGAAACACCTAAACATAGTAATAAAAAAAAAGCCTAAGTACTGAGAATATGGTCAGTTGAGTCCAGACTCTTGTTTCCCACTTAATTTCTCCATCGTTCTGTTCAGCTGCTGAACAGAACATTAAATTAATAGCTGACTTGACAGGCAGTAGAGATTCAAGAGTATTTCCAATTTACGTTTTAAATACCAAGCAATTCAAGAGCAGACATCTTCTGCCTACCTGTGAAACAGAATAGCAGCTTTTAAATTAAGCTGAATACAATTAGCAGTACTTGCAGACAGCTGAACTTCAAAGGAAAACACCTACTTTCTGTTACATCCTCAATGCAAAGTAGTGTGCTGACTGACAGCTTTTAAGAGTTTTACTTCCACTTCAGATACTAAACTTGAACACA
The DNA here is from genome assembly GCA_008921705.1 of Burhinus oedicnemus. NCBI lineage: Eukaryota > Metazoa > Chordata > Aves > Charadriiformes > Burhinidae > Burhinus > Burhinus oedicnemus. The sequence continues at coordinate 2,288,668 of VFFE01007123.1, read as the reverse complement.
TCTGTGAGAGGCCAATCATTACAACTATTTGCATAATCGAGCCTGATCTGATCGTGGTCTTTGGACACTACTGAATTTGTTGCACTTTATTTCAAAATCTTGGTATAATGTTTCCTAATTCAGTTCTAAAAAACAAAACAGCAGAACCCACACCCATGCCAGTGAGTGTTGCTGACTGCAGCAGCCAAGTTAGCAGGTAGGAAAAGAACGTACTATTTTATTTATTCATATTTATTCTGATTCTCCATAAAATGTTTCTGGAGGCCTTCACTGCCTTCTGCAATACATCCTGGGAGGGAAACTTAATGCTAATATGTTGTGAGAACTAAAATTAAGAACATGGATAGAGAAACAGGTGCAAATGACTTATCAAATTTGCCTCCTGTCATATCTTTCCAGTTAATTGTGAACACCACGAAAGAAACGCTGTTCTATCATTCTATTGTGCTGAACCTGCCTGCTTAATAACTAGGAAAAAAAATTACTAAGCAATCATGAATGAAATCAAGTAGTGGATGTGAAGTTCACATAGACTAATGACCCACTCAAAAGAATCTTCTTGTTTCCTGCTTGAACAACTCAATAAAAACACCTAAGATCTAAGATATAGTGACAGTAATAGGTGGCAATTCCAGATCTTTATGTCTGTTAGAAGCAGGAAGCCTACAGGAGATTCGATACTCCTGTTTTTAATCAGGCTGTTGAAGGAACATGAATAAGCAATATACATTTGGGGAAGATGCTAACTTAACATTTTGATTCTCTCTTCACCACAGAGAACGCTTCAAAACTGTAGTTCAGCAAACTCTTCAAGATGGTATAAATTGGCAATGCTTCTGCCAAGAAACTGCCCCAGCTTTTCAATTCCATCTCAGTACAATCCACTCTTGTACCAACACAGGTGTTTATGCATCTATTGTACAACCAGTAAGAGTATGGCTCTACAGTTATATTTATTAGTATTAAAGGAGTAAAGTAAAAGGTAAGTAAAGCCTTACATGTATTTCTTACATACAGAAGTGTCACCTACCTAAAAAACAAAAATCACTTTTAAGGTGAGAACAGGGCAATGATTTAAGAAGTGCCAGACCTCTACAGTACCAGCCAGAGTCTTATCTAAAACCTGTGTCTTGCATTGACTTGACTTAATCATCTTTGAATTATGTTTGTAAGGAATGAAAGAAACAGAAATTACAGCTTCAGGGGTCTACACATTAACTGTCCTTCAGTATTCCTCTAATTCTTTTCAAATGCCTCATTTTCACCATCAGTTCCAAACTTCATAATTTCATCCCAACTTTCTGAATGTCTACACATCAGTCTTCTGCGAAATCAGCTCGTTTTTATGCTCCCTTTGTCTTGTCCCACAAGAATGAAGTGTCTCATCCTTTTTCATGCCCATCCTGTACATTATACAATTTCTCTCACTGGTTTCAAAGTGGCTATTTGACAACTACCTTTGTTTCACCAATCTGTACCATTCACTGAAAATTAAGCATATTCACAAACCTATGTTATTTGAAAAATCAGTGTCAAGATTTACATACTGATAACAAGGGTAGTATCATGTTTTTATAAGCCTACATCCAAAAGACTACTAGCTCACTCCTCTCTCCTTTAAGGACAACAACAACAAATCAAAAAAAGTCTAATCATTGCTGTTTAGTCTTAAGGCTAAGCTCCTTTTTATTGCTTTTCATGACAATGGAGTCCTGTTGCACACAAATGGTATCGTAATTACTAAAATTAGTCATAATCTAAATAAGACTTTGACCAGGACATAGAAGTGCAACACCCTGCTCTTGCAAAACTGGAAACACAAGAAAATGTCAAGACATGATTTGTAACTGCAGTACAGTAACTATTTTTGTATCTGCAATACAGAGAACAAGCTTCCGAGTTAGGAATTATTTTTTTTAACTTAACTACATGACAATATTTTATTAACCAATATATTTAAAAAAAGCCACATAACACTATTTTATGCTCTGAAATATAATGGAGAGTGATTAAATGTCTTGCACTCCCCCATCTCAGCTTCAGTTTCCTCAACGCTTTTCACTTTTTCTTTTCCCCACTGACAGAGTATAAGGTAACTTAAGGAAACAGAATGGATAGAACTTGTAGAATCACCTTCTACATACAAGCATCTGTTATGTATTAGTAGATAGTTAAATAAAGGAGCTATTTACTTTTTACAAGATTGCCACAGACACATGAAGTTCTGTCCAGGTTTTTTCATTTGCTCTGCATGCTGACTTGCTGCAGTGTATGAAGGCGGCTGCAAATTGATCTGCTGGCCCTGTACTTGCACTGTTGGTATCGACGTTGCAGGTGTGCTCTGTAGAAAAAGTTAAAACACAGTTTTAAACAGGGCTTATTTCAAGACTTGACATACAGCTTACTGTTTGTTCAAAGATCTTTTGTTTTACACTTTAATCAACCACAAGGTTTCAGATTTTAACACTTTGAATAAGGATTAATACACACAATAACATGAGGGACATACAACTTTTACACTGTAGTATTTTTGCAGAAATGTCTAACAGTCAAATTACTAAACCTTATACCCAAATTCAAATACAGAATTATGATTGCAAAGGAATTTCTCAAGGGCACTAGAGGAGCAAAGGTCAGCGTCATTTTGCAAAGGCTTTATTTGTTCTTTAAGGAAAGAAAAAAGCATGCAACCACAAGGGGTTGCAATGATGTCACCACAGGGAGTAGTTTTCTTTCCTATGTAAATGTAGGAGAAAATATTGCTAGAAGAAGTAAAATAAGCATTGATACATCTAAAACTGCTTTATGTTCTTTGATGAAATGGTTTTATGAGCCGCATTAGTACATATCAGTCTGTGTTACAGAGTGTGCATGGAAAGGCAAATTGAACAATGCTTAAGAAACACTATCAAAGAACAGTAGGCTCAAACTATGACATTCCATTTTCTCTATAAAACTTGGCAAATGATACAATTCTTCAAGCTCTTGTATAACCAGCCAGCGCATGTACCTTTATACATAACATCACATGCCCAGAATGCCTAAGCATGCCATACAACTTGTACACAGTGAAATATAAACCTTTCAGAAAGGAAAATGTTTCCCTTGCTCCCTTGCAATTTTACAAGACATTTAATTTCTATTCGCTGGTAAAATATCTTAAAAGTGACCTAAAAAAAGACAAAACCAAGGCCAAAACATGTCAATTTTATTTCTTTTTCTGAATAACAGATACTGAATGCTGGACTTCCCCATTTCAGAATAGTGTTTATGTCAGAATACTGTTTCTCCTACTTCTTTTTTCCTAGAAGGCTCTGGCCAGCAAGACATTTATAAAGATGATGACAATAAAAAGATCAAGCTTTTGAATAGGAATGAAGACCTAATAGCCTTTTCTTCTCTACTGTTAGAAAAGGAACATAACACGCTTTTAAAGAGACCAAACAAAACTGCTTTCAAGTCTGTGTTTAAGAATATTATAAAATAAGTGTTTTCAAATGCTGCACACGCTACTCTGCATCTTTACAGCTCTGTTACCAAATAGCTTTAGACTTAAACTGTAAAGAAACAAACAGTTAAGTGCAACTTCTAACATTTTAGTTGTATATTGATGTTAAGTTTTCCTCCTGCTGCTCTCTATTGGCATTGCAGACAACAGTCATACAAGGTAATGAGTTAATAACTATCACAGATCGTACAATGCTAATAACATGACCAAAAGGACAGCAAAAAAGCCTCATCAAAACCAAAACACTTCTCTTATCCAAGCATAAATCCTGGTAAAAGTAAGGCAAAACTCAGCAAAACTCCTGAACACAGCACAGCTACTGCATGATGGCTGCGATCTGTGCATGTCAAAAGTTGTAAGAAAGGACTCTTCAGTCCATTGGTTACAACTACAAATTATTTTGAACTCAGCAATGATTTTCATCTAAGACCTCTAAGCTATTTCACAGATTGGGTAATAAATCTTCACAATGTATCTTTTAACAAAAGGTAAACACAAGTGGCACCTTTTAAGATCAACATCCCTTTAACAAGGCATTTTTAAAGTGACGCTGAAAGTAAAATCATTGAGCAGTACAGCTTGTTTTGCAGTCTTCACTTGGCATCCTGTTATCAGTACATTATGATGGTCTTTATGCGACTTTTTATCCCTACAGAACTTCTGTCTCATTTAACGTGCTGGAGAGAGAGTGGGCTTACTGAATGACTTCAGTGTTTTATTTAATTCCTGTTACTCAATGTGTGGTTCATGTATTATGTACTCTATTCTAAGCAAACCCTACAATTAATCCAGAACTATGAATTTTCTCAAGGGTTTTTCTGGCAAGTTCTCCTAGTGGTATTCAAAGGTTTTAATACCGTCTCATTAAAAAATTGTTCACTTTAAACAAGGAGATCTGAGATACACAACACAAAATGTTACATGCTGAGAATCAAAGACCACAGGAAAGGAAACAAATTTTCAGGAAAAAAAGTTAAAATTCAGTTTCCCCTCCAATTTCTACCTTTTTTTTTGGGGGGGTGAGAAAAAACAAAACAACTGATAAATTGAAAAGATATGTGTAAAATAATTGTTGTTGTTTAGAATTCTTTTATCACTGCTGTACTTCAAAGTAGTTTCACTCAAACTTGTAGCATTAGGACGTTACAACTTCCGTGTATTTTGAAGTCAAATTTATTGCTTGCTTATTAACTGTGCTGATTATATTTTAAAATCAACAAATAAAGCAAAATTACATTTGTTTTCCTTGGTTTTATTTTAGAAACATAGTTTATACGTTCGAACATCTCAAAGCTTTCCTCTCTTCATTCAAGAGATCAGAAATACTGCTAATTTTTGTTTTCTTTTTTCCCCTCCTCTATTTTCATGTATCAGTTTAGTAATGCATGATACACAGGACATCACTGAAATTAGGTATAGTCTTTGTTTTTCAGAAATGAAAGTCCTTTTTTCCAGAAATGTACCTAGAAATACTTGCTATGTGCTACCTAGTTTACAGTACTGATATGCAATGATTATGTAAACTCACTTATTTCTTTAACATATGGAACTACGACAGACATTTAATCCTAGTGAAGTCTTTCGGAGAAAAGCAACATTGAAGAAAATTTCCCCATGGCATAATGATTTCACAAAATTTCCTCCTCTAGCAAAACCATTTAATGATTCCAGGTTCCTCAAGAAATCAAACGCCCAGTACTCCAGTACACTTGAAAGCACTTTATGGTGCCTTTTTATAATCAGATTAGACCTCTCCATGATAGGATTTGCAATTGCCACCACTTAGCACTTTTGCAAATCAGATCTCACCGGATCTCAGGCCTGAAAGGTACCTCTAGCAGCATCACCCATCTCAGTATGGTTTGCACTGAACTCTTAATAAAACTACATAAATACAAACCCTTGATGTCTGTAGTTCACTTACAGAACAGATACTACAGGTTACTTAAGTAGGCAGAAGGAGATTTTATCTCTAGATTGAGTGACTTTAGATTGAGACATTGGGGGAGGATGGGGAAGAAATCCAGCATAGTCATGAAAACTAAGAGTAAAGCTAAGAGCCTTCTGCTAACCAGAATGGACTGTTTACAAAATACACTATTTTTATGCACAAGAGCTCCTCCACTTGGGCACACAAGCTCCCTATGGGGCAAGAATAACAAATGCTCTGGCTTGGGGACAGAAATGGCCTCCACCTCCATTTCACAGAAGCAATGGTGCCATTCCATTTATGTATTAATGGATAACTCTATTTTAGCACGCCCGTTTTATTTAAAAGGCCTACTGTGCCATCAGCAAGAGAACATACTGCATTCCAGTGCGATGGGGGTCCTGTAAACATATAGAGCCATATGCAGTTTAAAAGCATTAGGCTGCATGTTTTCTCCCACCATTACTATGTGCTCACGCATAATAAATACATTTAACTCAACAATAAACAGTTAATTATTAGTAAAATATATTTTTTAAGTATCATAGGATTTACAGTTTGGTATTACAAAATTTTATGTTTAGCTTCTTCATGATAATGAACGTATCTAAAAAGGTAAGCTATAAGCTGAAAATGAATATAGCAGCATTTGAGTGTGTGGAAGGGGTCAGGAGGACGGGTAGGCACTAAAGTAAATTTTCTTTTCTTGTTAGATTACTGAAGTTTAAGTCTCCTTGCCATAGTGTGCTTCACAAGTGAAGAGCAATAAAAGCATAGAGATTCTGTATTTCAGTACCTCCAGCTGAGAAACTCATTTGCTCTGTGGCTAGGAATGAATTACACCTCCTGGGGCTACACACCTGCTTTCTGGTGCATGGTAATTCTCAACTTCCCAATCAACAGCGAGCAGGAGTAAATAGCGAAGGCAATGCTCACACAGTTTTTGCCACCTAAATTTCCACACAAGCATGTTTCAAGTGGGCGGCCTTAAGAAAAACAGGCGTGCATTGTTTATGAGGGGATGACAGTGATGAGCAGGGAAGTGACTACTTTAAAACCCAGATAAGGCAATTTAAATCAGATTTGCTCACTTCTAGTAACTTGGCGTGACACCAGAGTATTCCTTCAAAACACACATCAACTGAGACAAACCAACATGATTATGTTCAACAGATGTTTTGGAGGCGTTTGAAGAGGAGTAAGAAAAAGTGGAAAAGAAAAGAAAGTGTACAGGTAGGTAATCGCTCATTTCTCTTTCTTTTTCATCCACCAGTCCAGCCCAATGCCTCAGGAAAGCAATAATCCAGGAACAGGGAACACCAAAATAAAAGAAAGCAGAGCTAGTAAAGTGCCAGTTCTGTCTCCTCTCAGACTACATTTCATGAGCTTACAAAATACAGATGGAGATGTAAGAAAAAAATTGCAACACTGTCCATATCATATGTTCCCCTTCTGACACAACCCATACACCCATAGCTCCATTTTTTCTAAAATGCAAAAAATAAAAATTTTTAAAGTCAGTATATATGTAGTTATTTTTCAGCGAGTTTTGCTGAGGTGTACAATTAACTTGGAACAATCACAGGTTATACACAGAAAATACCTGTACTTATACAACTGGATTTCAATACTACTACATGGGCTGTCCCATAGACAGCACATATATAAGTTTCCATTATTTTAGTAGGCCATTTAAATCAGTATTTTTCCCCACAGGCATATAGTACCAGCCCATTTCAAACTACCATTCATATCATGAAACAAATCTTCTCAACTTTTACATTCCCTTAAGGATTATTTCACTCTTTTTCTTGCTTTCCTTAGTTTTCACATTGCCGTTCCCTTCCTCCTCTATTTGTCGGCCCTTCCTTATCTTCAGTTCAAGCATATTCCCTTTCTCCTCTCTGCAGTTCGTGACAACTAATCCTGCCGTAGTTGCATAATCAATACTCTCCCTCCCTGTTCCGTCCTCTACGTCGCCTTTTCCAGCCTTCCTGTTGGGTTATAATTTTATTACATATTTTCTTCTTCTATACCTTTCTCACTTCTCTGAAATACGAGGTCTAGTTTAGAATAAAGTTTTAAGATGACAAGCAAACAGGAAATCACACACTAACAGCTTCAGCAGATAAGTAATTTTGCCATAGCTAATATCCCTTTATTCCCCATCCCTCACCATTTTTCTCCATTGGGTTGTATTTATAATAAATTTCACACTGTTAGGAGGAAGAACCACGTTCTCCTATTTCTTCTGCAAGACACCCAGTGTACATTAGGTACTGCAGAGAGCATAAAACAATGCCGATGCTCAAATGAAAGAAGTGTTCCTTAACTGCTGCTTTTCAAAAAGTCAGAGACAAGGAAGCCGTTTGTCATACAAGGAAGACTGCCAAAATGCGAGGGAAAAAATAGATTACACACAGCCTAACCTCAAAAGAAGTCATCAGTAAAACTCACACTGAGTTCATGAGCATTTGGCTACATCTTAGTATTTCTGCATGTCTTAAAGATATTCCTAAAAGCAGACTCAATATTGGAAATACTTAACATCTGCTTTTCCAGGAAAATAATGGCTATTGCAGCTGCTCAGCAGCTTTGGGAAAAAAAGACCTGGCCAGGATGATTTTGATACTGTTTTAGTCCAACATACCAATTTTAAAGGAGTGGTAAAGACCCTTGAAAGTCTTAAGCCAAACTATGATGTTCACTGTATCAGAACAGAGTACTATAAAGTGGGTTCTATTACAAGTCAGTACTTAGCATTATCATGACAGACATGATTCATAAATAACCATATGTAACAGTTTAGGCAATTAGTTAACGAATTAGATTGTGTACCAAGATCAAAACTAACTCCTTTTCTCCCACATTCCTGTAATTCTGAAGAAAGGAAGTGCATCCTGCAGACAGAAGAATGAGCTAACTTCCATGGAAGCAGACATTAAACCAAGTTATTTTGATCTGCAGATTTGTACTGAATAGCATACCCACCTGGCGCCATTTTTCTGTTTGTACAGGTAATGGAAAGCATACAAACTATTAATGATAGTGATAGCAGTGATAATGTAAAAAAAAAAAAAAAGTATCAGCACAGAAAATATTTTTTCTTTTTTTCCCCCCTCTATTATAATGATAAACATTATCTAATACAAACAAAATAGTTAACTGTATTACTCCCCCTTCTCAAAAATCTAGAAGCCTAATATTTTAGTAGCTGTTTGAGACACAACTGAAAATTCCTGTTAGCCACACATCCAGGGAATAAATAATCACTGATAATACTTATTCCACTCCAGAGACATAGAGACACAGCCATACCATTTTCTATTTCAGCCAAATCCTTAGCAAAGCTATAATGGAATTTCAAACTGTTTAACAGCTAAAGACACTCTCTGAAAAAAGCAAGGCATAGCTAACATATCCACACTATATAAAATCTAGTGCATTATCCCTATGCTGCCAACAACACTTTCATTTTGGTCAAATAATTTCTAGTAAGAACAAAGATAAATAATGTATCAGAAAAATATAGATACCTGATAAAACCTAAGTGAAAATTTACAAGTGAATTTACAGACATTTTAAGAACATAACTCTGTGCAGTGTAGAAGTTAAAAGAAAAAAGTAAAGAAAGAAAAAAGAAAGAAAACTTGTTAACTATTAGTCCTGATTTCCAGTAACTAAAGGAAGGACAGTCAAAAGCTTTCAACAGAAACCTAACTTGACACAGAAAAGAAGTAGCACTAGCTATCACTTGTTGAATTTTGAGTTCTAGCTCTGCTTAAGTCCATAAGGTCTATATCTATTACCTCATCAAAAACAAACAAAACCCCAAGCAAACAAACAAAACAGGAAGATAAGAAATAAAAGACCTGTCTTATCTCAAGGTCAAAATGTACTAACATACACTCAAGATTTCATTTCCCCTTTCCACAGTCTGTCAGAACTCTGTGACTGCCAGACCTACTATTCTATTATTTTTGCTCCTAATCAGGTTAGGAATGTTTTTTGGAGAGGGATTTTCTGTCTGTGTACAAAACTGATATAAATTCTAGAGACTGGAATAATCTCAAACATGATTATTTCTACTTATTAGTACTCATACAAATGATGGCCATACCTCATTTCTAGTAAAGTGTTAAGGAGTAACCACTTCCAAATGGTTATAAAAAAAAAAAAAAAAAAAAAAAAAAAAACCCAAAGTTTGTCAAACAGAAAAAAAACCCCAAACAATGCTTATTCTATCAATAAATAAACAGTACAAATATTTTGTAATTATCAAACATAAATATTTCAACATATTTACAAAACAATACTTTCTGCTGACTGTAGTGAATGCCTGAAACAAGCCTTTAAAAACCACCTTTAAATGCAAGAACTTCAACTCATTTCAGCAAGACAAATGCAGCTGCAGTGATTAACTTGAAAAAAACCCATATTTGCCCCTCCATAAGCAATAATGGCCAAGAATAAAATGCAGAACAATACCAACATTTTTACAAGACCATACAACAAACCATTTTTGTTTTCAGAACAGTTAATTCTTTAAGGAAGAAATCAGTGAGCAGAAATTCTTTCCTTACTGCGTATTATCAAGCTACAAACTATTTTAAAATTCCACTATTGCCACTGACATTGAAGAAGTACGCAATCTATTAGAACTTTAGTCCATGAAAGAATAGAAACCATCGTTTTCTGAATATTTTAAATACTATGCAAGAGATGTTGACTGAGTTTACATTTTCACCCGCATTATTTCATAGAATTAGTCAGAATCACAGTTGGAATAAACATAAAAAGAACACTGCAACATACCTGTGTGACCATGCTCTGTATATACGTGGTTGGATGCTGCTGCTTTTGTTGAACAGCACTTTCTATTGCTACTTTCGCTACAGTGCTTGGATCCGCTCCAGCTGGCACAGCAACCATAGTTGCACTGCAACCAGCATTGTTGGGGTCACTGATTGTAACAATTCTAACTCCTACTTTATTTGGAATTCCTGGAACAGTTTCCCTGTCATTATCCTCTGCTGGCCTCTTTACAGTTTTGCATTCTGCTGTGCCATTAGTAGACCGAACTTCGGATGACAGGGTAGACTGGGACACTCTAGGTCCTGAGTGTGGAACTGCTATGATTTGATGCCCCTGTATAACAGAGGCTGTAGATTGTGGTGAGACAACTACACTTGGGCGTTGCTGAGGCACATCTGAATTCAAACTTGAAGCTAGAGGTCCATTAGGTAAATCAGTGTTGGTACCACTAAGTTGCTGGGTTAACAGTTTTGCAGCCTCCTGTGTACCGCTTAGAACAGGTGAACTACTCAAAGTTAATACAGGCCCATTAGAAATTCTTTCCCCTTGATCACCTTTGGCAGTATCTTGCTGCGTGGTATCCAAATTCCCTTGTTGTTCCACTGAAGATATCTCACCATTTCCTACATGATTGGAAGTTTTGTGATTTGGAATGTTTTTGCTCAAATGAGAACCATCTCCTTTATCAAAATCACAGATTCCATTAACTAGGGGCTTCTTCAAATCACTTTTAATTTCCTGCGTGTCCATTTGTTCAAAGTTCTGCTTTCCAGGAGCTCCGTTCTCACCCATTTCTAATGATGGCCCATTACTGACTTGTGAGCACTGATTGGCCTCATTCTGAGTTTTCCCTGAGTTAGAAGGAGGTAGACTGGAGTCACTATACTTTCTCCCATTTAAAAGACTTCCCACCTGCATTTCATTTTCTTTTGCATCCCCATTGCTGGTGTTTGCAGCTCCTCTTCGGCAGGAAGGATTCTCCATAACTTCAATTTTACGTTCATGAATGTGTAAACCTGTTGCTTCCTTTGCTTCTTCCTCCTTTTGGCAAATTATTTTATCACCTTTGAATGGGGGAGCAGCAGTACACGGTGATTGTCCAGCTGAAGGTGCTTGAGTAGCTGGAAGTGTTTGCACCTGTAGCCCAACTCCTGTCTGTGCTCCACTCACTGCAATTCCTGCTGGAGCAATGATTTGAGTTGCATTTCCCTGACTCACAGTTGCAGTAGCAAAACTCGTATTTGGCACAACTGTTATCGTAACCTGGTTGCCAGTAGTCCCTTGGAAAATAGTTGCTGGGCTGTTTGAGATCAACTGGCCTGGCAATATCTGTAAATTGGAAATGGGTACTGTTTGTACTGCCCCTGGGGGCTGGATTGCACCCGGGACCAGCTGAACATTTTGCTGTCCAACTAGCAGCTGCTGAGTTGGAGACTGTCCTTGAACTCCAAAACCTGGTGCCTGGTTATTGGCCATCTGATAAACCACCTGAGGGCTAGGAGCTCTTGCATTGTTAGGTGGAGGAATCTGTGGAGCTGGGAGTATAAGCTTTCCCCCTGGAGTTGAGGGGCCTCTTTTTGGAAGAAGCAGTTGTTTTATCAGACTAGACTCACTAGAGTTAGGCTGGCCAACTCCTGTGTTAGCTTGTTGTGACTGAACTTGCATTTGTATCGGTTGTTGTACCTGTACCTGCTGCTGTGATGATGCTGGTGAATGTTGCTGCTGCTGCTGCCTCTTTACAGAAAGCATCTGGCTGACAGTAGGAGGGGGTCCTTGTGACTGAGGAGTGGTAGATGAAGATGACATAACTGCAGGGACTTGATTATTTGTAACTGGACCTGGGGATGGTGAAGAAGATGGAGTAATGGTTGGCTGTCCAGTCAGCTGGACAGTTTGACCAGCGGGAATAGAAGCTGGATTAGCAAGCACTATTTGATGAATGGCTGGTGCATACGTTTGACCTTGCTGAGCTGGCTGGCTTACAATCACTACACTTTGCTGGGATGGTGCTGGGGGCTGCTGCTGTGGCTGCATTGGCTGCTGTACCACGGCAGGTGGAACTTGCTGAGATGGCAGAGGCTTTGGTGCAATATTCTGAAACCCTACCCTAGATGTTGGTGGGTTTTGGACACCTGCAATTGTAACCACCTGCCCAGCTGCTACTTGGAAATTTTGAACTGTGGTGGCAGAAACAATGTTGGATGCAGAGGTTGTGACGTACTGCTGTGGTGCTATGATGACTGTATCTTGTTGCTGGTTGCCAGCAGAGGACTGCTGAGATGATGTCTGCCCAGGTTGTGACGACGTGCTGATTAGCTGTTGACCCTGTGAGACTGCTGAACTGCATGCTGGTATGTTTTGTACTCTGCCAAATATATGACCCTGAGGTACAGCTTGCTGAATCACCGTAACAGGAGTGCCTGAAGGTATCTGTCCTGGTACCACTGCATGCAGTGGAGACTGTTGTTGAATTACAGGTTGGTGGTGAAGCAATGTCTGAGAACTCACAACAGTAACAGACGGCTGTTGTCCTGTAGTGCTGTGATTTTGATTAGAAACTTGTGGTGCTCCTCCCACAGCAATAGTAACAGGAACTGCAGACTGGGGAACAGAGCTCTGTATTACTGTGGCCTTCACTACTTCACAGGGTATTGGACCTTTATTCTGTATAACAGTCACTGGAGCATTTTGTTGCTGCTGTGTATGAACAGAAGGATTTTGCGGAATTCTAGAAACAGTCTGTGCCACAGTATGAACACCTTGAATTGGAAAAGACATCTGTGTTGCTGTCAAAGCTGAAGACTGGTTAATAGGGGTCCTCTGATAGTGATTTCCTACGCTTGGTAGCCCATGAGGGATTCCTATTGAAATAAACACAGTAGAAGTTTAGAAGCAAAAAACACATTAACATAACAAATTTTTAAAAATCGAGAGCTTGAATTTATAATTCTATACGAAGCAGTTTCTCTTCTCAGCTATGCTGCATCTGAATTAATGATGCAGCAACAATGGTGTCTGCTGACTGACAAGTTTATGAGTTACACTTCAATACTAGAATGGTATGCAAGTACATACTGCAATACTATTCCTAACATTATTGAATAAAATAAATCAAAACATATGGCCCTGACTTCCAATAGTTTCAAACTATTTTCAAAAACTTTTGTCTCTTATTGTCAGTTCAGAATCAATGCAAGATACTTGATATTTAATTAATTTTAAAACCTGCTGGCGAAGGAGACGAAGACACATCAGGAATTGAATCAACCCGGACAACTGGGGTAGACGAAGCTGGTTGCTGCTGATAGTACATCTGAATGGGAAGTGGTATAGCTCTCCTCTTCACTCCTACCACATGTATATGTGCTTGACCATTGTTACTTGGATCTTCTACTCTCTTCACTGTATGATTTGGAAAGACAGTTCTGCCAAACACAACATAAATCTATGTTAATAAAGACAATAACTTGATCCTCTTACACTGTTTTTGCTTTAACTAACTGCTCTTGTGTGCAGAGTAACTGCACTAATGCCTGTATCTTTGCAATACAGCAGGATTCTCCAATAGCATCTGAGTATTCCTCATTGAGGACTAACAGGTCCACTAGACGGTTGGCCAAGATCTCATACAAGCTAAGTGAAAACTACAATACCACCAAAAAGAAGGAACCCTATCAAAGATCCTGAAAAAGAATGAAATAAAATTAAACAAACTCTAAACATTTGATTCAATTAAAGTTCCAAAACTGGATGTCTTTCAAACTCAACTTGGTAGATCTTTTCTCAAAGAAATCTAAAGCTACAGGTTAGTATTGAGCACATACAATTGCTTCTTTATTGTTGCAAGAATTTTTGTCTTACCGCAGACATTTATAAAATCCAGTTGATGTTAGGATTCCACCTCGAGCTAATTTACTACAGGTAGAGAGGTATTCAGAGTACATTTCTGCTCTAGAAACTGAGCAATCAAGATTCACCTCAAAATGTGCATTCAACCTAAGGATGAAAAAATAAACTATGAAGCAAAATACAGAGAGTACTTTTAAAAGGGTTGTTAAAACATTTCTGTCTATCACAGCGACTTTTGAGACCTAATAACAACACGGAAAATAGCATTTTAGTATATTGTCTTGTCAAGCGTCTGTTCCATAGTTTCGCCTTCTCACTGCTTGTGATTCAACACATAGGACCCCTAACACATGTAGTCAGCTTTACATGCAACATCTTATTTACATATGTAACACGCAAAATAGTCTCTACATATGACTTTATTGTATATTCAGAAACAAAGCCAAAAAAGAATGCATTGTTTGGTGACATCTCTGCCCCACAGCTCTATTCTTATTTCTTAATGATTCTACTTTAGCAAAAAATGGACTGAATGCTAGCTAATTCTTTATCAGAAATTCCTATCAAAACTCAACATTTGAATCAAAACCAAATTTTTGTTAACTGATCTGCTAATGCAGTCTTACTTTAAAGGACAAGTAAAACCAGAGACAGAATAACAGTCTCAACCCTGTCATTCTGATAGAGGTGGGAAGGCAGAAGAGAGGGGACTGGGGATCTAAGATTAGAGTATGCACACAAACACACACACTCTCATTCCTGGAGTCCCACACTACACAGACATCAATAAAATCCTTGAACAACCTGTTCTGCCTAATGTTCAATTTCCAGGGAGAGAAAGCACTTGCACCTCCTACAGACTCTCCACAAGCACACAGACCATCCAACCCCCAACCAGGAAACTGTGAGAGAAGGAAACATTTTCTATCAGTTTAATTTTTTCTTTCAGATCCACTACTTCAACCCAGAGACATGGAAACGGTTCATCCCCAGCATCAAATGGAGGTAAGTAACAACTCTCACACAATGCTCAAATACCAGTACCAGAATATAGGCTCTGACAGAATAAAAATATTTTTTAAGTTGTCAGCATTTACTATATGGCGCTAACACTTTGGAAAACTACACAACATTCTCCTTTGTAGAGTCTTAAACTCCCAATATAACCGGATACTCCAAAAGAGAAAAAGCAAATTATTACATTCTCTCATAACCAGTAAAGAGTAAGTATAATGCTATTTCAACCTGCAGTTGAATTACAATTTTATTATTACAAAAATTGAGATCACACTGTGTAACAGGAAGTCTAGGTATTAATGAAATTTGGCATATCAGACAAATGACTGTCCAGTTGGGTATGTTAAGCTGACACACTATTACTGGTACCAGCGAACTGAATGACTTATAATGGTGAAGTGGGATCTGCAATTAGCACGTTACTGTCACACGCACTTACTGTCACTTACCTTACAAGGACTCCTACTTGGGCTAAGCTGCCTAATAATACATCCAGGAAGGTCAGTTTAAATACCTTGTCTTTCTGCTGCTTCTAAGAGATAGTAACTTTTCTAAATTCTACTGCTATGGTTTACTTATTTTCCCATTTCTCTCTACAGGAAGCAATGACTAAAATATACCATGAAAATTCACATGAATGTAAGACACTCCACATTAGCACTGATGAAAATGCTTGGAAGAGGCTACTCCTCTGCTCTCAATCGGCATTTTTTTTTTTTGGCAACACACTTAGTATTTAAGGAGAATTTTCAGGACTAGATGTTAATTTTTACTTTTCATCAGCTCATACCTACCTAAGACTGGAAGAAAATCAACTACAAAATAAAAGTATTCAATACTGACAGCTGCAGAAGCACACAGAATCAAAAGCAAAGCAGATATTCCAAAGCTTCCTGATATAATGCTTTATGGTTTGCTTCAGTATTTTCCGTCATTTGATGGTATCGCACAGTTGCTACCTACCCATACTTATTTTAACAGTTGAAACTTCTACTTTACATTTTATACAGGGTACAAAATTCACATTGCCTACAACTTTATCACTGAAAACTAGATGTTCAGTGCTCTCTATAGTCACTAGAGAGAAGGTGGCACCAAAAGGTAATTCATAATCTCATCAGAAACTAGGGAGGTAAAGGCAATTCATTTTACTGCTGGGGGAATCTCCCACTCAATTAAAAAGGCAGCCTAGAAAACTAGTTTTGGCTAGAGACCAACTTGCAGATCGCTAAATTAAGCTGCGGTGATCCCAGCTCCAGGTATCCCTGTTTAAATGTCTAAACATGAAATTTCTCAGTCTTTCAGTGGTACACATTAATAATACTTCGCAGTGTGAAAACAGAAGCATGGAAACAACATCAGTTGACCAGAAGAATCTGCAACATTTCTCCCATACAATCAAACCTTCGCTGGAAGTTGGAGTAAAACTAAATCATGACCTAAAGCACTAAGCTTTGACAAATTCTACCCGCTTTATCTTGAAGGCCCTTGTCTGATCAGTAAGACAAATGATGAACAAGTTGTGAAGCAGCAGAGGTGGAAAGGTCCATCAGGAACCAATTAATACAAATATTTAGAATCTGAGTAGATTTACATAAGTCAAATAGTTCAGAAAGGTCACCCTCAGTCCACCTGAGAACCACAGGTGGAATAGTTTTTCCTCTAAATATCTGACAACAATATTAGTTGAAAACAAGAGAAACTGGATGTAAAAGGCTTTGACCTTCCTAAACTTGCTCAAGGTTCACAATGATTACATGAGAGTTTTGCAGGGCCTAGCTTCATAATTTGATAATTACTTTTACATTAGTGCAGTAATATAGCAACACATAACTAGATGAAAACACTCATGAAACAGATAATGCTGCCTGACAATTTAAAAAATAAATAAAATCAAGACCAGAGTTAAAAATCAAATTAAATTCTATTCTAAGAGAGAAAACCACTGATTTCAAGTATCAACTATTGAAGAGTGAATATTCTGGTTGAGGTTTTTTTTCATACTTCTTCAAAGCCATAACAGAACGGTTTTGCTTTATTTTTTTCAGAAAAATCAGTCTAACAGTACATAGAAGCGAGCTAGAAAATTCTATGACACATGAATACAGGAATTTTTCTTTGTTTTTCTTCTTCATTAGAATATTTGAATAGAACTACACACTTACCACTGACATGCAAATTTCTCGCTGTCTATTTCTACTATTCCTGGTGGTGGAGCAACATGTGGTGCTGTCCTAGAGGCTGTGGACAATGAGAGGAAGAAAAACAAAACAAAACAAAACTTGCTGAAATAATTTTGTTCTCCTGAATGAAGAAGCACTTCATGACTTTCACTGGTACAGTATCTCCTGCGTAAGCAAGGATGTATCCAGCTAAGGCAAATCACAAAGGTGCACTAAGCAGACTACAGATTTGCACCACAATTTACCAAAGTGAAGCAGGGCAGGCCAAGCCCAGAGCCCCCACTGAAGTGCACTCATGACATAAGCACTTAGTGAACGACAGTTTCCAGATTCACAATCATAATCCATGATCTCAGTACTCTATAGAGTACTGAGCATGATTTAAGACTGGCACAATACTCCACCAGAACAGGCACAAATACACAGCAATTAATTTTTCCAATTCCTAAGTGGAAGGAAATACAATGTCAAGAATTTTGTTGCAATGTCACATCAGTTCCTTCTATTCACTCTTGTTCATCCCCTTAGTCGCATTCTTTTCCAGTCACTTTCACTGTGATATCTGCACCCATTCCAGAAACAGTACACTTAGACATGCAAGCCAGTGTCTGTCGTAATGGTTCTTTCTCCATTTCTTCCCCAGAACAAATAGCTATGTTCCATCTTGTGCACACTTGTGGTATACTGCTATGTGCTTTTATTAGTAAAGACAGAATGAGGTACATATGCTACTCCCCGTGACCAAAAATAGCTGTGTCATCAACTTCCAAAGTGCCAGTATTCAATCCCAAAATAAAACTGCAAAAATTAATCATAATTAAAATTTAATTTACAATTAAAAAAAACACTTTTCAAGCTTTAAACAATAGCTGAAATTTGGTTCACATCACAGTAAGCTGTTTAGCAGCTTCAATAGAGGCATGATTCTGTGCATTTATCTCATCTCTGCAATTCTATCAAATACCATGTATTACTTCCCAATAATATTGTGTGTAAAACACAATATAAAATGGACCTCCAATTCTCTGCAAATCACGGGAACAATCTAGAATGAACACTTTTTCTTTCCACTGAACAAGTTAAAATAAGGAGTGTACATAACTTTCAGTAAATTTTCAGATGACCAACTGAAAAATACTAAGATTCTTTTAAAGCTTGTTTCACAACAGTTTTGCCTAACATAGCTTTATATTTGCTTTGTGAACAAGAATCTGAAAAAGATACTGTATGTTATGCATAATGCTATACTTATTTATGTAAATTAATCAGAAACCTACAGAAGACGAAAATCATACATGCTATATAGCAAAGTTTGTAGAAGAGTATGTTCTCTTGCAGTGATACTAACCTGGGACACCTGTTGCATGGGCCTGTGAAGAACCATGATCCATTACTTGTGGTCTGACATCTGGTACTCCTTGCTGGCTAACGCACTGATGTTCAATGAGTTTTACAGCAGTAAGTGCATCAGGTCCAAACATCTGGATGTCCATAGAAACCAGACATACTAATGTATCTAAAGTATTAAATGTAAAACCAACAATGACATTAGGACAAGACAAATGAATGCTGCTGGAACACATTGATTTGCTTTAAAATTGCCACGTGTTGAAGGACAACAAGCCTCTATATGCTTCTGTAGTTTGTTTTTTTGTTTGGTTGCTTGTTTTTTTTTTTTAAACACACTTCATGGCATTAAAAAAAGAAGCCTTCAAAAGTTTTAGCTCCTCTAGTTATTAGCATTATCAACTTCTTGAGGACACAAAGAATAAATTTTAGTAAAACTTCCTATTCTATTATCCACTCCTAAGCTGCACACACACACAAGCAAGCCACATTTTAAACCACTGAACATGATATATTCTTAAGTCTTTTCTCCTACATAAGTGAGAGTAATAGATTTTGCTTCTCCCTTACCTATGCTCTTCTCTACTTTAGCAATCTTTGAGCAGGCCACTTCTCCCATTTCTGTGAGCATGTATAGCACCTCAAGTGCTGAGATTACAAGCAGCACATCCGGTAGCGTGAGATGACATATGATCTCTTTATAGGATTCTTGATCCACATATTCACAAATTAAGACACCATTATCTTCAGCCTTACAAAGATTTGCCAAGATTTCCATGCCTGAAGAACAAATACAAAATAGTTTTAAACAGCAATAACTACAATTCTAATACAACAACAGAATAGCTAGAGATCTTACCTCTCATTTTTAAAAATCTATCCCTTGACATGAGGCATTTTGTAACAGTGTGAAACATTAGATGAGTAGTTTTGAAATCAACAGGATCCAAAAGAAGCTGATGAGAAAGAAAAAAAATAATATATAACTAATACTATCCATAGTGCTAATGGCTCAAATCCTTAAATCTGCATGTCAAAGTGTAAGATTCAAAGGTGTTTAAATGCAGCATATGTAAATGACTTTTCTGTTCACAAAAACAGAACCCTGTGAGCTTTTCATTGTAGCTAGCGTTTTGAGCCCCCTCCTCCTTTTCTGCTCTGAAGTAGCAGTCTAATTTACATTTTCCAGTGCTCAGAATAAGGAAAATAACTTTATTCCCAGGCAGTCAACAGTATACACAAATATATTTTAATATCTAGCAAAGAACAGAACTTGAGTAATGACAAACACTCCTTCCCAAACACTAACACAATCGTTCATCCTGTTTCTATCTACTTCTGCTTCTCAACCAGAGCTCTCAGACATTATAATATGTAACATTCTTTCTTATTCAAGAAAACCTGGATACATGGTAAATGAAAATGCCATCTTTTTTTCAAATATTCAGCAATGGACCAATACTTCAAGTCTCATTCTCTGATACAACGCATTTTACTTTAATTATCTGTATATTTTCAAATGTAAGGAATATCTGAACATATTTACCTATAAAATCTCTATCATTTATCTGCACAATGATATGACATACTGGAACAGTGTATTTTATTACATTCAAACCTCTTTGAAAAGAAAAGGATGCCTCACATGATTCAGGCAGCATACCCAGTGGCATATGACTAGCTTACTGGTGCCCACTACACACAGCATAAAACCCTCTACCACCTTCTTCTTCAAACGTACTATTTTGAAGTTATGACTAAAGGTTATAATTATAAAGCGAAGAAGCTAGTGTACAGTCTGCAGAATTCAACTAAATTCCTTTCTTCTCTCTGGGAAACTAAACTGGGAATTATGCACTATGAGTATCTTGTATCTCCCTATACAATCAGTCTTCTTCACGTGCATCTATTCTAGCAAACTGACACATACAATCTGCATTTTTGTTCTGGCTCTGAATACTTGTTTTCAAATTGCTATTTACAAATTCAGAGAATAATTTATTTCCTGCTTCACCCAATGATCAAAGAAAAAAGTAATTCATTTAATTAACACTAAAGTAATGCTTTTATCAAACTATATTTTAGTTGTTCTGTTTTGAAGCACATTACCTCTGCTGCAATATTTCCCAGCGTGTCAAGCCCCAACTGCCGTAGAGAAATAAAGTGACTGTGAGCAGAGAGTAGCAGGAACCGAAGACAAGTACGATTAGCTGCCAAAAGTTTAACATTTCCCTCTTCAAATGAAAGATTACGTAAAATCACTGCGATCTGAAGTACCCGCTGCCCTTCAATATCATTAATGCCCAATTTGCGAGGGGGATGAAATAAGGATTCCCAAATCCATTCTTCCGATGGAATATCTACAAAGTAAATAAATACATGTTAGTCCTTCCTTCACTATATTTACGAACATGTTTGTATTAAGATTAGTCCAGATGTCTCACCTTGAGATTTGCTTCTGTCAGAAATTAGATCACGAACTTCAATATCCTCAACAATATCCTTCCAAAACTGAAGAAAGAATTAAAAACACACTTAATTTCTAGGGGATGATATTTCTTTAAATATTAATTATTTTAATTTCTATTACGTTAGACTATTGAAAAAATATGAAAAGCATTGTTCTTTAAAAATTTCCTAGTACCTTGATTCACACCTAATAGTAACCACATTTCTCACTCATGGGATGATATGCAAGATGTTCAGTACTTTACATTAAGAAACTCTTCCTTTCAAGCACCAGAAGTATGCGTTCATGATCAACCAACACTACCACAGAAGTACTTTGCTGAAACACATACTGAAACTATATGGACAGTTTTCCACAAACAATTCAACAATTTTAAGTGGGGAAAAAAAAAGTACAGTTCATCCTCCTTCACCTCCGACAAATAGCAAGTTCCTAAAGCAAAATATGGTGACTCCACTGGGTTTCAGTACATCTTAGACTCCTACCAGAAGTACAACAGTCAGATTTCTATCTGGCGAGTTTAAAGCTTCTGTTATGTTTTCCGCATCATAAATTAATGAAAAGAGAAGCAACAACCACCATCACCAAAAACCTTTATAATTATAAGCAAAACAGAATGCTTCAGCAGACTGGAATTCAAATTACTTTACAAATATATGGCCTGATCTGTGAATGGTTGTTCATGTCGCTAGTCTTGCTGAAATTCAAGAATTAATCAAAGGATTAAGGTCTGCAAGCTAATAAAAATACTCACTGTGATGTATATCAATATAAAAATATATAATGATATAGACATTCTAATGTGTATATTATAAAAAAAATATAAACATTCATTTGACTAATAAAAATTTGTGCATTCCTTTGACTCACTAATGAAATACAGATCCTCTTTTGGCTATGATCACAGAATAAAACTACAAATAAATCCGGATAAAAAGGGAAGGATGGGAAGTACAACCAGCTGAACAGCAGGAGAAATTTTGCTATGCAAATGTAATTACTAAATTACAGTATTCATATCAAGCTTGACACTATTATTTTCCTGAAAGATAGAATACTACAGATTTTCTAAATTGGAAGGAAAAGAATTTTGTTTTCCATTGCAATGCTGCTAAATGACATCCAAGTGCTGTTTAGTAAAGAGGATTACTTGCACAGAAAGGATTATTACCTCATTTTAGCAAAGACAAGAACAGCCAGATAAAAGTCTAACTTCTTACTGTTTGTGACAAACAGATTCTTCTAATTAATACTGAGCCTATCATCAAGAGCCACAGAAGACAAAGGCATGCAGGTAAAATTTGCAGAATGTACTTCATTTTGAGCTGCCTTTACTTTTAGAGAAGGAGACTAAGGAAGAGGCTTCTGTCATTATTTTTAAAAGTACACAGAAATACATTGTCTGGAAATTTACCAGCCAGTACGCACTTTCCTTTAGAATGTTTCCTTTTGGAAAAGCCATGAACACAGTAATCCTTCACATTTCCCTGCTACTTAAAAGAAAACCCTCAGAAGCTTTTAAAGATTTGTTGTGTAATCAGGTAAGTATTTTAAAAAAAAGTTAACATCGAACAGAGATACTAAAAGTCTTCAACTTCAACCTGAATCTCTTTGGAAGAGGTGGAAGTCAATCACAATACAATGTTAAAACTGCTGTCACATGTTAAATGTTAAAACAGCATCACCATATTTTGCTAGCTTGTTCCCCTAATAATCCACTTTTCATCATTCAATACTTAAGTGTATAGTCCAAAATGAAACATTTAAAAACCTCTGGCAATATAAAGTCATAAAGGAGTAAATTTTTCTATCTGGAAGGCAAATCATTCTGGACATGTTCTCAAAGGGATGGAAAATGAGGATTTAAGTTTTTTGCAGATGAAGACACTACAGACACTGCTAAAGATAAAGCCTCAAAGTGCTATGGCTAATGAAGACAGGAATATATTGTTGGAAAACTGCACATCTCACCCAAAACTTGCAGAATAAACAGATCCATGCTAGTTGCCTGAACAACTGAGAAAGTCTCCCCTTCCTAAAGGAGCAGTCTGTGAAAAAATGCTAGTTGTCAGCTCAGATGAGATTATCTTTTTCAGAAAAGAAAAGAACATGGCTCCTTTCTGTAAGTTAAAATGAGAGATACACCAAGGCACCAAAAAAGTCTACTTACACATAACTGTTATTCTTTAAATTCTTTCATTATACAGTCGTGCTGTGAACATGAGATGCTAACCACTCCAACTAGAGAATTTTTGCCTCAGGATTACCTAGAGCATATGCACAAGCCCTGTTGCCTACATGAAGCGCACCAGAATAATGTGCATCCCCCACAGCCTCAGTTCCTCTGAGTCCTAGAGATCTGGAAAGGCTCTTAAAGCTCTAAGGAAGAGAATCTGCAGGATAGGACAACAACATGCAGACAATAAAACTTCAAAACCAACAATTAAAAAAATGCATTATTTTTCTCTTGTTTATTTCTATATACAGAAGCACTGTGGGTAATAACGCTCACCAAGAACACTGCTTTACCTGTGAAAGTGTCCCAGAGTCTTTTGCTTGCTCAAAACTGTAGGTTTGCGTTCCCAAAGCCAGCATCTCTCATTGGTGTTTCAGCAAGTGCAAAACGCCTACTGCAGTAGCAAACCAGGCTTCCTGTGAGCACTTCGCAAATTTTAAGATTTTAAACATTCTGCAAAAGCTCTACTAACATCACCAAAGAACTCAGGAATACTATCCAAAAGACAATATCACAAAAAACCCTCAGAAATATTATCCTACATCCTCCATTCAACAAGCCAGTAACTTAAACAGCTTGTAAGTAATGTGTTCCAAGAATCCAAGCAGCTAAGACACAAACTATTACATGTGGCATTTAATGTATGTTAGAGATGGACTGCTAACTACAGAGGAGTCAGGATTTCCCAGGACTTCAGCTGTTGACAAGCATGTTGCAACAATGAATGTACAGATGGAACCCTGATATGCGTGTATCACTTTACTGAGCTCCAAAACACCTGAAAGCTTTACCATAGACACAGCTGAGGTGAGTTCCTAGCCAAGGAAAGAGACACCTGTCTCTAATTATTTAGAAGATATAACAACTTTCCATTTGATTCCAACAAGCTATCTTCTAGCATGTACCATTACATAGGAGAGTTGACTATCTCCCTCAGAAAAGTTACTATTCTCTTCAGGGATTGACAAACAGCTTGAAGCAATACTCTTGTGCACTGCATGTACAGTCATGTAAGGAATTTAAAAAGTGCAGTCAGCCTGGCCTATGACAATCAAAGTCAGGCATAAAATCTAGTTGTCCAAACTTTTAAAAAAATGTGGTTTTTTTAAAGAGATGCTAGAACAAACAGATTTCAGCTGACCCCCATACAAACAATAATGCAGAGTCAACAGTGAATGTGAATTCTGCATATTTCACTCAGAAAGCTTCATGAAACTCAAAGCAGATTCCAGGACACTTAAAACCTCTTCAGAAAAAAAAGAACAAACGAACGAAAGTCCTTGATAAGACTTTTAGGAAGGTAAATTGTACTTTCCATTCCTTAACTGGAATGATGAAGCTTGTTAATTACAAAACGCCTTACAACACAGTTGGGAAAAACCACCAATAAAAAAAGAACTGCACCTTGTTCTGAAAGTTATCTTCTGTGATTCTGGTGAAACACAGATGTTTCCATGTCTTGGACAAATCTTCACACTGGAATCACGTGTCCTGCCAGTAAATGATCAAAAAACCCACCCAGTTCTTCTTTCAAAGCACTAGGATTACCTGCAATGATCTCCACCTTGTACTTCTGAATAAAGGTGTTCAGATGTCTTAAGTTCAGAATGAGTCTGCAGCCTCTATTCCTCCTCTTTACAAGGAAAGAGTTGGCCTGAATTGCCTTCTTTTTTGCATTTAAGCAGACTGGTTTGATTGCTCTCAGTCCACTCAATATTTGTTTCCTGCCTAAGCAGCAAAGATCCCCAAAAAGGATGGGCGTGGGCAGAGAATGACAAGGTGGAAAATAGACTTAAATAACCTACATATAATGTTTGTGATCTGTTACAAGAGAACAAGGTGAAACACGACAACGTTTTTGTTTGCCCAAAAGAAAGGCAAAAGTGGAAAAAGATGAGTTAAGTCAAGCTTTCTGGGGGCGCCTTTGAAAAATGTGCTTATATCACAGAGGCAAGAAAAAAATCAATTTAGCATCACAAGCAGTTATTTATTCCCTACTATAAACTACAGATAGCTGCAATCTGATACTATGTATCAACAGAAATGAACAAGAAAGGATGAGGAAGTAAAGCTCTTTATCAAGAGATATTCCTACATATATATATATATTTTAGATCACGATAACACACTGGTAACAGGAATATAAAGCTAACACCTGGAAGCAAACAAACAATGCTTGATGACGTGACATCCAGATGCTACGAGATAATGGACAAAGGTAAAGAACAAGAAAGCCAAGTTCCTTTGGAAAAAGATGCAGAGAATTATACAGAATTCACTGTAAATCAGGTTAACCAAGTTACTGTCCATAAAAACAATGGACATCTGAGCCTACAGATCATGTAATGTAGCAATGATCATGACTACTTATTGTCCAAGAAAAATATGACAGCAACTGGAGTCAAGTTAGCTTAACAGATCACTGTGAAAGACAAGAAAGGTGACATTTGAAAAGTATTTCAGGCTTTTAAATGCATAAAGATCTCACTCTAAGAAGGACTATCTAAGAAAGATTCAAAGAATAAATGCAAGTAAAGAGAATTATTATTAAACTTATACAAAGAACAGAGAGAACAGAGTTGGACAACAAAAGAAGAATGTCATAAATAAAAGGGGGGAGGGGAACAGAGAAGTAAAGCATCATGCAAAGCAATAAAAAAAGCACAAAAACTGCATAAGCATGGATTTTCAAACTCTACAGATAGAAGAGGCCTCAAGAAGTCCAAGAACATGAAATCCAAATGCTTAAATTGAAATCCAAATGCTTAAATTGAAGTAAACAGAAATTAATAGTGCATGAAGAAATTTAATGCAATTGTTCATATACTAAATGACATAGTGGGCAGCTGCTGGAGACGTGAAAGAAATACCTGGAAAAACAGCTAAATCTATTTGATTATAAGCATGCTATATAAACAAGTTACTCTTGACAGACAAACTATACTCACAAGTGAACTTTGCTAACATGAGGAAATTCAAAGAGAAATGAAACAGTTAAAAATGGGAAAGCTTCCAGAGTAGGTGAGAAAACATCTGAGCAGGATGTCATCAGAGCTTGGGGATGGGGACAATAAAACAAAACGAGATACTGGCTAACTGCCAGTTATTCCAATCCTTAAGTAAGGACTCGCAGTCATTCCAACTAACTAGAGATTTACGCTTATTGACAGCACCAGGAAAAATCAAGAGAGAAGAAAGCAACAAATTAACATAGCTAAAAGGGATAACAGCAGGTTCGACTAAAATGATATTCAAATACTGACAACTAATGGAACAGATTCACTGACTGGTAAAGACATTTCATTCAGTTTAAAGGAAGCACTGTAGAAAGTGAGAAAGTGTGTAGCGCTGCAGATAACATAATGGAAATTACAAATTTTCCAAACAGTTTTTCATAATGCAGTAAGGATTGGGGGGCAGGGGGAAGGTACTTGATTCCCTTCAACTGGAACAGTAGTGATGTTGGAGGACACAACTAAATAGGCAAGCTCCTTTGCTCGTGAATATGACATTACTGAACTAATAGACTGCTCTGAAAAAATCATGATACCGCGTATGTAAAGTAGAATCATTTTAAGTCAAAATTAGAGAATAGCAGAATTTAAAATCAAAGTATTGCTGCTGAAACAATTGACAAATTCTTTATGATAAATTAATACAGAGCTCAAGAGCTGACAGAATACCAAACAACCAACAGTTGCTGTATAGATATTTAAGGGTGGGAGAAATACTAATGGTGATGCTGTACCATTCCTAATGTGCAAAGGTACAGTAGAATGAAGAGTAAAATAATGAAGAACATATGGCC
Organism: Burhinus oedicnemus; assembly: GCA_008921705.1. NCBI lineage: Eukaryota > Metazoa > Chordata > Aves > Charadriiformes > Burhinidae > Burhinus > Burhinus oedicnemus. The sequence continues at coordinate 2,261,505 of VFFE01007123.1, read as the reverse complement.
ATTTTTCTTTATTGAAAACTAGTTTAAAAATTGTAGTATGATTAAGAGACTAAAAATTAAGTCAAGCTTAAACAAACATTAAAAACTTCCACAAAACATTTTAGTATAAATACGTAATTCTATAATTACCCCCAATGCCTATATAAAGACATTGAAATACAGAAACTAAACACCTCTATAAAATCCAAAGTTCCAAGTTTATGTTCATACATTTCAATAAGCAGGAGGAGGAGCCTGGAAAAAAGTTACTAAGAGTAGCTATATAGATAAAATGTCAAATATTCTGAACATATCTCACAGATCATTTATATTTGTTTTGCTGCATAGAAACTATTTTCAGTTACTTTTGTTTTTCTTTAAATAAAACTGACATACCAACACAATTAATTTAGAATGCATATGTCTAAGAAATTGCTTTCCCCACCCTACTTTCTATGAATCTCTAACATTTGTGTGTTCATACCATCACTATACTTTAACTCATAATTCTGCACTTTTCCTCTCCCACTTAAAAACTCTTTTCCATTTTCAACTGTAGAGATTTCTAATCTGGTGCCATTATAGCAGAGAAAGAAACTGGAACAATACCTTACAAAATCAAGACACAAACAACTGGCAGCAAAATAAAAAAGCCCAAACAAATAAAATAGAATTCTTTAAAGATAACGTGAACAGTGAAAGGAAGGAGACACAATTCAATAGCCATTCTATTACACATGTAAAAGCAAATTAAAAAAAAAAAGATACACAATCTCTACTATGCCCATCAAATATCTCTCGCTTATGTCATGAAGCTCCCATAATGCTTCCCCTGATCTCTGTTTTGACACAGCCACAGCTGCAATACAAAATAAACTACTGCCAGTAGTAGGGTCAAACAAATGCTTGAAGTAAGATGTTCTGAAAAATCTGGATTCTTGGCATTAGAGGTATTTTTAGATCTGGTGTTAGTTTCTGACATGCTTTCAGCAATATTTCACTACAGAGTGGTACTATACATGTTGTAATGTTCAAAAATAGATCTTGGAGAGCATCCAAGTTTCTTATTAGTAAACCTTATTGCAGTTACAGTGGTTCTAACTTAACACTTCGTTAAAAACATTTATCAGAACCATCTGTCCTTATCTATCACAATTACTTAAGTTTATATAATTAATGAACATAATAAATCAGAATTCTGTGCAATTTTAAATGTTTACAGAGCTACACGTGGTGCTTGTTGCTGCTCTAAATCAGCAACAGTCTCTGACAGTTTAGGGTGAAGTCAACACAGAACCGCTAAGTGTTTTTAAAAAAAAACAAAAAACCAAACCAAAACACAACATAAAGTATGTCCAGAAGTACTGTAGAAGATTATGAGCATTATTTTTCACACTTACCTTCAGTACCTTTGAACCACGTTTTCAAGTTCATATACCAACAAATATGAGAGTGTACCTTTTTTGTTCTTAACTTTACCTAGGAAATTTTGATTAGGGAACCTTTTCACTGCTGTTTCAGCAATACTTATCATTTAACTAACACTACTATGGTCCAACTTGTCCCAAAAATGAGTTACATAAAAACAAACCAAAAGACAAATGGAAAAAGCTCCTAACAAATCTTTCTCTATAATACTGGTAAGACATTTCGGTACATGAGACGATTAAGAAATTGTACAAAAACCTGGCAATGAGTTCGTAAGGAGCTCAGCAGCTTATCTCTTCTCATTTTTACTTAATAAAAAGCATAAGTTATTGAAATTATTTTAATCTAGATTTCTTCTATTTTAGCCACATAAACAATCATCTGAAATTCAATTTAAGGAAATTGTATATCATTGCAAATATGCTGAAATGTCAAGCCTCTTTCAGCTATAATACATCTCATGCTCTCATCTACCTCAAAATGCTCACCTAGAATAAAGAGGAAGCATTTATAGGAAGAAACTTTAGTTGTATTTTTACCTCATTTCATTACTTGTACAGTAGATCATGCCCTCTAGCGGAAAGATAAAAAAGCCTTGTGCAAAAATAGTTTCAATGAAACAAACTTGCAACATTGCTAACTTATTTAAATATTTGTACTATTCTTCTTAGGTTATGGACTTAATTTTTATAATCCAGAATGTTTATTAACTGATCATAGCAGTCTTAAGAAAAAAACAAAAAAACCCAACCAACCAAACAAAAAAACAAACAAAAAACCAGCATTGTTTTTTCTTGCTAAATATGTTGGCCAGTTGTAGCATTTTTTTCTCTTGCTAAATATGTTGGCCAGTTTTCCTTTTCCTCACACGTTTTAGCTTTCTTATAAAAAGAAACATGGAACCTCTTTATTAATTTGCCTACACCTATTTTTTCTTAATACATTACTTCCTCCTTACCCAAACACTTTATGACAACTGTGATTTAGTGTCCTATTATATTTAAATCAAAGGAATAAAGTTGAGAGTAATTCAAAAGACATATGCTAGTATATCTTATAATTTTCTGTCTCCTTAAAGGATTTGATACCCGCCATATGCAGCTCAAAATTATTTTAATAATTTTTAAATTACCTTAACAAAATCTCTATCAGTTTTCTCCTTCCATTCTTCTCCAAATACAGCAGAAAATGATCCTAAAGCTTTAAGCATAAAAAGCAGAATTTAGTAAAATAAAAAGATGAACATTTTTGTTTGACTTTTTACTAACCCATAAACTAAAGATTCAACAACACTACAGAGTCTTCCATTATTTCCTTTTCATTTAAAAAAATCCTGTACGAAATTGTATAAACCAACAGAAATTTCTATAGCCATTGTAAAACTGCAGTAGCAGTTAATTAAGTTTAAATTGAGAATAAGTAGTCCATGAAGAATGGACTAGTTTGTGAACCCTTGAAAAAACACATGGGAAACTTTTCCATAGCTCTTTTCCAGGAGACAAGATGACTGCTCAATTTTCAACCTCACATCAACCATCATTTTCCACGTGTGCAGTGTAAGCTGTAAACACTACTTTAGTAATTAAACAAATTCCCACTAATGTTTTCAAAAAAACCTAACAGTAGCAGTGAGATTTTGACAGCACTCAATTGAAAGCCAATATTTAACCAGAAGTGTAATGGATGTTCTCGAGTGTTTGGTGGAGCCACTACCACAAATTTTCTAATCATTACTCCTTGAAAGCAGCAAAGACTCTGTCAATCTGACTCAAAGTCAATCAAAAAATAAATTCTGTCTTGCAATAGTTCTTTAATGAACTAATAACACGTGTAAGTTACACTTGAACATTTTGGTTCATAATGTTTTATTGGTTTAAGCATTGTTTTGAGCAAAATGCTACAAATCTCAATTCCAAGACCACATCAGCTTTCAACTCACAGAATCCAAACCAAGGCTTACGCCGCACTCCAAATTGAAGATACTGTATACCCCCAAACCCCTGGGGCTGCCTTATCACGTGCAACATAACTGTCATCTCAAACTTTATGGGGGGAAATAAAAAGCTGAAGACATAATTTTCTTGTTACTTAGAAACAGTGCATTATAAATAGTAAAAATGATAAAACCTTAATTATAGACAAGCCAAATCTAAAACCCACATTAAATAAAGTTAATCATCTATCATTTATTTACACCTGAAATTATCGTGAGAGTATTTTCATACTACCTGAAATTTGCTAATTACAGATTTCATTTAATCACCAAACCTGACAGATTCACCTTCATTATTTATAATATAAAAGCATGTAAGTATTTCAAATTGAAGCTTAATGCTTCAAAAGCAAGTAAACACACCCCTCCTTTTTTTCCCCAGTTTGTCCCAATTAGTCCTCCTAATGCTGCTAGGACACTCCTTGGATTTATCCAGAAGATGTAATCAGGTAAGATAAAAATGAGGTTTTCTCCAGGGAATAAAAAAAAGCAAGCCCATTACATGCTTGTCATTCCTCTCGGCTTTACCTCAAATATTTTTCAATAAAAGAAATACTAATACAGACTATTTATGGAACAAGCCTGTGCTCAGAGTCCAAGTTAAGCACTTGAAAAAACACTGTCTACCTTTGCAAGATCCACAAACATCATGAAGTAGCAATACAAAACTTGATTAAATTATTTATAAATTCCTAAGTCCATAGAAGTTCCATCAAAAGAACAGGGAAATGATGGCAAACTCAAAAATCTAGAGAGCAAGCATCCTGGAATCACTGACATGCAGGACTGAGTTTCACTTGCGCTTCCTTTCAAATATTTTTCTTTGAAAGTTCTTGTGACTGAGCTAGATGTAGACACTAAATGACCGAGACCTAACCATAGCCAAAGGGCATGAGTACAAACCAAAAACGTAAGAGAAGCTGGAGAACACTAATGCAATACTGGGCAGAGGAGGGGAAGCTACAAAATCATTAAGTAAAAATGCTAATGATTAAAAAAAAACTCAAAAAACAACAACCAAACAAAAACCCCAAAAAACACACCACCAAACAGCATATAATGTCTAACACTGATTCTTCCCCAGAATTTTAAAACAGAATCTCTGACATACCATACTATGTTTGTGCTTACACATGCAAAGTAGTTTTATACTCAAACAGCTATGATCATCTGTACTAGAAGACTTAAATATACTTAGCAAAAAAAGCCCATTTGAGCAATTTCTTATGGTGGTAATTTCTGAAATTCAGTATTTAAAAAAAAAAAAAAAATCAGTACATAAAACCAGTAAATACTTTCTCCTCACCACAAGATAGGAGCTATGCTGCTAAGATTTTAGGATGGTTTGAGTTAACTTATTTCCTCCCCCCCCCCTTTGACAGAAAGACAAACAAGGAATTAACTATAAGCAACTTGCCATGGAGATCATACTGAACAAGTCAGAAGAATTTATTTCACATTCTGAAGTATTTTGATGGAATAGACTCTCTTAAAATTTATGTGCTAATACATTAAGTAACCCTGAAATCAGATTAAGATTTTTATCCCTTGAGTTTTGTATTCTGAATTTCACTACAGTTGAATGGGTAGTGAAGTATCAGGATAAAATATATTAAGTGGGTCATTGTTTTCAGACTGCTCTTTTTTAATTTTTAAATTTGTGACTGCTACTAGAAAAGAATTATGAAAAGTCAGCATTGTCCTACGAATTCAGAAGAAAGCAGTAACACATTACAAGCAGATGGAAATCCAGTGCTGTAAATTTGAGAATCTTGAACAATTAAACTCTATCATTGAAAAACTAATTCTTACATTTCACTAACTGTTAAATAACACTGTTTTAAATTGCCTAACTTAAAAAGTATTTGTAATGTCTGATAAAACCGTAACTGTGGACAAGGTAAAAGAAAAACTAGACATAACTATATTACAGTGCAATAAATTATAAACATTTTCATTATCAAGAGTTGTGAAAAAGGCTATAACAGGTATTGACTCTTTCTGTTGCAAAAATGTTGTTACATACTTACTGTCATCAAACACCCCAGCATTTGCAAGCAGTAAAGTGATGATTTTAGGGTCCTTTTCAAGCTGCATGACATGCTTGCTTTCATTTGAAAGAAGAGTACATACATTAATTGCAAAGTCCACTTCATTTGGGAGTCCAGATAACAGTGAAAGCACCAATTTATTATAGTCATTTGGTGAGTTAAAGTCCATAGACAGCCCATAGCTTTGACGAAGGTAATCTAAAGAAGAAAAACAAAACAAAACAACAATTTCACAGCTAAACTAATTAATATTCAGATGATACATTAAACAATATTATTATAAGTATTTTTTTTAAAGTTTATTAATAAGGTATTGTGGGTTTTAACAAGTTTTTACAGTATGCAATTTATTTTTTTCCATTAGTCTTTGACAAAAATGCTGAACACATTCTACTTAGCTGTGTACCTTTCTAGTTAGATACTAATTCCATCATCATCTCCAGAATACTGCAGTATGTTCTCCCAAATAAATGCTTTGAAAATGCAAACTTTAAAGTAGAATAAAATTGTAATACAATTTGGAGTCACTTTATACACAACGAATTACACATCCATCCCACAGAGTCCACCAGCTTCTGATTTGTTTATTGATTTAAGATTGATACTTTGGTCATGGTGTTACATGGTGTTGATTCTGGCTCCTCACACATGTGCTTTATTCCTCAGATTTTAAAGCTTAATTAACTGTATGGTCAATTCAGGTATTTGACTCTGTAGAGAAATGACTGATGTGACAGAAACACAATCTGCGAATTTTCAAGGTACAATTTTTCAAGACAAGTGACTATTTAGGCCTGCTGATTAGAAAAATTTGTAAAGAAGAGAAATAGTTTATGAATTTTCAGATTTATTTTGGTTTTGTTCAGAGTTGAAAGGGTTTTTTCAGTGTATTAAATCAATAATTTGAGTGACCCACCCATTTATCTACACACTATTTCTGCAGCCTGTCCAAATACATTTTTTTATATTTTTTTTTATATATATATAGGGAAAAAATAGCACTTTTCCTCAAAAATTTACCTGACACACTGTGTTGCTGGTAGTTATAGGAAGTTGGAATTGCACCAATAGGAAGTTGTGGCTTTGGATTGCCTGGTTGTACCTCATCATCCTCCTCCCCAAAATGATGGACTTTTTCATACTTTTCTAGATAACTGGAATAAAAAAAGCAAAGATTTTGAATATATATAGTACAACTAAATCCTTCATCCCCAAAGAGCTGAATTGCCAAAGGAAACAAACTGTATAAACATGGAGATTTGCTGGAAACAACAGTCAAAGGGGTATAAAACGTAAAACGTGAGTCAGACTGACAATAGGCAATACAGAAAATGCCTATGTGTGGAATTACAGATTTAGATATTCAATTTCTTCACATTTCTCAACAACAATCCCTAGCTAAATTGCAACCCACTGAGCCCTCTTGTGACTAAGTCCATTCTTCCTAAATCAGCTTTTGCTACCCAAGGTAACTCTGCAGGTGGAAGCATCATAAAAATCGCTCTGTGCTGGTTACCAATACACATACTAAGGTGAAGTCCAGAAAAATACTTACTTCTTTTTGCCTGACCTAAAGAGAAACAGTATACCAGGTCCTAGCAATTACACAAGAATAAGAGAATTCAAGGATACTGAGGGGAACAATTCAGGATCTGAAGTTCTGAGCCATGGCTGCAGCTGATGACTATTGGAAACCCCTTTGAACCCCTTCAGATAAATACATGCTGATATACTGTATGCAGAATGGACTGCAAGCACAGAAGTTATGTATACCAAAAGCAAATAGTCAATCAGCTTGCTAAATTAATTATCTCAATTAATAGTTAATTTAGCATTAAAAACTGTAACTTTCAGAACTTTTTACAGAAAGTCAACTTAAAAGGTCCACTGTAGCCTTTACTTCACACTGATATGTAGTTCCAAAACCCTCCATGAAATTGTCGAGATCAGAAAGCTGCATAAGTTTACAAACTTTCATTGTGCTGAAAACTGAGAATATCAAGTCGATTGTATCATAATAAAAATATTGTATAATCAGGAAATCATTTAAAACATTTATCTTCCTCTTCGAATATACTAAAAATATTTAATACACGAGGAAAAAAAAAAAATCAAGCTTTTGGTATAATTTTTGTCAGTAGACACTTAAGTCATTAACTCCTAGTGAATCAGAACGATTTTAAGAAAACAGTATTCTCACTGACCTCTGGGGAATATTTCACATACATTAAATTAGTAATTATTTAATGAAGTGAGATATCAGTGACATGACTATACTTTTAAAATGTCAGCAAATGTATTTTTTGTTAAGAAAATGGTACATTCCATAAGAAAGGAAAAAAATTTCTGAGTTAATAAGGCAGATCATAGTGTAGCATATCACATGCAACTATGATTTGTGTCTGACTAGCATTTAGGATATTCAAAGTAATGTATATGTTACTGTTATGTGAACCACTGCTATAGCGCCCTCATTATGCAGATTCTGGAGTGACTTAAGGAGTCAGCAAAAATCTTCGTTGCACCATCATTTGCTTTTAGGGATTTTGACAGACTAAAAATTACATTTAAATATGGTTGGTGTTTATCTTTAAACTAAAAATCCTCATTTTTGCGAATTAGGTTCCAATTTAAAATCTGAAAAAAAGTAAAATCCTATAAAATTTTTTATAACATTTTAAAACTCATAACTCAACAGTCGCCTACACAAGAGTTTTTTAAATCTAAATCGTAATTTTTCTCTTCCACTATGTTCTCCTTACCCTTTTATCCCACTTCTTTCCTTTACCTTACATCTTATATCCAAAGATTAAAACCAAATACAATACATAGTTTCTATATGGCAAAAGGTGATTCTCAGCATACGAGCAAGACACTACTCCAAGGGGGAAAAATACAAATAAAATAGTGCATCTCCCTTGTAAATAATTTATTTTTTGTTGCACTAACATAGTCATTTAGACAGGCTGACCTAAGTATTTACATAACCATTTTATTATTTTATTTCCTTGCATTTTATCAGAGAAGTAACACCATAGCCTTCTTTATTCCGCTTTATTACCTGCTTTCAGCTATTCAAACTTTATTTTTTAAAAAACATAATTTCCTTCCAATATCTATGAATTGTTAAGCACTCTATAAATGAACATTGCATCACTGAATCAGTCACACACACACACAGAGGAAGATTAGATGTGACAATTTCCACTTTCCGTATTATCATTTACTTGAGAATGTCTTAAATATTTTAGGATAACTAAAAAAAAAAACAACATAAGTAGGGGTTTTTTAATATGTGTGTGTGTATATGTACACACACACACAGAGGAGAGCATGTTAGAGCTCAATTCAGAAACATGCTCAAGCTCTGCATGGGAGATTAATGTTAAATATAGTATGGGATTAAGCAATTTAAAAGTAGTGAAGAGAGAAATACACACACTGCGGAATATAACAGATAAAAAGAATTTAAAAGCATGAAGCTATAGTAGCATAGCCAAACATTCAAGCGTACAGTCAAAAATTGAATAATGCAGCATGCAATCTTATGTGTCCCATGACTCCATGCATTCTAAAGCATATCGCTACTGGTTTCTCAGAATAACTGTGTAGATATCCTAATGCAGCTACAAAAACAGGGTTTATTGGAATAAAATACCCATCTCCAATTGTGAAAACTAGAAATCCATGGGTTTAAGTCATCTAGAAAGTATTTTATTCTTCCAGTGACAGAAGCATTTATTTAAGGCTCACTGTTTTGAACTATCTACACCTACATAGTGACCAGCATCTCTTCCCTATTCTGGCCATTCTGAACGCAGAAAATATTGTAGTGACTATGAACTGAAAAAATAGCAGTGGCTTATATATTCTGACAGGCTAAATTCCCACCTGCATGCATTAGTGATTGGTATTCTAAGAAACTTAATAGCAGCTTCTAAACTCCTGAGAAAAAACACAGTTGTGCAGGATCCTGAACTATGTGCAAGTCTAATAGTATGTAGAACCACAATATTTCCAATTTACCCTGGTCCAAATTGAGCCATGGGAACAATTAAAATACTTTCAGTTAAACAGTGCTCACTGCAGAAGTCTAGTCTTCTATCAGCATTTGTTTGTTGTCTTTCAAACAGTTCAGTAAATCACTGAGACTGTCATCATCACTGCCATCATGGGTTGAATAAATGAGTTTGTACTGTAATTGACGTGACCAATGTTGAAAATATGATTTCATAAAACTAGTGTAACTTCTGATACCAAGTAAAAAGGAAATCTAAAAATCTAGAACTGGTCTTTCCTACACATGCACAAACACATGCTTTGCTTTGTACTCCTAAGAGATCACCAACAGGTGTTGAAATTGAGGAAAAGACATGTCAAGGAAAAGATAACTGCCTTCACAAAGTCCTGAATCAGATTAATCAAACCTCTGAATAAGTCCAATCAATTTAAACAGAGCCTGCACAAATGTGTGTTTATGATCAAGACCTAAAGGAGTAGCTCAGAGATAGCCTGACCTTCCCTCCTTGTGACTATCCAGTCTCTCACTCTTCAGAGAGCTCATTTAGCAAACAAAGAGGATTCTAGGTCGCCTTTCCACTGATTTTTTCAAACTGAATAGGGGGTCAGATGAATACTAGAGCTGATGCAGGGGAAATAACAGGTGTACACAGCTGAGGACAGCAAGAAGATGATGCACATGTGCTGTTTCTACACTGGTAGAAGCCGCACTGCCTTACCTAATCTAACAGGACTTCAGAAGTGCTGTGGTTGTATCTAATTTCCTCATATTTGTTGGTCAGAGTCAAAGCTTGAATTTAGTATAAAACACTTCCATTACTAATGTAATATTTCACAAGAATATTTAACAAGATGAAGTAAAAATCCCTATACAGAAACAAATACAGTACCCAAAATACAGTTTGCAAATTTACTACTATCTTTTTCTGGACTCGTCCATTCTACCAGGAATGAATAGCTATTTAAGCATTAAAAAAAGCCTTATGTATCATAAAATAATCTATCTTGTTCCATAATTTAAAATACAAATACTAAGCCTTATGTGTTTTATTAAAGCCACATCCCAACAGAGCTGAAGGATATGAGTATCCTAGATGTGCTTCTCTGTTAATACCCACTTTATTAAAATGTGTTAAAACAGTTCTGCCAAACGCAGAAACTCTGAAGTTTCAAAATCTAGTTTCCTTCTTCCCTCTGTGAAAGCAAACAAACACACTGTCTCTCACTTGGTTTGGTTAAGAAATTTTCGGGGTGGGCCTAGAAAAATTTTAGGTATAAAAGACCTTTGCAAACTAAAACGGTCATAATTTTTTCAGCACTGACAACTCTCACAAAGTTCTCACAAATGTCTTAATAAATATTTAATAGGAAACCGGGATTCAAATCAGCCTTAAGTGATGATCTAATAAAGCAAGTACCAACTTAATGTTCTTAAATTCTCAGCTCTTTTTGTTGTTATTTAATTTACTGAAGTTCCACCTTTTCAAACAACATTCCCTCTTTCCTATCCACCCCAAACTGATCAAGTTTGCTGAGGAAAAAAATACCACAAACAACAAAACGTAATAAAAAAAAGCCCCCAACCCCAAAGCATCAGTTACAAAGGCTAAAAAACCCAAACAAACCACATGACAAATAGAAAGACCTTCCCCACTTCTAACACAAACACTTATTCCTTTTAAGATACTGCTAGCTTAGAGGGAGGACATTTCACTATTTCTGAATCCATTGAGTTTAAAAGCACTGTATGACTGAATTTCAACCATAATAACCAGATCTTAGCAGACTGCTTTAGTGTGTTTCCTTTATGCTATGTAAGTACTGACTGTTTACAGACAGCTGTACAGACCTCAATCCTCCACAGCGTCCTTTTGTTTCCTTCAGAGAGAATATATGACCTAGAATTTTAGTGCAGAGGAGCTTTGTAAATTAGCTTGTAAATGAGCTTTACTAGTCTTAAATTCTAATCTTACCAGTCTGGCATACAGCTACTAGGCAAACAGCAGAATAATTATCATAAAGACAAGTCTTTCTCTAAAGATACCAGAAATTTAAGAATAACAAATGGAGCTTTTCTATTACTGAAAAACAGTTGCGCAAAAGCTCCTAAGTTATAACCAGATAGTTACAAAAGGTTAATCTCGTGTTTCAGAACAACTTAGATCTGTAGCTATAGACTAGAAACGCATACTTTGATCACAGAAAGTAGTTTTTAGGAATTCAGAATGCTTCTTTAATGTAGCGCAGTCACTGGCAGTATACATCAATGAGACAGGTCTCAATCTTTTAATTTCAACGTCAACTGAACAATTAGGCCCTGAAAGAGAAAGATGCAGCCAGTATGTACAAAAACAATAACTAAAGCAACTAAATAAGGGATCAGAACAAAACTCCTAATGAAACAAGCAATGTATACGGGATATAAAAGTTTAAAAGACGTCCGAAGAAAAAAGACTATGTTGAAGCCTTTATAAGAATGGAGTAAAGAGGAAAACTACCTTCTGTACATACACTGAAAGGTGCTCCACAGTTAGCGTGGCATCTTGAACTGGTGTCACCCCAGTGCACACATGATCCAAAATATTCAAGAAACCGAAATGCAATTTACAGCCACTCCCTCCCACAGCTTTATTCTGAGAGGCTTAACTTAAAAAATAAAAAACACCAAACAACCAAAACAAAACAAAAAAACCCAACCAAAACAAAACAAGCAAAAAAACCCCCAACAAAACCCAACAAAACAGAAAACCCAACAGAAACTACCCCCCGCCCCCCAAAAAAAACCACCAAAGCCAACACCACCACCACCACAACCGCCCAAAAACCAACAAAACACACACACACATCTGGTGAACAGCCAGAACTACAGGATATGCAAAGCACTGAGATATGTGAAAATACACAGGCAACCAGAGACATGTGAAGGCTGGCTACTTTTTGAAGGGCAAATGATTTCAATGCTTTCTGAAAACTTGGTTCCTTTAAGAACCCCTTGAGTTGGAAATCAAAAGATAATATCCCTTTGAAAATCAAATTCACATATTACACATTCTGTTCCTGTGACAGAACTTCAATAAGTCATTTTGTTTAATTCAGGTCCATGAGAAAGTAAGTTCTATGAAGATGGCTAATATTTTTGTCCATTAAAAATACTTATTCAAATGACAACACAGGGTTGGTTTTTTTATTCAGTCAAGTTAGTTTCAGGCTTGTTTTCAGATATTTGGAAAAAAATACTAATAAAAGGAAGTCTACACTAGGTACAGCTAGTGGCATGTAGAATTTACTATCAACAGTAGCCCTGAATGGGCTTACAGTATTCACAAGCTCTCAAGATAGGGTTTGGGGGACATTTCTGGTACCTTTTGAATCTGCTTCTCGCAGAAGTGGAAAATTTGAATAAAAAAAGCATCTAGACTTTTAGATTACGATGGCCTCCGATTGAAAATTTAGACTATACCACATACTCTCTTAGTATCTATCAACTTGTCAACCTATTTTATGTATTGGTATAAAACATCTGGCTTATTTGGATATTTTGGCCTGTATCAGGACACAGTCAATTTGCCAAATATGTATTAAGCCAGTGCCTGGCAAACAGTGAAGATGGCATCAACCATCATAGTCCAACTACCAATTCCTTATCTTTGTATTCGGCTGAAGGACAAGCAGGTACCATTCCTACCAGAGCCCTCCACCTGATCCTTCTTGGAACTGTCTTTTTGGCAGCATTACTAGCAGGGGACTGACAACATGAACTTGCATCAATTCTGTGAGCTTGAACATCTTCCATTATGCAGCAAGACAGACATGGTCTTCCTGCTCATTTGCTTGCATCCCCTCTCCCCATCTGCAATCCTGTTAACAACATTCTAGATAATCATGAGACAAAGTCCTTACTGTACTAAAGATTTGACGCTACTCCATATTCAGTTTGTGTGACCCTGTGAATCATTGTATACTGTCTCTCTTTGCCCCTAATCTGACATGATTCTTGTCCTGATCTGAAGGACTAAGGAATTCCATGGTGGGAATGCTATGTCAACTAGAAAATTTTCAGAACGGGAGTACATGCTTGGGTAAAACAATAAAAATAACTAAAAATATTGGAGGCAGCAGGAGAAAAACATTTAAAACCTCCCTATTATTGTAAGATTTTGAACTTAAAAAACCAAATACCTCTCAGGCTTCCAATAACATCCCTCCCTAATACATGCAGAACACTGGTACTTGCACTGACATGTGGTTTATCCAGTTGTACATCTAATTTCTTTACAAGGGACAAGTCATGAACTTGTGCCAATCAAAAGCTGCAACGTTTTTAAAAAGCTAACATCTTTATCAGACAATCCACTATAGTCCTATACCATGAATGCCTGTTACAGTTACTTGAAAACCTGATCCATTTATGAATCCTAATAGCAGGCAGTACTTCAATCACTGGGAAGGCTGTTTCTCAGCCAGGCCAAAGTGCTTATGCTCGACTCTCCTGCTGCTAGTGCACACAGTGGAGGCTTGTGCCACACTCTGAAATGAAACTCCTGCTCAGAACCTTAGCGAAACTGCTGCTGCAGCTGCCCCAAGTAACGTCTAACTCATTTTACTCATCTCATAGATGTTCACTTACAAAACCCCTGTCCCAGGAGTTAACTAGTTCCTGGGAATGCCAAACTCAACAACCCGCTTCAAGGCTCTGCTCAAACTTTTAGCATACACCAACAAGCTGCCTTAAACTTGATTTTGTAACTGATTGCCAGTGTCATCAGCGATCTCTTCAGGGCTTTCTTCTTTGGCCCCGAGGGCACCATGAATTCCAATTCAACAGTTACATCCAATTACTGTCAGAACTGATGCTTGCAGCCAAATCCTTCAAAACAATATTCATGTGTTTTCCATCTTCACGCTGTCTAGCTCAGAAACTGAGTATCTCACACATAAAGCTCCATGAAACACTCCACATGTGACCTTCACAGTACTTGTTTGATTTCTGGCTTATTGTGACCACCTAATAAGAGGCTGACAAATCAAGACTCTCAACTCTGTACTTGGCCAGCTTGCCAGGTGAGTAGGGAACACCAACAGTTGTGCTTTTTTCAACATCTGGCCTCGTGCTCCACTACGTGGCCACAGAATACTGCCCTCTAGCCTGGGCTGGCCTGTTCCCAAGTCAGTTCCTGTGCAGCCCCATCTAACCATAAGCATCATACCTGGGACTCCATAACTCCAGTCTCCACCCTGACATCATTCTGTCACACGTTAAGAGAATTGTGAGCAAACTCGGAAGTCCCTGTGCAGATTAAACTTAGTCTAAAACCTTTATACAGATCCGCATATAAACTAAGATTGCATGCACTGAAATTTAAATGCGTTAACATTCGGTAACACAGGTGATGTGAGACTACATGACAGATGGTCAAATTTGTGTTTTGCTTGAAACTTGGTTAAAACATTCTTAACCTACCAAGAAGCCTTTGTAAACAGAAGAAAACCAAATACATTCCCTTCATTACATACTGAATATTTGTTAAGGTAAGACATATTGTTAGAAAAAGAAGTGTAAAATTTGTAAGCATCAGCAATCCTGGAAGTTTCACTTTGTTACACATTACAACAACAAGGAAAAGATGCAATGCTTCTAAGTAAAAAAAAAAAAAACAACCCACCCAAACACAAACCAAAACATTCTAAAGTCACTGAAAATACATTCTTAATTTCTTTCCTTGGTGTTCCTACAGATATTACGGTACTATTTTATGCTTTCATACTAATAATGCTCCAATTTAGAAGGAAAATAATAGACTACATATGCCAGCCAACTGATGCATGTACATTGGAGTGCAACTTCAAAAGACTAGGGTGGCTGGGGGATGACAACACAAGATTCTGAAGAAACTGCGCTACCAGAAACTCCAACAGATTCTGGATAAATACAATGCATAACTGAGAACAGGAGAAGAAAACAGATATTTTGACCGCCTCTAAGTTAGAGAAACTCTGTGTTGTTACAGAAGGAGGAACAGAGGGAAAAAGAAGTCCTAAAATAAAAGGCAGAAGTTTCATTCACCATGAAGATTTGTTAGCTGACACAGTAACTGATTTAGCCCTCCCTCTACTTCTACATTCCTTTAACCTTCCCCTAACTCTTCTTAAATCCTGTGGCCAAATCTGGCAGAAGGACTGCATGGGAAAGTCTCCACACAGCAAAAGCAGTGGGCCCAACTGACAAAGTCTCAACAGTTAAGCAGCTAAATTCTGGTCTACAATGCTGTAACTAACACCAAAATGTATTAACACCTGTTCTTTTGAAATTAAGATCCTTCACCTACAGGCTTGTTTTCATGTATTTTTAAATTTAATTTAAACTGAATTCACTTGTGATTCACAGCTGCAGTCCACAGTTATTTTCCAGGACTAACTCCTCCATTGCATTCTCACTGCTTGCCAAAAACGATTCAAAACCAGCATCACCTCTTACTGCTTCAAACAGCTGTTTCACTAGATCTGATGGGCTTCACATCCAGGAATATCTGAGCTGTACCATTATTAATAGTATTAATTCTCCAGTCTATATCTAGGAATTAACTTTTCAACAAAGGCAATTCCCAGATGTATTCATCTTACTAATATTATAGTCATTCTGTTGCTATCTCGGATGACAGCTCATCAAGTCCGTCAAGTATCACAGCAGTCTAAGCTTAGCTCTTCAAACAAACAAAAAAAAATTAAAAAAAAATCAAAATCCTCAAGATCTTTTGCTATCTCCACAACCCACTCATAAATTCTAGAAAAACCCCAAAGTTTCTCTATTTTGAGAAACAATCTACAATACCATCTAGATTTCCCCACAGTGCCTGAACACAAGAGTATCTGAATAGCAAAGACGCACTAATACAAATGGTACCATGTGTTAGGAATCACTGTAGGCCATGCACAGCAAATTATAACTAAGCACTGTGTGGCTTGCCCAAAGCAAGTCACAATAACATACTATCACCCACACCAGCCATCTAGTTTCAGGCAGCCACTGAAATCCCAAATGCCACGGCATTATGAAAGTCTCTATAACAGTTTTCAGTATTCATGTATCCACTGCAGAGCTGGCAGCGATACAAGTGAATGTCTCTACACTGTAAGACATATTGTGATACAGTAATAATAGTATTTCCAGCTAAATACAGCTTCCTACATTGCGTTAGTTATACACGTCTTGTAATACAGAGTCTGCACAGAACGTAAAAACTTGCCTTCAGTGAATACCATTTAGGTCACTAAGTCAAGTGTCAAAGTAAATACTAAAATAAAAATCCCTTGTATATGTGCATTCTTTCACAAACATATGCTAGGACTGGGTGGTGTTTTGACAGCAACAGACATATTTATCTAATAAGTGTATTTAAAGAGGAAATATTTTTTAAAGATATGTATAAATATATCCATAAAAGAATACATACTTTTTTTTTTTAAACATTCAGAACACAAAGTTATCATTCCTACACAGTGTGGCAACTCAAAGCATGTTTTAAAGCTTGGGGATTCCATTAAAAATAGTGGCTCATATTTTGCCAAATATTAAAGCTAAAAATCTAATAGTTGCCCACAAGATTAGAAACAAGCAAAAGTACATTAAATATATTACAGGCTTTGACCAGCACAGACAAAACAACCATGTGTTCCAGAAGTACTTCCTGAGACAAGCACCTACATACATAAAGACATTTTAATGCAAACACATGTGTACACATTTAATGTATACTGTGTAAAAAGCGTGTTAAGTTTCAGAATGGTGAGCGTGAGTAGTTGTTAAATTGGCTGGAAGGCATACTGACTCTATAAAGCTATATAAGCAACATATAAATCTTCAAATAACTATAGGAAGAAAACTATATGCATTATGAACAGGTAACACAGAAGAAAGAAACATTTAGTATAGCAATACAACGTTCTGTCAGTACACTGACCAAAGAGTTGTTCTCACTAAAGAGAAAATTCCCCTATGGCAATTCAGTCTTAGCTTTTTCCCGAAATTCAGGATGCAAACTAGCCTTGTAGTACCTACAATTAAGGAGGTGATTCCCTGTTGTCTTTAGTTCACAGTTCCATCATCGAATATGTAAATAGAGAGGGCTGGTATTCGCACAACAAAACTAAGAACCATCCCCTTGTGCACTTTCAAGGACTTCATTAATGTTTTTAGAAAAACTAGACTGGGTTTTTTTGTATGTGAGAAGTAAATTCTTTAATTTTCTGCCTGCTAGACATTACTCAAGTTATTTACACAGCAATAATACCCTGAAAAGAATTTCCATCTCTTTGAGTTTCTCTCAAACCATTATAAATAACACAGATATCTACAATATTATAGAAGATAAGTCACTCACATTGTCTATGCAGAATAAACTTCTCCTATAAAGGTGTAATCTAGCAAAATACCACAATATGTGAACGGTCTCACATCACATACACATTATAAAGTACACACTCAAAACACACTGCTAAACTGGAATCTGTCTCACCTGCAAAGACTGAACATACTACTTTTCAACTGCAAATACTTACCTTGCATGTTTCTGTAATTTAGGAATATCACACACATTTCAGACTGCAGTGAAAAGACAAAAATACTCTCAGGAATTAAAACACTAAAAAAAATTATAATACCTCATATTTGCGTATTTCATTATAACTATGCCATCAGAAATGTTGCTTATGCATGTTATTCAAACACTCTTAATGCAAAATACATCAGCAGTTTCTAGAATGAGACTTCGAAGTCCAGACTCTACACAGGCAAAGTACTATCTTAATTACTGAAAAATGGTCTTTCCTCCGTGGCCTATTAATCCACACTCTTTGCTACATTCTGACACAACTTTGACAACAAGGGCCTATGAGGTTCCCATAGGAAGCCTGGTAATTAGAAGGATATTGTACAAGAGAACAGTAAGTGTAGAAAGTGTAGATTTAAATCTCATGAAAACAGCAGTCTAGAAATAAGTTTTCTAGGTTTCGGCAATTGCTCCAGCCACCACAGTAAACATTTCCACAATACTACTTCCAAGCTTGTTCAGCAGTTACTAAACAAAAGCATAAAACACAAAATAAAAAAAATTAGAATTGACTGATTTCTAATGCTTATAGGTTGTTTCTTAAATTTACTGAATCTACAAATCTCTATTAAAACTACACTGCTACATCATTTTTACACCTCATGTAACTATCTGTAATGTCATCGTTAGATTCTGCACAGAAATGGCAATTTTAACAGTTGCGCTCTTCTGCCTTAACCTTATGAATCAGTCTTTTCCTGCAATTAAATCTATTTACAATTTCTCTACTAATCTGTATTCCACACTTTGATCACATAATCAAAGCAAATGTACTAGTTTACATGTCCCTATTTATGTGGTAAGTCAAACAAAAACATGAAAATAAATTGATTCTTGAACACTTTACCAGATGGATCAAATATACATGAAAAAAGTGAGAATGGAATTAAAAAAATCTGATTAAGAGGATCCTGCTGGGATTCTGCACTATAGGAACATAAATTCTTTAAGTTCTAAGTGAGGAAGAAAAAGCTGCCTTGGGAGCGAGTCCCTTCTTTATCTCAAGAACTTATCAGAAATTAGTTTGCAAGAAGGAATGAAATCTGGCCTTCATAAAAACATTCAACTTAAAAATATCCGTATGTTTTAAATAAACACAAACATATCCAGACTGAAATTAAAATAATAATGACTAATTTTACATCTTTTGATCATGTAACAATAAGCAATTATAGGGCTTAAAGCATCCCAGTGTATTCTAAGAATGCATCTAAGTACAAATTTAGAGATGATGATAAAGAGATAACATATTGACTTAGCTGTCTAAAGTTGTAGAGGCTACACATCTATACTGGTAATGCCAACAGCGCTGTGAGCATTCCCATGCATGGAAATGAACTGCCTGTACTAATAAATTCTTAGAAAAGGGCCTGAAACAATTTCTGTCCAGGCCAATTAGCATTCTTTCAAGCAATTTAAAGGCACTGTTCACAAGCTACCCTTGGTCAGGCGACCATTCCCAGAAGTAAATTTGGATATAGCTACCCTGTTTTGGGGCTAAGAGTATGGACATGAGCCATTTTGTGTCAATTAGCCTCAGACACACTTAATTCACTAATACAGATATAGCCAGAGAAACACTGAATGCTACACAGATGGCCTCTGGCTTAGCAGTAACTCTGATAAAGCATGGGGAAAGCCGAATGATAGATGAAGCGTTGCTCCTCTGGAGAAGATTTTAAAATTACCAGTGACAATAATAATCATGAAGAATTTATAAACATTTTCTTTTTGCCTTGTATAACCGTAATCTAAAGCCATTAGAACATACAAAGACAGAAGAGAACAAACAGGCATGATGAATACAGATAAAGCCCAAAGATCAGAATTCCTGTTGGGAAATACCTGTCTCAGGCATTGAGGATAATCATTGCAAATTGCTTTAAAGGCAGAAGAAAGAGAAATTTTGAATATTAGAAGCAGAAAAAAAAAAAAAAAAAAAAAAAAGAAATCAACCACCCTACTTTCATCTAACAAATTACTCAATGTGAATGCTGTTGTAAATATGTAGTAAAATCACTCAAACTCTAAACTTATTTAAAACTGAGTAGACAAATACTAAAAATGTGTTGAGCATACTGGAAGAGAAATTGTATTCTTTTATAGGAAGGCTAAAAACCAGAAAATGGTATTAATAGTATTCAGATATTAAGTATTAGAAAAGGTTTGGAGAATACTGAGTCCCTGCTGGTGGTCTGGGGTTTAGAGGAGATAAAACCTGATCCTCCACTGTGGATTGACCAGCCTTTTCAAATCCTGCATAAACCCAGTAAGGCTTATTGTATTGCTATTATTTTGAATGGAAATAATTTGTGGGAAGAGAACTTCTCTGCAATTAACATACTGTGTACCTTTTTAAGAGGCAGAGAGTAGGTACTTCTAAGACTGAAAAAAGTTCATTATGGAAAACAACAAATTCACATTCTATCTGTATGAAGCAATATATACGAAAGTAAACAAACATTTTTATAGTTAATAATTTAAATGTTATCCTTTTTTTCTCAGAGCCTTCTTCTACACTGTAAATAAATTCTGAATAGTATTAAATGCTACCATCAGGTTGGAAGGGGCGTTGAGCAACTTGATCTAGTGAAAGATGTCCCTGCCCATGGCAGGGGGGTGGACTAGATGATCTTTAAACTCAAACCATTCTGTGACTCTGATTCTGTATTATTCCAGCATATAATGACTGGATTTGTTACTTATGCTTCCTTCACCCTTCCACTTGACTTGCACAGTATCTGGTCAAGACAGAAAACCTAGCTGTAAGTTCACAATAGTGTACTTACACAGAAAATAGACACTTTACGTAAGTTTCCAGCTAGACCACCATGCGGTGCTGGTCCTTTTCTTTAAGTACTCAGTATTCTGAAACCAGGCTACCTCGGTGTCACCTAAGCTCTGGACATGTTTGAAGATTCTTCTTCAGGCCAGTGAAACCTTCTACCAAGAGGCAGACCTCATTTCCACAAAACAGCAAACTTTCTCAGAAATAAATTTCAAACAAGAAATTAAAAATAAATCTTCAGTATTTTCTGCACACATTTAATATAGTGCTTTGCAACAGCTGGGAAAAAAAGTAAATCCCTAAATAGCATAAAAAACATTTAATCCAGCAATAATATTCAACCCTCTAGAAAGGTGATGACAGAAGGAACAAATAACACAGAACACTTTGCTTTAAGAACCACAAGGTGATCAGATCTTACTGTGACGATGGCATAACTACTAGAACTTAACCTGAATAAAAATGGAAGCCCTTTGGGATTCTTTTCAAGAAGATTTACTAAGATGTCTCTTAAGGATTCAACCTTTAAAGTCTTTGTCTA
The DNA here is from genome assembly GCA_008921705.1 of Burhinus oedicnemus. Taxonomy (NCBI): domain Eukaryota; kingdom Metazoa; phylum Chordata; class Aves; order Charadriiformes; family Burhinidae; genus Burhinus; species Burhinus oedicnemus. The sequence continues at coordinate 2,240,099 of VFFE01007123.1, read as the reverse complement.
CTAGGTATGAGAAGCTTAAAACCTGTCCAGCAACTAAAGAAATTAGAAGGGGAAAGTGCTTTGCTTACTGTCTCCTTTTTTCCCCTTCTAAGAATCTCTCGAGTATTGGGTTCTCTCTTTACATATTCCTTTCTATGAAGTAACAATCAATTCCCCTTAATCAATGTCATTTTTCATTTCTTTTTCTCTCTTTAAAAGAAGAGCTTCTGTAGAAAAGCCTACAGCAGTAGATATTTCAAGCAGTTCCAGTGTGGCACTGCCACTATTCCTATCATTTTCAGAATGATATGAACACCTCCAGTGAAAGTAGCTCAGGTCTTGCTCATTTCTAGCCCCTAAAACTCAGAAAAGTTGCAAGTGAAAAAACTTTCTAGTTCTGCTTCTTTGAAGACTCAGTAATACAGAATTTGAGTTACATTTTTAAGTCTTTTAATGAAAATCAGTTTCTGATTTCCTTGTGTTTCCCCTCTGTTCCAAGGGTTAATAACTGTGTCTGTGCATGTAAGAGCAGAAAACTTCAAAGTGCAAATGCACAGAACTGTGATTAAATCAATACAGGAGTGTTAGCTTTTAATTTAATCAAAAATTGCTTCAAGATAACTAAGATCAAGATTTGACATAATATTTACACACACAAAAGAATGGCCCTTTTTATAGTCATTTATTGTCATAATACAATTGTCTGCTTTTATTTCAGATTATGTAAAGGAAGAAATAAACCATGTAATTTATATGTTAAATATCTAATATATCTAACACATGCTGAGGTACGTTCAGATACCTTACTAATTAAGAAATGGCATAACACAGGAACTCAAGTGTTCTCAACATCTTTGACTGCAAACTTTCTAGTGGAAGTAAGGACTGAACCCATTAATTGCCTATTAACAACAGGTTTCCTTTTCTTCGACATCTTCTGCAAGTTCCAAAGAAGTAAATCACGAGTTAAACAACTCAATCTTAGATAACAACAGGTTGTCAACTCTCTATTATACTGTTTCATTATAAGATAATACAATTATTTCAATACATTACTATTCTTTGCCTGTTTTCAAGCACACAATCATCTTTTTGAGGGAGAGCAGAAGCGGCAAGGAAATGAGCACAATATAAAAATTACTACGCTCTAAAATGACACAGTTTTGAAACTTAGGTTAGTTATCTATTTGGTAATACAAGAGGTGTACTTGAAGCTGAAAAATGTTCTTAAATAAACCACTTTATATTTATTTTTAGAAACATTAATAAAAACCTCAATAAAAGTACTCCCTGTAACTAAAACAGAATCAAAAGAGGTGCAGCCTTCAAAATAAAAAACAGCTCTGCATAACATATAAATAGGGTCAACAATAAAATTCATGAAAATTGTGGGTCATCTCTTCAGCAAACTGGTGTTAGCCTATGCCTTTCATTAAACTAGGTCAATTGTAATTTAAGAGTAGGAAAAGTACTTAAAAAACATGGATGGCCTCCCTGTCATAAGGATCATATTACTTACAGTCTTCATATTTTACACTCTACTATGGTAGCGTTAGTTGTCGTGTTGTGCTTGGTTCCTATAGCAGTAACCATACCAACACATTTTCCCTTTAACGGGAAAAAAAAAGTCATCCTATTTTACACAAATAAGGAGTATTGTTTAAGAAACAGGATACAAATAAACCAATCCACTAGGAAACAGGAGGGAAATTTCTGTTTCCCAGGTTGTTTGGGTTTGTTTTGTTGGTGTTTTTTTTTTAAATAGTACAAGATGCAGAATTTCAAATTACTTCTCAATAACGTACTTTTAAGTTTAATCTACATGCCATCAGGATACAACAAGCAGTTATATTATTTTTTAAATGCAAGCACTTACTGTTCGTCATGGATGTGTTTGCAAACATTGGGGTCTCCCCCACTACATGGAACACTTTCATCAATCAATTCAGAAAATTGTATAGTATGAGCCTTGAAATGCACAAAACACCCTTTTCTAACCTCAGCCTGTAAATGTAATGGTAAAACAAATAAATATAAAACCTACTTAACAACCTCAAAACCCATTGCTCCAACTACCTTTAAATCAGATTTTTTAAACTGTTTTTTTTCTAAAAATAAATCAATCTAAAGCTTAGTCACAAGTTGTATTGGTCTTCATTAAAGGTTAAGCTTACTATTACTTACTCAAAAGACACAGATAATAGTAGAGGGCATCAATGAACTGCATCAAGAAGTTTAATTCATGAAAAATTGCTAATTTTTAAATTATATTTGGAACTTTAAGACTAAACAGCTAGTTTCTGAGTTTATTTAAAGGCCGTAAGTCAGAGTATCACACAATGCTTTAAGAGCAACATTATCCATCTCAAAAATAATTGGAATGCTAACATTTTACTTTTCGCACAGGCACTTTTTCCACTGTTTCTCTAAATAACTTTTGTTTTACCTTTCCTACCTGTTGGCATGAAGTATATTTTCTTTATTCAAAATATGCACAGAGTGGGAATGTAAAAGAAAATTTAATTTCCTTTTTATAATTATGAAGGGGGGGGAAGGTAGGCAAATAAAAGATGCCTAAGCCCTAAGACACATAGTCAGATTTTCAGATCTTCAAAGGTTTGTAAGGACCCAAACAAGTAGATGAGTGCCAAGTTTTCACAAGCACATAAACACTTAGGCATCTGCTTCCCACTGATTTCAATGCAAGTCCATCACCCAAGCCAAACAATCTACTCAGGTGCTAGTGGGAAGAAGTTACTTAGCATCTCTTTGTATAATTAAATGCTTTTGAAAACAGGGACTCTGACAAGGAACAATTCATAGCTAATCAACTACACTTCAAACCTCCCTAATTTAACAAATTAATTTTTAAGCCAGAACATATCTAGATAAAACTTTTTAATCTATCCAGTACATTTAAGGTACTTTTCACCCAATAAAAAGACCAGGCAGGAATTCCAATTTTCATCCAAATACAGTTTTGGCTGAAAACATGAATAAAAGTTAGTAAATTTTCTAGTAAACAAGAAATGTCTTTCAGTATTTTCTAACAAAACATTAAGTCTCTTTCTAAAAAAAGTTTGAGGGGTGGTTATTGCACTACCTAGCTGCTGAAACAACTGTGCTGATATACTCTATCCTCCCCACTGGAAAAAGAAATACCACATCCAGGCACACAATCAGTACAGAAGCTATTGGAGCAAATTGCAGAAGTCACCACCCTCTACTGGAAATCAGCCTGTTCAAATCCCTGCCAAGTAAATCCAATCCTGCTTCAGGCAAAATTAGTCAGGTTAGCTCAACCACCAATTTAAACTATTTAAACTAACTTGGCTTATTTTGCCTGCAGAAGAGCAGGAAATGATCCCCATAAACCACTCATCTACCTCTGCTACAACAATTCTGAGTCCCACAGAAGCTGGCAGCAAACAGCTGAGAGCAGTGAGGTTTTAAATTGTTAACTACTGTTTTATGAAGCTGTCTAACACTAAGGGTCGAAATACACTGGCTGATGTTGTACCATCATCAACAAGGTATTTACAAAAGACTCCTCAGGTTAGCAGCTTGTAGAGGGAGCAGTACCTGCCAGCTGCTGAGGGGTAAATATCAGCCAGGAGAGATTCGACTGCTGATGTCAGATCCCAAAGAAGTCTGTCCATGCCCTCAGAGTAAAGGCCATCTTGCGATTCCAAACGACTGTTGCAAACAGTCGTAGTTAAATTTTAAGAGACGGTTTAACAGTCATTTTTCTTGACTAGTCTCAAATCCATGTCTTACACAAGCTGTGCTGCATTAACCTTGACCAATACAAACATGGGCTAGAGCCCAAGTGGTTTTAGCACCACTTGTGCAAGCTGCCCTCTGTCTTCACCACCAAAGAAATATGCAACTGGGTTTGCTGGTAGTTTTTTGGGTTTTGCTTTTTTAAATGGGCCAGAGGCTCTAATATATGCCCCAAATTATCTAAACATCTATTCTGTGTGGCTTCCTTCGGGAAAGGATATGGAAAGTATTATTAAGTATTTTAAGTTTTAAGCTCCTGGGAGCAGGGGCATACCAGATGAATTACAACGAACTTATGCAAGACAGACAAGCAACTAGCTACATCTCTAGGCAGCAAGTTTTTACAACACATGGAGGACTTGAAAACAATATGTTGTGGCCGTTATAGGGAAGAGATTGTTTTTAAAAGGAAATAAAGTACCTTTAAAACTGCATGTATCAAAATAAACTCACATGGTAAGTATTTTGTCATGCTATAGGAAGACACAAAAAGAAATTGAGAAAAGAAGAAAAATTAGAAGGGATTTAAGACTGTAAAAAACCAGTGAGATAGTGTGGAAGGAGAACACTGATTTAGGAGGTAAAGTGAACACTGGGAGAGCTCTATACTCTTTTTCCTAAATACACTAGGCTTATAACAAGGGGAAAGAATATAATGAAAATGAATCAAAATTAAGTTTCCTAAAGTCAGAAAATACAAAAAATACAGTAAATCACATCCAACATAAGGATAAAGCATGTCAGCCAAAGAGCAGGGGACAAGAAAGGCCTCAGCAAGAAGGCCGCTGACAGAGTGCGCAGTGACAGGGAAGGGAAGCAACACTGACTGTCAAACCTAGCGTGTGGTTTGGCGGTAGTATGTGTGCAGCAGCTGACCCTGTCAGAAAGCTCGAAGAGAACTTTTCGCATGGTACAGATTAGTATGAGGTGAAGGAGAAAATGAAATGAAATACGAGAGGAAAGATTATAAATTGTAACAGAAGATGGAGAGGAGGCTGGAAAAAAAGCCTGCTAATTTCCCTCCCAGCTGCTTAAAAATACTATGATGATGGTGAAATAAACTTGTCAGGTGGAGGTAAGCACCACATTCCTGGCTTCCTTCCCCAGCACTGCTAATGACTGCTCTCTAAACATTAAGAACTAGTTCCATTCCACTATAAAACCTGTGATGAAAGGAAAAAGGAAAAATAAAGAATAAAATGGCAGTCGTATTAAAACCCTGCTTTGCCATGGGCCAGCTGACTTTGCATAAGTTACTTTGCTTTTAAGTGACATCTGTAAAAAGGGGACAGTGATATAAAGCACTTCGTGATGTACGTAAGTTCAAAAAGAGCTAGGTACTGCACAACTGGAGTAGCTTATTGAACATAAATCTACATGATAAAAATTTCTCATCAAATGAGCCTCCAAATTTTTTCAGGTTTTGAAAACTACAAAACAGACTGATGACAAAAACTGAAGTTAACAGTCATTCTGAGTAGCTTTTATCAAATCTCGTGCCCTTCTAGGCTATCAAATTCAGTAATATCAAAGGTGTACATAGTTTTATAAGTAACTTTTCAGCAACAGTATCCTTGTAAGCAGTTGCACATCATTCCCAGCAGTTCTGCCCAGTTCTGCTATCCCCCAGCACAGCTTTCAGCCACATGGCATCAAAAGAATTTATAGACTACACAGCAAACATGACCAAGCTAAGAAATGTCCGAGTTGTTTAAAATAATTACTAGGGACCAACAGAACATCTGCCAGCATATTCTTTCTGTACTTTCTCCTGCCCCAGAAAAGGCAGGAGGGAGGCCAAAGGACTTCTGGAAACCTTTCTTCAGCCTACTGTCTATGACTTCAAGCTTGTATTATCCTTGAGATGTTTTTTAAGTAAAATAACTACAAAGTTTGAAGTGCAAACATGATGAAAATACATAGTTTCATTTCAGGTTTACAATTGCTGACTGAAATTAGGAAGCAATTAAAGTCAACTCCAGTAATTTCATGACGCAACAAAATGCCCCCATTATAGCAGTGATTACATCATCCCTGCACTGTTGCTGCCTATGGCATGAGAGCACTAGTAATCTGAAATGGTACATAAAGAAGCTTAAAACTTCAGTTGTTTTATTTTTAGCCATGCATACATCAAAATAATGTAATATTATGAAATGCTGACATCCATTTAAACAAACAAACCCACCCCCCCCCCGAACATAACAAAGGTAGTCAGTTGCTATTTTACAAACACATCAATGAAATGGTCTTAATTTTGTAAGGGGAAAAACACATTAAAAGGGGACACGAAGAACAAATATACTTTTCACTAACAATGCAAAAAGATGTAAAATATGGTATACTATTGTAATATACAGTTAAGTGCAATTACAAGAGAGCTTCCAATTTGTTTGACCTCACACTGGGCTAGGATCAAAAAACCCCAACCTGTGACTAATAGCCTGTGGCTAATCTAGTAACAAGGGGCTATGGCTAACTAATTAGTCTTTTCAAGAACAAAAAGATAAGCAACAACTTACATTAGGTAAAAAGTTTTAATTACAAGCATGCCATAAAACGCAGCCCCTACCATGAAGTTAAATTGAAGACATAATTTCAGAATCATCCATATTTCTTCAAAGTGTCAAACTTCTTTTTACTACCAGATCTGTACTCCTAGAAATTAGTAGAAAAACAGGGAGATATATCTGTACCATAACTGTAACTTTCCTGTCTTAAAAATCCAACACTTTCAGACTTGTCTACACTACAACTAAATTGGCCTGTTCTTAATTAGGGTTGTAAACTGCGATGTTTAGCAGGCATCAAATTGTGCTACAATGGTAGGCACATTGTACTTTGACACGCACAAATACATTTGTCAGATATTGACCCAAGTTTTAGCCTTAGACTGAGCAAACTAACATAAGGTGCTGACAGACATTCACCAGCAGATAAAAATCAGACAACTGAAGCTGTCACCACCAGCCGCCTGCCCCTCCCTTTTGATAAATGTGGCTGTTCCTAAATGAAGGCATCTGATGCACTCCTGAATCAGCTCATGAATCACTGTTGCTCTCAGCTGAGCATATGCAAGGAAGCAGACAATTTTACCTGAAAATAGTTAGGTGGCTCAAGAGATTATAAGCACATCTGACATCACCACTTGGAAAGTGGGGCAAGCATAACGTAATAGCTTCATAACAACAATAGCTTCAGCCAGCTGATTTCGTCTTATTACTATGTGTCTGCCAGAACCAATAGCCTCTGAAATCTGCTCAGAAAAGGCCCTACTAGTACTCATTCGAACAGTATGCAAGCAATGCAGTTTGGGTTTTTGCAGATTATACATGTTACTTCACACATCTGTTATGTGACCTTCTGGCCTACTTAATTAGTATAACTTTTCAAATTATTTGAGCAAGCATAAAACTCATTCAAGAAATATCAACTGCAGAGAGAATGCAGCCAGCTCGTGTCCTCTTACAGTTTCACCCTATGGAGTCAGGAAATAGACAGAGCTGCAGCTTCTTGCAAAGTTCCTTCGTTGAGTCAGAGGTTTGTCCAAACAGGAGGTGCCATAGCCCTGGAGGGATGTCTGTACTTCTGCAGCAGAGTCACCACCTCCATCCACTCAGCCAGAGTACTGCCCACACAGTAATTAATTAAACTACACAGATGTGGAGGCAAAGCCTCTGCTAATTCGGCACAGACCTCTTCAGTATCAAATCCAGGCAGGAGGCAGGGGCAGGAGCTTAGGTTTTCCACCTTAGAGTGTCTGCAAAACCTATACAAAGGGTTGCATCAGCAACCTACAGAGCAATTCACCCTGCACTATGGCACTGGCAAGAGAGGGAGGAGTACGAAGACGAGCCAACCAGCATATAAAAGCACGATTAGGATCCAATCTAGCTTTATCTCCTAAATTTCTCATAGAACTGCTGTGTGACACACGCTTACACTGGCTTTTGTTCTTACTGGGGGGTGGTTAGTTGTTTTAATGAATTTGTTTCTATTTTTAATTTCCACAGCCACAATAATAGGTCCCCTGAATGGATGCTATTAAAAAAAAAAATCATTTCTAACCATGTATTTATTCCCGTTGACCCTCATTTCATGGGGCCTTAGAAGGCTCCTACCACTTCAACTGCTCTATTACAATACAACCAACACCTACACAACTGAAAGATGGTAAAAATTAAAATATTACTTCAATAAAAGTCAATTTAGTTACATCTCATCTGTAAACTGTTCTAAAAATACTTTAGTTGGATTCAAGTAAAGGATTTAGACCTTAGGCATTCCTTTAATGACATGGGAACCTTTAATCGGGTTTTCTAATGTCTCACTATTTTAAGATCCATCCCTTACATAGCTTGGCTTCATTAATTAAAAACAAACCCAAATCATTAATACATGCTAGGAATTTACAGCTGTCACACAAATTAGCAGACAGATAAAACTAAGTTGTACCTCAACTTACTAACTAGCCTTAAAATAAATAAATTTTTAAAATCACTGATTGTTTTATCTTCAATATAGTGTTACCTTTGTTCAATTATTACTTCATAGCCAAAAATACAGCAAAACCATTTATTCTCCCTAATGAAAAAGTATGTAAGACAGCAAGAGTTAATAAAGCTTGTTATCTACTACACTTCCAAAAAACCAAAAAACCCACAACCACAATCTCAAAAAAAAAAATTCATTGAAAACATGACCAATATATTTGATTAAACAATCAACAAGCAAACATTTCCTTAATTAGCTGTTCAATGGAAGACCTGTTAAAGAACAGTATTGATCATACTTGGAGTTCAAACATAAATAAAACCACGTTGTGTGCAGAAATCCAAATCGAAAAGTGACAGGGGTTTTTTCCCCTCCTCATTTTTTTTTTTTTTTTTTAAACTTACTACGACTGGAGAATAGGGTTCACAGCAAACGAAGCAGATCTAACTGCAGCTGCTATATTGACACTTTCCCCTGGCAAAGCATTACTGCTCCCTCTGGTGTTCATCTGACCCAGTGCCAAGCCCTTTCAACACACTAAGGTGCCAGAAAACGTGGGTTTTTTTGTTTTGTTTGTTTGTTTGTTTGTTTTTTAAGAAGTACATAGGTAGGTGTGTATACACGCACAGAACTACATGTGAATGTGCACACAGAGAGGTTTCTTCACAGGATAGTGACTGAAACAGCTGAATTTGGGGTCAGAAGAGCACTGAAGCTGGCACAAAGAAGGATGTGACTGTAAAAGCCAGAAGTTAGATCAAGTTATGCTGCCCTGGAAAACCAGCTCATGTTAGGGTAAGTTACACATCCCAGAATATCCAATCTAACAGACTACTGCCATCTTTCACCATCACCCCTAGCTGTGCTATATACCATCCCACTACTGCTGCTATACTACTTTGTAAAGGCTCTGACATGCCAACTATTCTCCAGCTCAACCCTACTGACTGAAAACTGACAAGATACCCTGGCTTTTCTTTCCTTCTGGGATTAGGGTTTTTTCATGTTAATAAACTTCATCAAATCTCTGGGGAGACAGATAAGCAAAATGCCAGAGCCAGTAAAAACCCCAAAAAGTGATGGGAGCTCATACCTATGGACAGAAAAAAGCAGGAGCTCATTCTTTAACCAGTGGTAACCCATTAAGAGTACTTGTGCTTTTTTCTGTGCAACTCTTCCCTAGATAAGAATGAGGGTTATTTTACTTCCATCTAATAAGGATCTTTGAATTAAGCAAGAAATATGATTTATGTGAGAAATCCTCTTGATTCCTCATTACCCCTAATTACCACACTAAAACCTGGTCAGTGATGGAAAGTTTGTTACAGGTTACCAAATATGGTATGATATGCTGGGTACAAGCATTATTTCACAGTATCCAATTTTAAGTGCTGAAAACACCCTTGTGCAGTCAAAACTAGAAATTGTAACATTTCCTTATGTGAACAGTAATATCCAGTAGCCAAAAGAACAGCACATTTGAAATGGCAGGTGTGATGCTTTTAAAACACAGAAATGTCCTTGACAATACACTCGTTTGTCCCAAAAGAAAACTGAACTGGTCTGGAATATAGTAACTCTGACCTGTGCACAAATGATTTATACTGTCCTCTTAACAAGTCAAAATAGAAATATCTATACAACAAATATATAATGAATTATCTAATCCGTTGATCAAATGGCCTTTGGCTACAGCAGTTGTTGCTAACAATCCCTACAGGCAAGCCAAATTATAAGCATTTTTTCTATTACATTGAATACTACATAGCATGACTATTTATAGCTCCTAGGAAACAGAATTAGGATGACAATAATAAAAGTTACATTTCCTTAATACATCTAACCAAGACAAACGTAACGGCTTAAAATATTTTTATTGCAGACATGGCAAATGGATCAGGTTTCACCCTATGACTTGCAACTGTACCCACAGTTAAAAGAACGCTACTTAAATATCAACCATCAGCTGGGCGCCTGCATTTTGGCCAGTCGTTCAGAAGTGTAAAGAATTTAAGTACTCACAATTAAGCTTTGATGTTAACACCCTATTAACTTTAAAGGAAAAGTTAACTCTTACAATACTGTTGTTTGAGTCTAGCTATTGACACAAGGCAACAGTGAATTTATTTAACGAATGGAGAAAGAGCGGGGGAAGATATTTCATTCTAGAGAATAAAAAAAAAAAGGAAAGAGCCCTAGATTTTTTCCTCAGTTGGAATCTGATGATTGTACGTTACTTTATCATTAAACTGATCCCATCTAGTTTTGTCTCAGGTGTTAAACACGATGAGAAAACAATTAAACAGCCAGGTGCATATCAAAAAATAAAGTTAACTGTCTGCCTGTAATAGCTGCAGCAGAAAATATTATTTACATGCAAAATGCAGATACTCAGCTGAAGGTGTTAGAAATCCTTAGAAAAGACTGCACCCTGGTGGAAGATTTGTTAACTTGCTGTAATATCTACTTGGTAAAGCAGTGGTTTTTAGGTTTTTGTTTAAAATCTAGGTTTTGTAATAAGAAAATATTTGTTACACAAAATGAAAAGCTCTTCAAGCATGTGTTACTTCAGTTCTTTGGTTTCATGTGCCGATTACTCATGGCATTTCAAAATACTAAACCAAGTATTTAGAAGTAGTATTATGTAACTATATACATTTCCATATTGTAATCCTGTGACACTAGCAGTAGGACGGATACTTTTCTGTAATTTTGTTTGCTCTTTGACCCTAGCAGGATAGTAAACACCAAAAACTAAAAAAAAAAAAGGGGGGGGGGGGGGGGAAACAACAAACCAAGTAGCAAAGCAAGGGAAGACAGAATACAAATGCTCTTAAAATTGTTCCATGAGAAATGGAAATAATGAATCATGGATTTGTGCTTTATATTCCTCACATCCCCTTAACATGTTTACTTCTCCCTTTGGCCCAAGCAAAAATCCTTATCACAACAGGTCAACGTACTCAAAGTTGTCCTCAACTGTCTTCACAGTTACCAGTCGCTGCTTTCTCCCTCCTGTGCCCACTACAGATCTGCAGAGTACTCCCACCTCTCCAACTTACCGGGCAAGGAGCAGCACGTCCTACAACTGGTTCAAAGCAATGTGCAAACTGCTATGCATGGGCTGCTGAAAGCCATTTCACCTGGAATGCACAGCGCCCAAGCTGACCCTAACCCTCCCTCATTGCCAGCACTTCTAGTGTCTCTTTCCTTCATGCACCTGCTAATTATCAAATCAGTTATTGGAATCTGAAGCTTATTTCTTTGTATCAAACATGGCTGAACTTGGTCAACAGGTTCCAAAGCTCTTGGAGAAGCCAGACATGCAGTAAAATCACATGAAAAATCACATTTCTCATAAAACTAATAATTCCTGGGTATTTTTAGTAGATTTTTAACAATTAGATACATGTTTCCACACATTATGTATGAAAACAAGCAAATAATTGCAGTAGCTGCTTGGACTCGCATTTTACTGAAACTATTTAGTGTTAAAAAAGAAATGCATTTATGACTGATGGAATGGACGAGTGGTATGACCAATTTTGAATCTGGAGTGAACACACATATGAGCTACCATGACACAGAGTGGCAAAAGAAAACAACAGTCATGGAGCAGCAGGCCAGAACTCATTTAACTTTGGGTTGCCCTCAATTAAAATAATGGATTTTTTCTAAGGTATCAGTAATTTAACATAGCATACCACACCCATATTCTGTGCTGCCAGTACACAATAATGGGAAAAATAGACTGAGATAATCATGTGCAATATACTGTTCAAATTTTAACAGCCGTATTTTTATATGCAGTGGTACACTTGTCATTTATCTTGTAACCATGTTTTGCAAATTTAAAAAAAAAATCTACTGCTGAATTAAAGTTATAAGCATTTATAAATTTGTTCCAAACATTACACTAACTTTAAAAAAAGAACTTATTCCCTATTTTCCAAATAGTATTCCTGCTATCTTAGAGTAAGTTTGCACTTCTAAACTTCCTGCCTACTAATTACAAAAATCTCTTCTTAGTCTTGCCTATCCTTGCACCTTTCAGATTTACTACTGCAGTCATGGATCATTATTTGTGACAGTAACAGCAAAAACTCCGATTTAATTCAGGTAGCACTGGTCTTACTTGTGTGATCACTTAAAAATGCTGCCAACATGTCAAATGAGGCATAGGAAATTTAGCACCGTCCAGGAGTTGCATTAACGGTAGTAAAACAGAATTAAAAGTGATTAAAACAGAATTAAACATACCATCTATGTTAATGCAGATACAAACCATCTTTACTTTTAGAACTTTATTGGAATGGCTACTCTAAAAGATGAAACATCCACTTTGGTTAAGTTTCAAGTGCAAATAACCATATGGTATTCAAACACACCAGAAGACCTGTAAGAAGTAGCCCTCTTTTACATCAGCTGAATGTCTTCCATGCAGCCAGCTTTCCACTTCGAATTTCATACTGCAAGTTCAATAATCACATTAACAGTTATGTTAATGCAGTCCAGTAGTGTTCTCACCACTGATCTGAGTTCAGTATAATTAGTAATCTTTTTTTCCTTAAAATGCTGAGAACATAACACCTGCGGACTAAACAATCAATTGTAGAACATCTCATATTATGAGTAAGTTAATACTGTCTTAACCTTACATTGTAAAGAAAGTATTGTGCTTTAATCAGATAGCACCATCATACAAGAATATTTATTATTACTTGCATAGTCATCTTAGTTAAGAAATCACGGAACACCCTGACAACAAAAAAATATTTAAAAAAAAAAATCAACATACATACTATAGAGATTGAAGTATCTGCTAATTATTTTCTGTGAAATATGAAACAATTCCAGAGAGGGGGACAAAAGGCTTTTAATACCTCTTTAAAGCAGCTGGCTCCCAATGAATGCACATCACTTTATTTAATCATTGATACCCATAGAGTTTTAGAAAAGCTGGGATGTGAGCCAAAAAATAGGAAACCTAGAAAATGGGGATAGAAATAACTTTAAAAAGGTTATCTTGTCCATCATCCCAAGCTTGTTTGCAGGTACCAATTTGAAGGGATCTCTTCCTGGCAAACATTAGTCTAATCTGTTTCAAAAATGCCATTGATGGGGATTCCACCGATTCTCTACAGTGAAGTCATTGGATTGATATCCACTGCTTATGGTAGAAAACTTTTAACAACATTTAATATAAATCTCACTTGCTCCAATCACCCCTCTCCACTGCTCCTTGTCCCACCTCCAACAGGCAGAAAAGACGTTTTAGTGTTATAGCAGGTCCTTTCACATACTAAAGAACTCTATCACATCTCTTTTTTGTCTTCTCTTCTGTAGACCAAACAAAACATTTTTCTTCCAGTCTTTCCTCAAATTACACTTTCAAGCTTTCTGAGCACTTAACAGTCAATGTATGCAGGTGGATGGACAGGAAAAGGTAAAGAAAGGAAAAATACTTCCACCACTCAAAAATATGTAGAAAACACCCTAACAACATTTGCACTGAAAAAAAACAAAAATCAAAAACCCCCAAAACAACCCAAACCAAACAACAACTAAGGATTATGAAATACTTATTATGCAAAAAGAAGAAATATTTGTATAAAGATGCACTGGTATCAATATATATCTTTCATGTTACTATATTGTTAAGCAGGCAAGACAGGCTAAAGATGATTACGGAAAATTAGCATGTTGCACTTTCCATTTAAAAAAGGCATACTATTATCTTTCTCTCCTGTTTTCTGTTAAGAAAACCCAAAACCACTGTCAGACCAAACTATTCTGATAAAACTCTCACACAGGATTTCATAGTATTAAAGGAAACATGGTGCAAGATCTTACCAAATAGTAAGACAACTCTCAAGTTCAGATTTTATTTTTTTAAGTGTCCAAAGTTAGCACTTCTCCTGATCCTTGTTGTTGCACTCTTGCAGTAGTCCCCCTGTAGTAAAAGCCACACTAATAAAGTAAGATGAGGAAAGCAATCAGTAAGAATAAAATCTAATCCCAGTTTACGAATGGATTTCTTCAAATGCTTTAGGAAGTCACTTAATGTCCCTTTTACTTCAAGTAGTATATTAACATTACAGTTTGCTGACAGAAGTAATAAGATACAAAGAATCATATATACTTCCCTATCCACAAAATGGGAAAAATAGTCATCTTCTTGAGAAATTTCATTTATGCTTCAGAAAGGATTCTGAATCTGAAAGCAATACTTTTTTGTATTATCCTGTTTCACATATCAAAGAAGCTAAGCTCTGTTCTAGTTACTAAAGTTAGGAATAAATGAATAAAATTAAAGGGTTTGGTTGTTTTAGGAATGTTGCAGTTACTCCACATACTAGGAACAGGCTCAAGAGAAATCCATACATTTTAAGACACAGAAACTCAGAGATTAAATATTAAAATAACCTTAACACTGTCCTACTGAGCTCTATTAAATGTAATGAGAGCTGAAGATTCTGATTCATGTTTTTTTAGCATTTATAGCTAAGGAAAGGCATCCTGAAGAAAGGAATATTTCTACTTCCTAAATCCCTCTATCTGCATTTACTGGACAACAGCCCTACAAGCATCAGTGTTCAGAAGAACCATAACAGACATGCTATTTCACCTGCTGAGATAACATACAACTACCAAATCTCTAGATGAACAGAAAACATGACAATCTATGAAGGAGAACTGACTGACTTACTACAACCACTGGAATGACACACAAGCGAACTGTGGAAGCAACAGCCGAAATTACTTCTGAAGTCACAGGATGTCAGTTAACACAACCTTAGCTATTTATCTAATCTTTGCTACAGATTTGTGACTATTGTGTATAGTAGCAAGCAGCTCAGGATAACTACAAGCTAAATTATTCAAGGTACTATATAAAAGATTTCAATAGGTTTTGGCTGTATCTGAAGTTTGACTAATTTATCTCATCCGTTACTAAGTTAATTCAGGTTAGAAAGACACTGAAACAGAAGTCTACATTTCTCAATCCAATTCTTCATTCATTTAAATTTAAACTAATTAATGAGTTTGGTTACAAAAAATCTCAGCAGTTTCATTATGTACTCCAAAAGTACCGTATTCTGCAGAGGACAGGCTGCATTCACCACTCAAAACAAATGCAAAAGTCCTGCTTTCAGTGCAAAGCTAAACAGAACCTGCGCTACTGAGTCACAATCAAGGCCAACTACTCTTGTGGCACATTTTTATGTTATGCTAAAAAGAAAACAAGGCATTAAAAGAGTCCATGTATAAATGTGGTTTTTTGAAGCACAAGGTGTTCCGATGCTGCATCAGAAACAGCAGGGGGTAGTATTTCAGTGCTTTTAAACACATGTACTTTTTTAGCAAAGCAAGTCTCACCCTGCATTTTCCCTCGTTCCAGGCTACTCTTAAATCCCCCACCTAGATTTCTTCAGCACTTAACTTCTGGCTGCATGCCTGTCAGGCAGAGTTGCCAACCCTCTTCCAAGCTGGCTAGCACAGGTCTTGCTCCAGGCAATCTGGTGACCACCTGGCTGCTCTCTTCTGCTCCCTCTACCATACAGCTTTTACCAGACTTATTTACCACTATTGTGGAAATCATTAGCCTATAACAAGTCACCTCACGTTGCTAATTTACATCTTCCTATAAATACGGTGACTCAAAATCAGTTTAAATTTAAAATTAAAGTATTAACTTGTACAGCACCACAAGTGCGTTCAACATTTTACAGACTAAAATAGCATTCCTACCATGAGTTTATAGTCCAAACACATCAAAACAGTACTTAGTGCAATGTAGAATATAGTTATTTTGTGCATGTCATTTGTAAAAAAATATTTCTTCAGAATGGCAAAGAGCTACTTGAATTTTCCCAAACTGAGCCAATACTATCCTACCTAGTTAATTTAGACCACCAAACTTTCAGTTTTATCTAAAACAAGCTATGTTCCCCAACATCTGCTAATCACATTTAATATTCCTCCAGTTAGCTTAATCTCAATTGTCAAATTGGCAAAATTAGGTGTTTACATCACATATAGAGATTACAAGTATTTTAGACAACAACAAAAAAAATTAGTTTTAGAGGTTGTTTTTTGTTGGGTTTTTTAATTATTATTTTTTTAAAATGCCTCCATATTTTATTTATCTTTTTCAGCGCTTATCTTGACACACACCCCTCACCTCCCCTGCCCCAAATCCAAACGTGCTACAGCTAGCTTCAAACATTTGTAGAAAATCTACTATTTTCCCAAATACTTTCTTTGCAGTTTTAGGATACACTATCTCATGAATTACCATGACTAAGATCCAGCATTGTCTTTGACTCAATTTAAGAGCTGATTCCCAGTTCTCTAAAGGATAAATTTAGGAATCTGAGAAACAGGGTAAGTATTTATTTTCCACCTGTGTTTATCACATTTTATTTGTATTAGCTCACTTACACAGCCATTTTAAGGATTTCTTCTTTAAAACACAGCAGAAAGCTTCGATAAGATACATGAATACTGTTTCAAGGGAATTAATTGGCTGCAGGGTGGCCAATAAGAATTGTCCCTCAAATGTTGTGATTTGTTCTAAAACAGAGTAAATTAGATTGAGTTTAGGTAAAAAAAAAAAAAAATCAGCTTCAAATTTTAAAGCTCAAAACTTAGAGTTGCAATGAAATATCTCTTCTGTAAGAATTATTCTCTAACCATTCTTGCATTTAGTATGCAGAACAGAAAAAAATCCACAGTCACTTTCAAATTAATTTAACCCACCATCATCACGTACTGTACTAAAGGGTGAGCAAACTCTCTGACTCTTCTAAAGTTACCACATTGTGAAGAGGCATCTTGACAAACAAATGAAAATTAGTGCAAACTTCTTTTACTTATGGTCACAGGGGATCCAAAAGAACAGTCACTGAGGAAATTTCAATAGTCGTAGAGAGACTATATGCTGAAGTCATTATTTACTCCTCCCATTTCATTCAAGCTATGCAATTCACAAAGTTTAAAATGATACACAGATGCCATTGGATGCCTTCTCACAGTGGCTATTTCCATCCTGAAGATACAACTGTACTATCAGTTTTCACTAATTTAAGAAAACACTGACCCCGAACAAGCCATCCTACCATCTTCCACCTCAAGTAGGCTAACTGGACTTAAAACTGCTTTTTTTTCTACAGATCTTTCAGTTCAATCAGCAACCAAATTTGGCCAATAACCAGTGATAATGCAAGGGAAGTTACAGGAATCCGTTAGCAGATGGAGACAACTACGCTTTCCAAGTCAGAGGGGAACCATATCTTTAATGGGCAGCTAAACTGTCACCTGCATCATAGTAGCTGGAACACTGTGAGGAAACATTTATCAGCAATTACCTCCATGATCTCCTCATGATCAATTTACAATATTGTCAAAAGAAGAAGGAATACACAAGAGCAAGAAGACACAAGACCCACTGGTGGCACACACAGGATTGCTGACTACCAGGAAGATCACACAAACCTGGCAGATATTTTTACATAAAATCAGGTATAATCTTCTAATCACAGAACAATAAGGTTTGGAGAAATCCCTGAAGGTGACCTCGTCCCCTGTGTATTCAAAGCAGGGTTAACTTCAGCAAGGTGGTTCCAGTCCCCGTACAGTCAGGTTTTGACCATCTCCAATGACAGATATTCCCCAGCCTTCCCCACTCACTACAAGCCCCAATACTGAAATAGAAGTACGTAATTGTATGCATTTCCACCACTACTTATTTGAAAAACACGTGCCCCCTACAAAAATTATTAAATTACTCTTCAGGAAATTTAATGACTTTTCAAGCACATTAGACTTAAATACTTTTCAGACTTTCTCAAAAATACATGTAAAACAAACCAACAAGGTCAATGAAGAACCTATCCTGCTTTTAATTATCAGATTATTTCTAATAATCTTCATGAGAATCTACAAATCAGTACATCAGTTTCAAGCAGAAGGTCAAAAAATGGCAAAGCAGATATATAAAATTAAAAGGGAAAAAGCTTCTGCTTCTACCTAAGCCATTCATATTTTCAAAAGGAATGCAAGTTCTACTATTGCATTATTTTCTCAGTCAACTGGCAACAAATAAAAATAGCAGATCTTTGACAGAAGTGATCCCTTTTCTTACTTGGTTCAAAATCCTCTTTTGCTCTTTTACTTTCTTTCTATTCAAGTCTAGTCCCTAACAAAGCATAATTCCTTCTTCCTGCTCAGGGATATAATTATGTCTTCATTAGTTCTGAAACGCAGTACAGTAGGAATCTGTTGATTTTTTGGCAGCACAGGCATACTAAATAAGAATAACCAGATGCTGCTTACATCACTTTCAGATACAGACAAATTAAAAGCAAAACAAAAACCAATGCGCAGGTGTTCATGAAAGCAATAAATTCTGAGTTCCCCCACTATTTGGCTCTCTGTTACAAGGGTATTCTACTTTGGGTCCCAAAAGGAACATAGCGTGTTCACAGCTCACAGCTATTTCATGCCCTCAGATGTACATACCAAATACAAATTATGCAGATAAAACTCTGTAACCATCTGGTCATCTACAGTATTTCATATAAATTCTAAAGTGACCTATTTATTGGTACACAGAACGTTTCCAGTTTGAATTTTCTTCTTCCTTTTTGTTGTATTTTGATTGAAAGTTAAGGATGGCAGTTTGCAGAACTCCACGATATGTTGTTCTTTTGTTTGCACACCAACAGGTGCATGAACAGCCATTAAGTAGGCTGGTGCTAAGAAGTGCACAATAGCATAACTGCTCAGTTATGCTCTAGAAATCAATGGGATTACCAAGGAGGAAAACAAAATAAACTGAAGTTCATATGAAAAATGAGATGGGTTGTCACTTGCAGGAGTGCCTAGTTATAAATAAAAATGATACTTTCATTTTCAGCCATTCTTCCCGTTTATGACTTACTAAAACAATAATCACTTCCTGCTTTGGGACTGAAACTGTTCCTGGTCCTCCTCATTCCAGAAGGTAGGTTTGTTTGTTTGTGGCTCTTCTGGAGAGAAAGGAGAAGGGCAGATCAAGGAAATCCATTTCTATAATATTTTAAAATGGTATTCACAATCTTTTTTGCTCTCCGGGCTCTTCAAATACTGAATTCTCAATTATGGTCCTGGAAGCTAGAGACTCTGCTTTCACGAGTGTATTCTTAGGAAAAAAACTGGTTGAGAAAGTACATACTTAAGATTTCAGTTAAAAAACCCAAACCAAACCAAAAACAACACCCCCCCCCTCCAACAATACAATCTCAGACAACAAAACCAACAAAAGCTACTAAACAACCAAACTTCACCACATACAATTCACACGCTATTTTCTTGACAGAAGTACAAAGAGCAACTAGTGAGATAAGTAAATGAGAACATATAAAAAACCTAGACTATTTTTAATACTTTAGTATTAAGAATTATTAACATCTGAATACATATCGATGACCTGAATACTCATTTTTTGTCTGAGGCGTATGCTTACCACTAGCTTATATAACTTCAGCAGCAAACAGTTTATTACATTATATCAATTGTGTGCACTAGAAAGCTCATCTCAAATATCCACGTATTTGGAATACAGACCTGAAATACAAGGGCTATATAGATAGCCCTGTAACGACCTACAGGATGATTCCATGTATAGCAGCTTGGTTCAAGTCTCATTGTGTTTGCTTATTTAATTCAAGACCTTTGGAAGAAATTTATTGCGTGTCTGTAAAATGGGAACCAGATCTCATTCAGAACAACTCTACAAATAAGCGATAAAATGATCATTACTGGAACGTACATCTCAACCATTACGTACTTTTAGGAAGAGTACTGTCTTTTCACAGTCGTAACCAGCAGATTCTACATTAAAAGACTGTTACTGAGTGGCAGTGCAGGTATACGTGTACAAATAACCCCAAGGGAAGTCTCTCAGTCACCTCTGCAGCCAGCTCAGGATGAAAGGCACATCCCGACTTCCACTACTCGCCTGCTTCCTAGACCTACCAGGAGCCATCTGGCCCTCTCCAATCACTTGCAGTTGCTGGCCACTTGAAGTAAACGTGAAGAGAAGAGCAAGGATGAAGGACACGATGTACAAATGCAGAGGGAAGTCTTGTATCACCATCTTCACAAACAAGCAGCTCACTACTATCAACTTCTATTTTAGAAACTATAGCATGTACCAACCATCAGATAAACCATGCAATATTTTAAGTATCTGCTCATAAAGACAAATTATTTTGCCAGAAAGCTAGTTACATGAAAATATAAAAATACCCTAACTAAATTATACACTCAGAGCCAAAGGTTAGAATTTTGCCACCATATCAGATCTCAAATTTTTATTTTTTTGGAAAGCCTGATCCAACTCCTGTGAAATTTAGTAGAATTTATTTTAACTGGCTTTGACTCTAGTTCACAAGAAAATCATGGAACCAAGAACACAAGACCAAGACCTTTAACTTTATGTCCAAAAAAAAAGACGACTGCCAATGGCAAATAGCAGTGTAACGTTCTTCACTACTCATTCAAAATGACTGCGTATTTTGATGTTTAAGCACATTTTCCAGGCAAAAGTAAGCACATAAAAATTACAAATAACTACTTTAATGAAAATACCAAAAGGCACTACAGATAGAAGAAAATGTTATTCTTTAGTTTATTTTCTACAGTGAGTTAGAAAAAACACCCAAGAGTAATTTCTGCCCATTACTGCAGTAAAATTTGTTTTTCCTCTTCTAATTCTCTTGAAATAAATGTCTAGTCAAATAACATAAGCTCTGATCCTGATTTGTTTCCAGATACATTCTCCAGCATTGTCAATTATTGACAGATACCTGAAACTGCCTAGTTAGTTTTGCATCTTCTGGAAGTAACCACATCATAACTGATCCCCTCTATACATTTTTAGAAGCAACTATCTTGCCTTATAAACACACTAACAAACACTGAAAGCCATAACAAAACACAGGTAGCAGAGCCCTGGAGCACTCTGCTACAACAGATCTGGTAACACTTTGTCTCTTGAGCCCAAGGGACACAGGAGTTGCAGCGGGGATTAGTAAGAGAAATAAACAATGGTAGTGAGCGCTCTTTCATCGTGTATAGTCTATTACTGAACAACCATAATTAATAAAAAATTCATCTGTAATGCTTTTCAATCATATTTTAAGATGTTTCAAAAAAGAAAAGTAAATCAAAGAGACTGTGACTTATTCCTAAATCAATGTCTTGTCTAAATTGGTAGGCAGCCTATTCCCTGTCAAATGCAAAAGCTTAAATGTTTGTAAAGAATATACAATGCCACAGAGCATGATTCTGTCATTAATTTCTTCACACAACTGATCATTTTTTAAGGATAGTATCCTTCCAAAACCATCTGTGCAAGCTGAAATACCCAAAAAAGAGCTGTAAAGAATCTACAAATATGTGACAAATGCAAAATTTTTTGTTACTGGACACTACTTCAATGCCAGGATACCCAGCATTCCCAGCTCAAAAGCCAGAAACTTCACTAACCTTCATGCAAAGGACTGAGAAGTTTGAAGACACCACAAAATGTATGAGAAAAGGTGCTAGGAAACATTTACACCAGCACTGCTGAAGTGCTAAAGCAGAAACCTGTAGTACTGTTCAAAACTGAAAACATTTGCCATTATAATTCTACATGTCAAAAGACAGAGAGACTGACAGAAATCTTAATACACGTGTCATTTTATACATACCAAAGCAGATGAAACTAATGACTTTAACTTGTTGAAAACTACACTAGTCAGAGTTATGTATGTATGTATGCAGTAATAAACTGTAACAGTTGTTACTTTGCTTGATACTGAAAGTATAAACAAGACATTTATGTAGCTATTATTTTAGCTCTACGAAAATGTGAAATTAAATGAGGTAAACTAACCTAATGGATACAAACATAAAACCATTGTTTGAAACGTAAATAGAAACTTCAGAAATAATAATGCCACTTAGCTTACGTGCAGTACTCCTTACAGGATCTAAATGGTGTAACAATTTACTTGTCCAAAACTAACTGGTCTACTCCTAATCTGTCAGACTTGGGAACAGCTAAGGTATCTACCTAGAGGACAAACCCAAAAGCACTATTTTCACAGTGTGGATGCTTAACCGGCCATACGCCCCAAAGTATCTTTTTGAATTTGACTTCCACTTTGGAGAAAGAAAATAAAGTCGTCAACATTTATACATGCAACATTATGGAAATAAGCGAAATTTTTCATTTTAACTTTCAGGAAAAAAACGTTAACTTTTCAGATGCACTGTGTGTTTTTTCTTGATAATTTAGAGTGATCATTGGTAAATGGCTATGGTAGCAATTCTATATTCGATTATTTTCTTATTAACACAACATTCAAATTTTTGCAACTGGCACTTTAATAACTGTTTTTGCATCTTAAACATTTTAAATTGACATACTCTTCAATGGATCAGAATAGAAGTGGTTAGAAAATAAAAGATTCTCTTCTTAATCATAACTGTAACTAGCCATAACTTCCTTTAAAACTGACATACACCGTAATAAAAAATTCACTGAAAAAGACTACGTTACAGCTGCTGCAGCAATGCTGTAACTTCCACTACATTAAAGTTTCAGCCTTCTACAGCTTAGTTTTCCCCCTTTTAGTAATGTCCACATTTAAATGAAATCTGCAATATTCACCTTTGATTTCATCTTTTAACTGTACCTCATATAGGCAACTATAAAACATCATTAAAATAATAACAAGTGCAGAACTTCCTTATTTTCCCCTCACCTGCAGTATTCAAAACCACATCACAGCCTAATGAGAAATGGAAGTCATTGAAAAACCACACTTCTTTCAGTGTTGGAAATTGAATATAATTGAACAACTAGTTCTACAGGTGTTTCAAGTTCAAAGGATGTTCTGTCTTACAGGTGTGGCCTCACTACCATAGAAGCATAAAAATGACATACAAGCAGCATTTGTCATCCTATCTATAATCTGACACTAACACCAATACAATCAGATAGAGACTCTATTCTGTTCCACTATAGGCAAGTGTGACAGAACCAATTCCTCCCAAAATACACAGAAACAGATTTCTGGATCTTCAAACAAAAAACATGAGTTGCATTTATTTCCTCTGTCATAAATTTCCAGTACTGCCTTGCCATTTTCCATTAGCATGGAAAAAACAAATATTTTAGATCATGATTAACCCACCTAATTTGCTGCATCCTGAAAGATAACTATCTACATGCAAGTTTCATCATGAAGCCTTAAATCAGCTAAAGTCCATTGTCTTAGTTAAGTACTGAAAGTAAGAAAAAAATTATTTACTAGCATATACTACGTGATGTTTCCCAGAATATTAACTCATATTTTGAAAGTGCCATGTGTAAGAAACTACTACATAGATAAACTAGATGCTGTTGTACTTCATTTTAGCAGTTTATTATATTTTTTCAGTGAACTGTGCTATGAAAAAGTAACAACTAATATTCTAATTTCTGAGACTAACCTATTCAATCACCATAAGCTGGTTCCAACTTGACACTGCTTCTGAACCACAAGTTATCAATTCACAACACAAATGTTTTGTGAAAATATATTACATACTCCCATCTTTCCTATTCTTACATGAAAACATAATCCCAAATCACCATATCGTAATACTCTGCACAGAAACCACTTGTGATACCATCATCAGCGATTGCAGTATTAGATAAGAAAAAAGCAACAGACTAACCCTAGCAAGGATTTTATTTTCCTGCAAATATTCCTTATTATAAAATACACTTTAGAAATGCCCAAACTATATTGTCTCCACTTTTTTTTTCCCTCCCCAAACTTCTCCAGAAAGCATTAGACGTTCTTCCATTTCACAGTACTTCTAACGGTGCTTCTGTGAAAAGCCCAAGTGTCAGCATGTTACTGTACTGGGGTTTTTTTCTTCTTTTTTTAAAAGACAACAGTAAAGAAAAAAGACTACTTATCTTTTGTACTGTCTTTATACAAGACTTCATCTTTTATCAGTGCACGTAAATATGGCTCTTGGAAAAATATACCATTGAACAGCTTGTAACAGGTAGATAAAACTTTTTCCATTTTTTACCTTCCAGACTGTCTCATTCAGAATTTTACATTTTTGTATCATGTGAAAAAGTGGTGGAAAAAATAGTCTTGTCAAAGTTACTTAGAACTATGCTGCAAAATCAACTGTTCTTGGTAGCTCACAGAAGTTCCTAAGAAATGAGACGAATGGTCCCCTATTTCTATCCCTTTATATATCCACCATCAACTCAGAGTATGTCTAGGAACTGTGGGGAAAGCCTTGGGTCATTTGAAGAAAACATCTAAATGCCAAATCAGATAAATAATTCTGACATTTCCTAAATTCCGTAGGTTTTTGGGGTGGGGGGGGTAGGGGGTGTTTGTTGTTTTAAATACAAACTCCTATTAAATCTCATTTCCTAAAAAGAAATAAGAAAATTACAAAGCAATGCATTACCAATTTTTTCAACAGCCCAATAGTACTAGAGTTCAAGAGGTAGAAAGCAATCATGCCAGACGAGGGTCATAAGCTTAGTATCACAAGATGAGTTTGGGAAGATAGAAGCCAAGTTCCTCCCACTCCTCATCAAAAGATTGGAAACTTCCGCTGTATTTGTTCAGTTTCCTGTGTTTAAAAAGGAAAAGGGGAAACCAGCACAACTGCAAAAATGTCAGAAGAGGAAGGTTTTCAGAAAAACAAAATGGTTCTTCCCCCACCATCACTACTCCCGAGTTCCAAAAAGAACTTACGTATCATCTTGGCTACAGCATGTTACTCCTTGCTCTTTTGACAGTGGCATAGGTGCCATTCATATTTATCTATCATTTTGACATGCTGTCAAATTAACAGGAAGAATGCAAATAAAGAAGTGAGAAAGGGAAAGATGATTTTAACTACTTAAAATGTAGGTATGTGTACCAGAATGTAACAACTGGACAAACAGAAGGCACTTCGCTAACTATAGGACCTTGACCTTGCCAAATTGCAGCCAAAAGTAGTTCTGGAAGTAAAAAAAGTTTGAAATTACCATAATGGAGAGATAAGCAAGGAACTGCTAGCAGCTTTTCACTAGGTTAAACGTAAGACAACTTACTTCTGTCCACAACCATAAATAATTAAAGCAAAAACCCAGAACAAGAATCATTATCCTTTTAATTTCGAGTAATTATACAAATTGTCCCTCAAATAAGTGCTTCTGACATTTTTGGAACAAAGGAAAATTATTCTTCGTTAAAATAGATTATTTTACCTGTAGATAAATTAATTGTTCCAAATTTTTTGAGAGTTTAAGGGCTTCTTTAAAAGCCAATGAGAGTATTGTCCCTCCAACCTGTATTACAAAAAACATCACAGTATGAGCCACTCGTTACCAAAGCTGTACTACTGCAAAATTCTATTATGCTAACCATAATCCACAAATAATACATTTAAATATATTATTCACTTCAGAGATGTTTTTATTGTTGCAATAAAATGTGTATCTTTAAAATATTTTAACTTTCTATAAATATTATTTGGTTTTAAAAATACATGTTGTAAAATCTTATTACATATTTAATGTTTTGTAGTAAATGCATATTGAGAACTGTTTCTTTACCAGAATTAAATCTGTTTTATATAGTGTGTATTCCATATATTTAGGGTAGTTCTCAAATGTACAACAGCAACATAAGCGCATTTTGGATTAATCAAATTACTATTAGGTAGATGTACTAGACCACACACCTTACATAAAATGCAACACACTGAAAACTTCTTCAGAAACCAGGGAACCCTGGCACCATTCTTGTTCCACTCAGAGAACATCTCCAATTTAAAGATCTATGGGAATTAGCATTGTTCACCTGCTTGAGAGAAAAGGCCAACACACACATTAACAGTCTTTAAGTAACAAGTAAAACATCACTACATAGCAGCTTAATTATGATTCCTCTCTACTCTTCCATACAGGTGATATGCAGACATCATCAGCTTTCTACTAGTTATAAATATGACACTTCTACTGTCCTTACGATGCCTGATTAAAAAGTAAAAGTACTAAAGTAGCCTCTTCACTATTTCTGCAAGAAGGCAACTGATTCCTTGAGTTCATGAGCAACATATAATACTAAAATCAGGCCAACAGTGAGCCACTCTAACTACAGGTACCTCAAACCAGGACATAAGTAACTAACTTACTTCTGAGATCACTATGTAAGGTACAGTCTAAAAGTGATTGATCTTAATGTTGTTGTAAATCAATCACTTTTAGAATGGTAAAAGAAAAGTAGATTTCCTTACCTTTATGTGTAAGAGTACTGCTTACTCCAGTGCTGAAATAAGTGACTAAATACATGAAGACTAGTACCTCTAGGGAAAGTTTACAAACAGGTAAAAAACCCTACATAATCAGGGCAGCCCCAAACATACATAAAAACGCATAAGCAGAAGATTGAGAAGGACAAGCTTGAGAAAGGTCAGAGGAAAACTCTCTACTAAAATTTGGTGATAACTGTATCTCTCATTAATCAGGACACTGGCATTTAGGTTTTAATTTATCTACGCAAAAATACAACCACTACCATGAACAAAGCAAGTTCCTAATTATAATCTAAACTTCCAAAACACTTTAACATAATGAGACAGGAGATATTAAAACTTCCTATTGCAAGCTGAGAAACTGTTCCTTTGTGAGAAAAGTTTCTTGGATCCATACTTCTAAGACAGAGGCTCACAGACACAAAACACCTAGTGCCACCTAGCCCACAATTAAGCTCTTCAATTGCTAGTCTTCCACTGCCATCATTTCCTTCTCAGTAAAGAACGTTCAAAAAAAAAATATCTTTATTTAAATCAAGTTTCTTAGGTATGAAATATTACACTTGCTATACAACTGCAAAATACAACTCCAACAATCCATTTTCAAGTCAACAAACATTTCTTGTAAATAACAATTTGTTAAATTGAAAACAAGCCTGCAACCTTCAGGGTGAGAACTCCAGTACGTGAAACCTTGCAACCGAACACCTTTTGTAAGGTGTTCTTACCAAAACATCTTGCCAACCATAGGGAAAGTCAATTTCACATACTGCATTGCATTACTGAATATGAATATGTAGTATTTTCTAAGATTAAGACACATTTGTTTTACCGTAAGAGTGAGAAACACTTGTGGTAGCAGTTCTCAAACTTTTAGTTAGGTAACTGTATCAGTTCAGACCCAGGACTGTATTTCTCCATCAGTAACTCCCAATTACAGGTCAAAGTACACGCAACTGCAAATGGAATATAGTGCGACTCCACCCATAGACTGCATTTCAACCTTGATTATTAAGAGAAGTAGGGTGCTACACAGAATATCCCAAGAGGCAACTGACAACTGAGAACCAGTTTTAAAATTCTGAAGCACTAATATAGTACATGAAAAAGTGGTGGAAGATCAACCACTTGCTCAAGAAGATTCCACTCACTCAATAACATAAGTGCTATTGATAAAAAGCATACCTATCTATTTTTTTAGACAAAGGTTAAGAGGGAAAAATCAGTCCTACAGATGATCTCATTTCACGCTGAGATCATCATTTATTTCTCTCATTTGTTTGTTAATGTTGGAGCCTGTATGTTCTTTGACTCTTCAATTAACATCCACGTGAACATTTGAACATGAGTGCACAGAAAGATGCATGAAGATTGAGATACAAAGGGAAAAAAGGTAAAGCAACAATGTCAGTCACATCCAGCAAGTAAATACGGTTGTTCATTGGCATGATCTTGCAGAAACATACTTCCATGGGATTTCCTTCCACTAAGGGAAGATGTTCTTGCCTTGAGTAGCAGGAGCTGGATTATTGCCAGGCATCATAGTTGTTGTCTCTGAGCCACACAAGTTTTTTTTATCAGCACTTAAAATTTGAGAGGTCCGTAACAGCAGTATGTTACACTTAAAAGTAAAAAGAACAGAAACTCTAACTGGTACATTCTCTGACAGCTGACTTTTTTAAAACAAACAAACAAACAAACACATTTGAATGACTTAAAAATAAAAAACAAACAAAAAAACCCAACAAACAAACACAAAACAACCAAAAAAAACCCACCACACCCCAAAAATACAACAAACTTGGTTGTAAGGAAATAAATACAAAACATTACATAAATAATGCCTTAAATATCCTACTAGATGGCTTCTGGAATTACCTACTTTTTAGGCATTTCCGTTCCCACTGTAAGAAATATCAACCTATCACAGATTTGAGCCTTGGCAGAATCTAATTTAACAGTATTTGTTTTCAAATGCCTCTCCATTCCCTCCCTGACAAAAGGTCCAAATCTGTACAAAGGATTGTCTTGTTCCCTTACTGATCATATGTTACAAAATTTCCTAACCACGAAGCATTTTACATTTGCTTTCTTATTCTCTGTTTTCAACCTTAACTGTCAATTTTATATTGCTCATAATCAGCCATACATTTCCTGTGTCATTATTATTAACTCCATGCTATTTGTACTCTTTTCACCAAATACCCTCATGGTACTATCATAATTTTGTTTGATTATGTGTCTTGATTACACAAGAATTTCTCACGGTCAAGGGAAATGCTTTCAAGAATAATTCAGTCTCTTCTGCACTCGCTCTACTCCACCAATCTACCTGTCTCAACACTTGTAACTTTTGGTATCATCCTTTGATGAAATCTGCTGGTTTATTTTCTATACTGCATTAATCTGTCTGTCGTTGCCTCCTTGATCATCAATGCATGATATTCTCTCAATAATGCTTTTTGCATATAAAAATCTATATACACTTAAGCATTCTACATGACAACCTGCGACTACGAAAGCTCTCCTGTTCTAGGACCACTCCTGGCAAAACATCCCTACTCAGCTTCCTTGAAAGTACCACAAAAATAACAACCTTTTTCATCATCATGTACCTTCATTTTAGGACTCACTAAGATCCTCTGATCTTTCTTTCTCTTCCTCATTTAGTATCCACATACATACTACTCTGAGACCTTCTGAAGTTTTTACCAATTTGATCATTCTCATTAAATTGCTGCTCCATTTTAAGCAGTAGCCAAAAACCCTATTTATCTCCATCTGTAAATAACTTCCAAGACAACACCACAACTGCCAAGCCCGGAAAATTACCTAAGTGACAAGACTTGACCTACTGTAGTAAAAACTAGTTAAAAAGGTGGGGAAAAAAAGAAAAGATATCAAGAATGAATAGTTGCCTTCAAGTGTGGAGTCTTTTCCTCTATATTCTCTGTGTTATTCTTCCTGCTTAGTCTATAATGGGACTTCCCTGGGTATGCATGGTAACCTCCACAAATTTAAAAGGAAGGCAAACAAAAAAAAACCCTCTTTTCAGAAAACTAGCCATAAAGCAATATGAATAACTTACCAAACTTCATCTAGTAAAAATAATCAAATAAACAAACCAACAACAGAACTAGGCAATTGAAGACTAGAATGTGCTACCTTGTCTCTCTGCAGCTAATGTAGTCAGAACAATTAAAAACAAAAACAACAAACAAACAAACAAACCCCACCACAAAACAAGCCCTCACCGCACCAAAACCCTAAAAGCAGAGCTCATGTCACTACTGGGGGGCAACACCAGCAGCACAGCACCCACTCAAGGGAACAGCAGGACTGTCTGCTTGAAAGAGGATACTACAAGCTGCTATGTAAGATAACAGCAATAATTTCTTATGTACATAGGCAAGAAAGAATGATGACCTATACTCTTTTTCCACCCTCCTCTATCCACTGAGTTAGGGCAAGAGGTAGAGAAAGAGATGTACCCATTTTAAATAAAGTGTTGTTTTTATTCTCTGGAGACACCAGTGTGGCCGACAGCTCAAGAGTGGCAATAAGCACTATTGCTAAACACAAATTTACATTATTTTTTAGTAAAAAAGAAATGCAAAAATTATTTAATAGCAAAAATCATTCCAATCATAGCAGAAATAGAAACTATGTAGCTATATGACAATATCTGTCTAATATGGTAGAAACTGCAGTTGCGTGAAAAATATAGTTTGCCCACAACTTTGACTAATTCACCTGCCCTCTGCCCACTACCTGTTTTGATCAGAACAACTTATATTCCGTAACTTGGACTAGTTTTAAACAACAGCCATTTATACACTCTGCTTAAAGCAGGCCAAGTTGAAATTTCTCTTTCCAAATTACACAAGCCTAAGGCCCCAGACAAGCAACAGTTTCATATTACGTATGATCAAGAACTGTCAAAAAGAAACAATACTTTGCACCTACTTCCACCCGCAAGATCCAAACCTGGTTTCTAAATCTTTGTGTTTGTAGGTATAAATAAAAATATTCTTAGAATTTTTGAAAGCTCGCTCCATTAAATCTTTTCCTCTCTTGTTGAAAATTCATTCTTAACATATATGTAATATTAGAGGTTGGACAGAAAGTCCATGCAACCTATCCCAAACTTAAGCTGACATCCAGTCTTGTATATGCTATACATATACATACATATATAATAAAATTTATGCATTTCTTACATCATCAACATACCAGATAAAGTATTCATAAACATTACTAATTTTCTCGAAGTGACAACAGCATTTGAATAAACCCTTACTGTTCCACGACTGTATCCTTCTTAGCTTTCTTAAATGCAGCAATGCCCATGAAGAAATATTTTCCAAGATGAGATCTTTCTCCCTGCAAGCTCTTCAAGGAAGAGATAAAATCCTTTATTTGATTATATGCAATTTTATGCCTTTATGATATTTTAATATAAGGATAAAAGTAACAGTAATTGTGATGATGACAGATTTTTTAAAACAAAATGAAAATGGTAAATTCAGTGTTAATGAAAAATATAAACTAACTGAACAGAAATTAATTCTGTTCATGCAGCACTGGTAGCGCAAGCAAAGATGCAGAAGAACCACTAGACGGTTTGTACCAGTAAATCAGAACCTCACTGTAGAAAGCAGATTGTGCAACTCAAGTGAGAGACCACTCAGTACTTTACAAATAATGACAGCCATCACTCAGTAGCGACCCAGCATCTGAGCCACAAGTCAATTAATGTCCAGTGACCAATTTAAATGAGGGAGTTGGCCACTAAAGACTAACTTATCAGCATTTGATTACATAACCCCTCCTTCTCCTTCTACAGTATCTACCCCATCCACCCTTCCAAACAGCGTTCTCTCCAACATTCCCACATTCCTGCCTCCTCACCCAATGCATGAATGCACCCAGCTCACTCTATATTCACATTCCTTCCCTTTGCAATTCGACTGCCTATGCTCAAATGGTGTTCTCTCCCCCTCTACTAAAATACCTCCGAACACCTTGTCTTCCCTTTTCTTTGGCCTACAGGTGGCTAAGAAGCAGCATGTGTCATTTGGCCCAACTGGAGGCAGAGTTAGCATGTACCTCCAAGCAGGGTAGCTGAGTACAAGTGTCTTCTGCCAGGCCAGCAACCTACTTAGAGCCCCCGAGCTGCACAGCTGGATCAGCTGGCTGCCTGATCAGGAGATGTGTCTCTTCCCGATGAGCAGCTGCCAAGTCAAAAAAAATATGAAGTCTCTGAAGCCACAAACCATAGCAAACACATACCATCTGAACCAAAAAAGCCTTGAAGAAAAAGATACAGCCCTGAGAGTCACTTCCACCTGGTGGCCTTCTACAGCAGAATCCTGTACAATGCATCCTTTAAACTTTCATCTAGTAAGGCAATCAGATCAACAATCCTGTACATTTATATTGTTGCTGTACGTTATATGGTATGTGAACAAACATATTTATGTCCTGTCTACTTCACTGTAACTTTACATGATTATTTCCATAACATAAAAAAGGTTTTAATCATATTTATTTTGATGCTGTGAGTGCTGTAAGTCAGCAATACTACAAATCACACTATACTAGTGAAATTATAATAAAAATGAGTAAATTCTTTGATGTTTCTGAAAACAAGAAATAATGGTAACAACTTTTTGTTTTCCTTACTTAGCCAGATCACCAGGGAGCGCCCCCCTCCAAAAAAAAGCAAGCTTAAATTAATTTACTCATATAAAAAAACAAATCCTGTTGCTTTCATAAACTCTTTAAGAAGAAAACAACCACCAAACCTTGAGTCCACAACTTTTGCTTACATGTAAAGACCTCCTGAGGACAACTAAAGAAATTAACACTCTACATCAATTTCAGTATCTTGTTTTGCATATACCTTTATTGACTTCTTTTAGTTTCTTTCCTTGCTAAAGCAGGCACATTTTGTGTTAATATACATGGTCCAGATCCTACTCATCTGACCTTCACAAGCACATTGCAGAACTGACACAGGACGCCACCAATTTCAGCCCAGCTCTGAAGAGGGATGAAATTCTCCCTAAGCAGATCTACAGAGAACTCCACATGGGCAAAAGTCTACAAACACAGCTCTAGCAGCAGATCTAGAGAAGCATCAAGTCACCATAAAAATAACAGAATATTTTTGCTTTCTACCAGGCACACAAATTTATGGACAACCATAATTTTAAACTGCATCACACAGAAATACATACAGAAATATATCTGCACATTTAGGGAAGCTGGGTGTTTGTTTACAGTTACATGCAGAACAGTAGATTATTTTTAAGTCACCTTTTTCTTTGATGTTACTTAAGCAGCACCTTCTTCAACAGCTGGACTAACTCTGTTTAGAATACAATTAAACTGCTTATTAGGCAAATGAAAGCTACTACAGAAAAATGTGAACTGTGTACTGGTAATATAAAAATCTAAATAGAAAAAAAAATCTCATATTCATTTATGACAAAAAATACCTTTCTAGGAACGTAACTATATTTCAGTAATAACAGCATATTGACTATAGGACATATTAATGAAACAATACTGAACGTGACAAAGTCATTGTGACCAAGTATTATATTTCGATTTTCTAACCTTTTCCACTCTTACTACGATTCCATATGCATTGACTAACATAACATCTTTCTAATAAATAACCTCATGTTATAAAAACAGAGAAGCACATGGCGTTAAACAGGATACCAAGTTTAGCTAAGTTTGACGGAAATAAAGTACTTTGAAGCATTTGGAAAAAAAAATGCTTACTAAATGTATTCCAAGCTGTATGGTAGTTAGGGCCCTGTAAATTCTCCAAATCCAATTAAATACAATAGTTCACTACAGGGCTCAGCCTTTTTACATAATTCTGCTCAGAAACAAAATTTTCACTAAAAAAAAAAATAATTGCATTTCTATACCTTAGAGTTACAAAAATGACCTTGGAAAAACAAGCAAAATGCCCACCAATGCTGCAATGCCTGACTGGGTCTGCAGAGTACCTGAAAGCACGTTTTTCAGGTGTGTGAAACACCCTTTAGATATTCATCTGGATCCTGTAAATTCTGCACGTCCACAGCTGCAAATTTATTTTTTTTTCAGGTACCATGGAATCTATTATCATTTTGCTGTAAAATTCAGTATTTTACTGTTGCTAGGCACCTGACATTTAGTGCTTTGTCCTCT
The DNA here is from genome assembly GCA_008921705.1 of Burhinus oedicnemus. Taxonomy (NCBI): domain Eukaryota; kingdom Metazoa; phylum Chordata; class Aves; order Charadriiformes; family Burhinidae; genus Burhinus; species Burhinus oedicnemus. Next base: position 2,206,268 of record VFFE01007123.1, on the reverse strand, counting down.
TGCCCTTTTACCTGCATATACCTTTTCCTTCCTTCAAGTTTCTTTACAATTAGGAATTCATTTGAATACAGTAAATATTCCATGTGCAGTCAATGGGTACAGACATCAAAGGGTCAAGGAACAGAAGATGAATCCCAGCTTGTAGTCAAAGATTGAGATGATGATGATCAGCAGAGAATAAGGGACAAAAAGGCCTGTGAGCTAGGCAGCCAGGGTAAGCAGTACTGCAACAGTGAATCCCGCTCAGCCCACAAGCAAAGGAAAGGATTTCTGAATTGGCCCACGTGGGTAACACCACAGAAGCCAAAGTAGTGGGGAAAGGATGCCCAGAAAGCACACTCAAAACCTCCTTAGAAATAACTAATATTAAGATTAATCAATTAACACGTTGAATGATGAGTCAGAACTATGTATCTATACATGAGAGGAAAAAATGTATTTCACAGTGATACAACAGATTAATACTGTCATGGAATTTATTCCCATTTACTATTATGAAGAATATTCTCTAGCGACAAAGTTAAGGTTGCACATTCATACTTAAATTAGGCCATTCCTCATTTTTTAGTGTATTTACTGTGCAACTGTAGCATTATATGGACACATACTGTTAGAAATGTGAATTTTCCTAGGTTTTCATAGATGGTATTGAGGGGAGAAAAGTGTCCAAGAAACAGTTCTGTAATCTCCAGTGTTTCAAAGCTCTACTATCCTCCACAAAATTACAGAGGACATATGTGAATTCTGTAACGCGGCACTGTTTACCTGGCCATTGCCTGGATTCTACATCATTTAACCGAGGTCACTAGAACCCAGATACTCCTGAGGAAAACAACCACGTAAGGGGAGAACTGTTCCTAAGTTTATTTCCACAGGTTTTCTTTTAATACAAATATACTTTAAAAATTAAAAAAACCAAAAAAACAACCACCACCACCACCCCCAGTTCTACACACATCCTACGCGATAATCATTGTTAACATACTCAGAACATGATAGATTTACCCCCAAAGTAAACTATTTTCATTTAGCTTAATTAAGCCCCTGGGATGTATCCCAAATGAAAAGTTACCACAACACATTACATCCCAGTAATACAAGTTGTTATAGCACTTCTCCAAAGAACTTACAGAGCTACTCAAAGTTAGTCATATGATTTAGTGATTTACAGAGCTGAGAATCTCTACACATGGATTCTCATGGAAGCACAGCAACCTTTGGACTAGGAGGCAGAGGTCAAATAGCAGACGTCACAGCACGTAACAATGGAGAAATGCAGGCAGCCATAAGTATGACCCATCTAAACTTCAGCAGACAAACATATGAAAAGTCCAGCAAACATTATAAGAGAAAAGGTCTCTCTGAATCAGAATAATCACCTTAACTTTACAGGATTTTTGTGTATTTTAGGCAGCTATGGATTGACAAGTAACACTGTAAATTATTCTAAAAGTCTACTAATCTGAACAGTTGCTCCTCCCACACCAATAAAAAAGGAAAATACTATGAACACAGTTCACTCTTGCAGACAAACATGCTCCAGTGCATCATTCAACAGAACACCACTCTCTTACAATAGTATGCAATCCCTCCTGCAGAATAGCTGGCTTGCTACAATTTATCTGGAGTTAAAATAAATGCATGCACATTCAGTTTAAAGACAGAAAAACAAGAAGTAGAGAGCTCGGTGTCACTACCTTGTTGCCGAAAATCTAATTCGGGTCTGCTTAGACTTGAACTCGTTGCTCCAAGGAGACTGTATTTTAGATCTGATACCCAGCTCACTAATCTAGTACCTCAGGCAAAGCCTAAGCTCACTATTCTGGGTACCATCTTGCTGTTTTATTATCCTTCCTTAAGATAAGCTTCTTTCTTTCAACCGTTCCAATATTTCTCTGCTTAGGTATCCCAAGTTTATTTATTCCCTAAGGAATAAAGATTGTTCTTCCTCTCATCTATGCTATATTTTCTGCTTCTCAACACTGCAGAGGGCAAAAAAGCTTATGAATAGTTTTATTTTCATCGTATATTCCTAATTCATATTCATTTTCAAATATTTAAGATATGACATAGAAGCATGAAGAAACACAATCCCTGCATTAAAGAGCTTACAGTCTCACACTTCTCCACGAGATAGGTAAACAAACATCAATATACCCACTTTATAAATATGAATAAAAAGATGGCAAATGATTTAACTAAGGCCACAGAATAAATATGTATCAGACTGATAACCAGAAACAAGATCATGTGATAGGATCTCTGGCCTATACCCAATTCCCTCTATGAACTGTATGTATTCTAATAATGTGGACCGCTACTACAGTTACTGCAAGTAGTCCCATTTAAGCTGCAAGACACCTCTCTGACACTCTGAACAAGCATTTTAAAACAAAGCACAACAAAGCAAAACACAAACAATCCATTCTCACAATCTGTTACATACTTAGTTTTCAGTTTTCCAATTCCCATAACATAACATCATCTTGGTTTATTTTTCAAACAGTGCTTTCTCAGCTATTGATTAAAGAGGAATTTTAAAAGATAGTAAATAATAGTAGCCCCCTTTTATGGATGGTTTAACTAAGCCTCAGGAAGAAGAAATTTGCCTGTCAGAACTGGATTCTGGCATTATTTAAAAAATAAAAATAAAGAAAAGGCTTTACTGTATTTGGATTTCATTCCTATTTAACATGCATCTCAAAGTAACCGTCTGAACCTCTGTGTACCTCTACTACCTCCCCTGTAAAACTTAACAAATTACACTTCTCTATTTCATTACTCAGGGAAGTGGGGAAGGGGTTAGAAAAGAAAAAAAAAAAGAGTATGGAAGTCTTATCTACTGAGGTTTAACTGCAAATAAACAAGGTAATTAAAGCCTATTAGCTCTAAAATAAATAAAAAAAGTCTGAAACTCCTTTTCTTAGCCCAGGCTTATTCCACTTCACAAGGAGAGAAGCAGTATCCTTGCATTCCATGTGCATTCTTGATCTTCTTGTAACATGCTTACCATTTATTCAAACCTAAGACGTTACCACAGCTATTAATTTTAAAGCATAATTTTGATACTGTTTCAGTTGAAGATTAGAAAACGGTCTTAACATATAAACTTTCCACCAATTACTAGAAGATTCAGTAGGTCCTACAGGCCACCACAGTGCTGCCAGAAACTTGCTCTCCGTAGCTTTTTCTGACATCTGTCTAGCTAAGCTTTCAAGTTAAACAATCAGAATTCTGTATTAAAACTGAAGAACAACATTGACCGCTCCCCAAATAAACCAATATATTTCAGCTTAGCAGCAGTGATTTAGGTCATTTCTAACAAAAAGCTTGCAGAAGAATAATCAGGAAGAGAAAATACGTTAACATTCACCACACTAATTTTTCACTACATTTTTTATCAGTAAAGAGGAGTTTACCCTCTGAAGAAAAAACTCAGAAACTTTGATAAAGGCCAAACTCATCCGCATAGTGACTAGTATCACAACATAACTCTAAGAAAGAGCAATTTTATGGTAGCTACGTTTCCTTTCACCCACTGCTTGGTCTCCTCAGGAAAGGCCTAATGCAAATTTTGTATTATAAAAGTTCTATTATCTTTTGAGCAGATTCCCATCAACTCTGACAAGACAACATCCATCCGAATAAGTAACTTATACTGAGAGACATCCTAAGATGTTAACAACCAAAATATTTAATTCCTCTAAATAAAGCTTTATACCATGAACAGTAACTACTCTTGATTGTGAATGTTGACTGTATGATTACAGCACAACTAAAATAAAATTCCCCCTCCAACTACATAAAATATTTGCTTCAGACTTAAAAGCAAGGCCTCAGACATCTGACTGAAGCATGCACTACAATTCTTATCCGGGGAAGGGGGGAAATAATTTTAAAAAGAAATCATAAAAATCTCATCCATGTATTTGTTTCCTGTCTTGCCAATGACTGCAGGATTTGTGACAAAATTAAGTGCAACAGATTCCACAGGTGAAGTCTGTAGTGTTGCAATAAACGTCTGTAGCTATGCAAGATGAAAGCCTTCATTACAGCGTTATTCAAGGATGGACAGAACCTGTAAGGTCCATCTCTCTGCCAGTCCTGGCTTGTTACCTACTGTACATTTATTAGTGTCCTGACCAGGCTAGTTCTGAATGACCCATGGTGGGGGTTTGCCCCCTACTCCGCTTGGCAAGCTATTGAGAAGGTATGCAAGTGTATCTTGGGGTTTTTTGTGCTGCTATCTGCTCTGACTTTTCTCCCTCTGTTTCATCTCAGCTTACACGTTAACACAGCCTCCTATTTTATTTAAAATTAATCTCCCTTTTAAGTATTTAGGCCCTTAAAAATGTTGATCAGATACCATTTCCCCTTCTCACCCAAAATCTTCATTTAGCCAAGCAAAACATTTATTTCTCAAATCTTTTTTAAAATCAGTTAGTCCCTTCAGCCTTCTTAACATTCTGTTGCTCTTCTCTAAGCTTCTGTTAAGTTGTCCCACCTGTTTCAAAGGCTCTGAAAGTAAAAAAGTACTCCAAATACAGTCACACAATCTTGTACAAAAACTCATCTCCCTCAATGCCTCTGTGGATGCAACCTAAACTCGTTCTGATTTTCACAAAGTCTATGTATCATATTGCAAATTGGGGCCTGTTCTTCCTGTCAGAAGCATGCACAAATCCCTTTCATATGAAAGGGAGTTGGGTGCACACAACTGACAGGATTATCAGGCCCATGGTATCACTCCTATCCCTTTTTCAGCAATACAGCTTTCCAGGTTATTCCCTCACAATGAATACCTGTTTTGGATTACTGTCCCTCAACTGTTTTAGCTTGCATTTTCCAAACTAAATCTCATTTGTATTTTCCAACAACATGCCTAATTTCTTTAGATAACCTCTTCTTTTCTCCCTTGACTTGTGTTTAACTCTTACCACTATCGTTGTCTGCTAACGTTGCAAGCATACTATTCACCTTCTTGTAAAGCTAATCAATCCAGACACTAAACATGCCTAAAAGGGCTAAACTTGTATTACTACATGCGTATGTAAGCACTGATGTTACTCTTTTAGCACCTAAAACTGCTGTCACTCACCAAATCTATTCTTTATATTTTGTTCTATTTTTGTTTATGGTCCTTCACCCTATTTCTCCTTCAGATGACTATTCATATGCATAAATAATTTGTTAATGAAAGATTTTGAGATGCACTTGCATTTTAGAAAATATCTAAAACATTACTACAGCTACAACTTTCTCTTCATCCACTGGGGCCTTGAACCTGCAATCAAATGTGGCAAGGAAGCCAGTCCTGTACTTCTCCATACTCACTGATCTATCTGCATGTTGCAGTATCAAATCCTAATTTTAAACACTAAGCAAGAATAACAAAACTCTTTTAAAGTAATTTTGCTTGGAAAATTCCAGGCTGCTTATTATTGTTTCCCTAATACTTCCGCCATTATTTTACTAGGAACAGAATCCCTTAAATGTATCTAGTTCTTCAGCTCATGTCTTCCCCGCTACC
>VFFE01007123.1:2136370-2198432 GCA_008921705.1 Burhinus oedicnemus | reverse complement strand
GGTTGGGGGGAGGGCAGGAAAGGTGGATTTGGAAAGCGGGGCCGAATTTTTTAATTGGACTAAGCCTAACGCCCTGAGTTCAAGGGGAGAGAAAACAACAACTGAAGGGGGCACTGCTGGATATTTGGACTTTCGAAAAACTTTCCGCGTCCCCCGGCCTGAGGTGTTCCCAAGGGCAGGAAGTCGCCCCGGATGGCACGGCGGGGGCGGGGGAGGGGGACAGCAGGAACCTCTGATTTCCAGACGTGGGGTATTTAAAACTCCCCAAAGCAGAACGGCGAGCGCCGTCCCAGGCAGGGGCTGCCCTGGGGGAGGTTTGCCAGCAGGGGCCTGAGCTCTGGCTCACTCCATAAATACTTTTTTTTTTTTTTTCTTGGAGTATGTCACGGCCTGTAATCCAAGTGCTGTAGGGGTGCTGTGCTCAGCCTAAACTGCCTCTATATTTCTGTACATTGACGAATGGAATACACAGCATAAAATTAAGGAGGAAGGTCTTGGCCCTCACCCTGGACGGGCAGCAGCCAACAGTGGTAGTGCAGGCCGCGTTCCCCTCTGCCCATGGTGTGTACGGTGTTGGTAAACACTCGTCTCCTGACATGTTTTCCACACAGGGAAGCCCAGGAGAAGACCTGTACACTGACCCCGATAGAGTCTGGCGCCGCTTGGGGTAAACAGGAGCGAAGATGGGGCCCATGTGGCCAATGGCACCTTCCATTGAGCCTTTGCTCCTCAGGCGAAGCGAGCGGCGGCCCAGGTGGGCATTTGTCCTTCCCTGGCACGCAGACAGAGCCGCAGGTGAGTGCTCGCTCCAGGTCAAGAGACTCCAGAGGAACATTTGGCCTTTGCAACCAATACATTGAAATCCAAGGCCAGATTGGGCCTTTAGGTTTTTTTAAGCAGAACTCCTCATTAAAGTCAGTAAGGAGCTGTGTTTTAAAATCAATGGCACATTATGGCCCCCAGTGAGCACTTAAAGAAGGAAAACTATAATTCCTTTCTACTCCATGTACTAACTTACTTCAGGAAATAAAACAATTTTTTTCCAACGAAATTTTTTTCCTATTGACTTGAGTGGTGTTTCAGCTTCAATATAGCCATAGAATCGGAGATAAAGTAAGCTGCTTGGTAAGATTTGCCCTCGGCTCACACTTTTTTGGGGGGAAGACATCCCTCGGTTTCAAATTCATACTCTGTATTGAAAGTCTGTGTGGATGGAGTGGTGGTGCGTGCATTTCAATGTAAGAAACACATCGTGTCTATTCACTGTAGCGTTAAGCCCCCCCCCCCCTTCCTAAAATTAGACCTGCAGCAGATCCTGGTCTGCAGCTCCTGTCTGTGACACTCCGAGTTTCTGCTATTTCAGCAACGGTATGCGTAAGACTCCCAAAGCCAGGATAATATGAATGAGAGAGGTTTAAAACAAGCGATTGAGGGGGCTAAATCGCTCTTTCAGGCATACACAGCTAAACCTGCCCTCCCGAGAGGGCGGTGGTTTTCAAATCATGCCTTAAAAATTCCTTAGAAGCGGGGGGTCTCCCCTCCGCGAGGGGCGGTCGGCAGAGGTGAGTCGCTTTCCTGGCCCGGGTGCCGTGTGGAAGGGGAGCGGGAGGCAGCGGGGAGGATAGGCAAATTGCGTAGCAGGGCTAGGTGGGTTTCCATGCTAAGCACAGCAATTGCGCACGGTCCCTTACGTAACTGTCAGCTGGGGATTCCCTAGAGGGGGTCACTTTATTCAACCATTACACAGACCCCGGCCGCCGCTCCGGCGCGCCTGGGCTGCCGTTGCCGCCGCTACTGAGGCTGCGGCTACAGCTTAGCGCGGCGGCTCCTCACAAAATGGCGGCGCCCATGGAAGCGGCAGCCCCATTTTGTGCCCGGCAGAGCCTGTCAACAAAACGCCGACTTGGCCAAGGCTGAGGAACAGAAGGCGGCGGCTCGTTCGCGTTACAGAGAGCGGAGGGAGGAGAGCGAAAGGATTTCACCGCCCTCCCGCCGCCGAGAGGAGACTTTCTATCAAGTGTGCGCGTTGGGGGAGGGAGAAGAGGGAGGTGAAGGGGGACGCGAGCAGCCAGCGAGTCAGAGGCTGCCTTATCCCAGTGCGGAGCTGCCGGAGCTGCGGCGCGGGGGAGGGGAAGGAAGGCGAAGGCAGGCGGCCTTGGCGCTGCCCGCGCCGGCCCCGCCGCTCGCCGGGGCCCAGCTCGCTGAGATCCGAGGGCTTGGGAAGCGGGGGACTGGGGGAGCGGCCGGCGGCGCCGGGCCGGGCCGGGCCGGCCGCGGCGGGCGCGGGAGCCCGGGGCTGCCCGGGCGAGGGGCGCTGCTCCCCGCTCTCGTCCTCCCGCGCAGCCCGGGCGGACGGGGCCGTTCCTGTCGGATTCCGGCGAACCTGTAATGAATGACAGGACGATCTAGCTCCTTACGTAGCTAACTAGGTCACTGTCAGCACTTAATTACTGTTTGTTTCGTTTTAGTGCGTGCCTTATGAATAAACCGGCTATTAGGCTGAGGCAAGTAACACTATCCAGCACCAAGGTACAAAATGTCTGTATTGGACTCTGATCTTGCGATGCCAGCTTGATGATAATTACCGTTTTATATTAACGATGTATTGGTTCTTATAGCTTGGTTCTTCAGCTTATAGCTGAAATAGTTGGAGATCCCCTATGATAAGGTTGTGAAGCTCATACGAGTATTACACCACCGGTTTTGTTGTTTTTATATTGATGGGGGCTCCCCTCTTTTTTGTGGTAGAGAAGGGGCTTGTGAATTAAGACTTTATCTCTGCTTTATCTGCCTTAATATGCATGCATTTTAGTGGTATTAAATAAAGGTGATGACCTTTTTCTGGTGGAAGTGATAATTTTTAAATGTACCAAAATTATGTTGGTATTTAAGAATTATGAAATATCTCTTGTTGCGTATTAAAGAGTTAAAGATTAAATGTGGGGGGAAGATCTAGCTATTTAGGAAAAAATAGTATTTTTATTGATCTCTGTATAGTACCTGTCAATGCAATTTGAATTTCTTTAAATTGTAAAATAAAACCTCTACTATTATAAACTGCTTACAAAAGTTATCCTATACAATGAATTTTGGTGTGTAAGTGTTATGCATGGAATGAGCATTCATGTAGACAGACAGTGCAGATCCGGTAACTGAATTGTCACTATTCAGTAGTGGTTGGGTGATTTTTTTGTTTGTTTGGGGGGTTTTGGGGTTTTTGTTTGTTTGTTTGTTTTGGGGGTTTTTTTGTGTGTGTGTTGGTTGCTTTTTTTAAGTATAACTGTGCTAAGTGAATCTTCTAATAGCTGAATCCTGTGTTCCAGTTTCAAACTTCTTTCTTGAATCTTTAATACTAAATCTTGTGCTTATTACCTATCTGCTGAGCTGCTGCTATGCAGAGAGCAGGCCACAGTTGCTCTTGTCAGTGTGCCACTAACTCTGCCTTTGCTTTCTGGTGGGTGAAATATTCTTGCTCATTTCCATTTTCGTTTCTGCTTGTGCTGCTCTTGAATTGTGGCAACATTACATTTTGATTAGAGTAACTAGTATCACTAGCTGAATGCTACTTACATTAAGCAGTAAACTGTAAATCCTTAGAAACTGAAGTTAGTGTATTTTATTTGTTTGTGTGTATGTACCTGTGTATCTATATGTGTTTTTAGAAAATGCAGCCTGTTAGATTGGCTAGAGAAGAGAGTAAATTCACTCTTTAGACTGCAGACAGTGGCGTATAATATAGGTGCAATCTGAAAATAAACACAAAAATTACAGGATGAGCATCTGGTAGAGGAGAAGGGTTCAGAAAGCCAGTGGTAAATTTTAGTGACATTCATCTCAACCATTTTTAATAAAAAATTTTGAAGTGTTGGAGTTAACTGCAGATATTAGGCTAAAGACTGCTCTGTTTGCACAGCTTGCTGTGACAAATGTACACTTCAACAAGGGGCATTTACTCAGCAAGGTATTAGTCCTACCTCTTATTACTGAATAATATTTTAAAATTCTTTATTACATTTTAGTGTACTAGCTGTTTTTAAAGATGCTGCTACTTTGTATAGACCATAAGTGGCTAGTCTTCAATGGTGCAGTATTAAATCATAAATTGAAGGTCTTATGCGTGAAATTAAATGCTAAACAGTACAGCAAAGGTGGGAAAGCAGATGTACAATATTACAGGCTACTTCTGCACGCTTGTACAGAATTTTCACTACAGTTAGTGGAAAGCCCAGCAGGCTTGGTTTAGATAATCTTTAGGAAAAAAAAAAAAAAACCCGAAACGCTTTTACGTTGAAAAGAACCAACTTCTTTAGTTGTTTATTTAAATGACTTATGACACTTCCCTCCTAAATCTCCTAATGTGTTGTGCGCCTTCCTCATTTCAACTTATTTTTATGGTATTACTACTCAGGAAATAAAACAGAAGGAAAAATGGGCTACATAAACACTGTTGTAAATACTCAAGTAAGTTGATTAAACACTTTTTAAAATGTTATCTGTAATTATTGTAATTTTCTAATACTTGCTGTACTTCACAAAGGTCCACCTCTTGGAATCAATGAATTTTATGATCATCTAAACTCTAAATTAAAAACACTTCAAAGTTGAGGGGTTTTCAGTTGTGCAATGAAGTATGAAACATGAAGCAGGAAAACCCTAAATGCAACTGAAGGAGAAGTAAAAATAAATGCGTAAATGCACTCCCACTTGATTTCAAAACTGCAGTGCTTTTGAAATCCTAATTCCTTTGTAGATTCTGACTTATGTGTTCTGAACACTTGGGGTTGGCAATACTTCAACAGTAAGTTTAGAAAGATTATCAAATTAATATCCTTTTCTTACAGGAGAAAACCTTTTTGCTGCATTTCTTAATTTATCATACCTGTAATGCAGTTTAGGGCCTTAATGGCGGAAAATATTTTGAGGTTCTAGCAAGCATTAGTCTGCAGCACAGAAGTCAGGAATGTCCTGACAGCAAATGGGTGCGAGGTTTTTTTTTAAAAAGAATAAAACACATTTGCACTTAGTAAATCACCTGCTTCAAGCATTACTTTGTGATTGCCCCTGTGTTTGTATGATCTGGTGGATGGCACACTTCCCCTGCCACTATAGCTGTACACGTTCCCTGAAATAGCACTAGTGTGATTCATGTTTCTGGTTGGATGTGTGAAAGTTTGATTGAGATGCAAAACTGAGAGAGTTCTTCTGAATGTTAAAAAGGAACCGTGCTCAAAAATACAGAAATGATCAGGTTAAATTTGGCTCAAACTTCAAGGGTTTTTGTAGAGTAAGAAAGATGGTATCACACGCGAGTGGTGAAGCTGTAGTTAACTTAAAGCAAAACCAAACCTACTAACTTCATCATGTTTGTTAGAAGTCTAAATGGCAAAATGCTAGTAGTAGGAGAGTTCTCAGTATTGCAGATCTGCCAGCAATATTTGCTCGTCACGTAGCACTGTCTCATTTTTATATTTTTACCAATTCAAATGGCAGTCAACGGTAGCTAAAAATATGTAGAAATTTCTCTGAGTAAGCGGTTGCCTTAGTTAACTTTTATATAGGCATAAATGAAAAGGGAAGTAGTTTGTGCCACTGTGAATGCGTGGACAGACAATGCATCTGACAATTTATGCATTTCAATATAATACATGCTGCAAAAACTTTTCTGAAAACTTAAGTAGTAAATGAAAGAAATACTGATTAAATAACATTTAAACTAATTAATCTATTGAAATTGCCAAAGCAAATCAAATACTTAAAAGCAGTGAAAACACATGAATACCCACAGATGTACTTTTGAAGGAGAAAATTTGTTATTGTTTATTATGATTCTCAGTCTATCTGTCAGTGATCTACTTAATATGGATTTGGTCTTAAAGACTGCTGATAGATAAGCGGCATTGCATTGAATGCTGTTGTGTTGCCCAGATAAAAGGAAGTATCTCTATTTTCAGCCTAACTGAAAGGAGAAAAAAAAAAAAAATCTCGAACTTACTGCATTGGTCAAATGCTGATGGGACACCTAACTTGAAAATCGCACTTAAAACATTGGACTTAAACTGTTTAACTACAGTACTGTCTTACATAACTGAAAATCTAGTGAGAAACAGTTTTTGAGGTTGTTTACATATAAAGGGCTATCAAATGTAGTCAAGTATCAGTTCCTGTTGCTTGCAGTAACATGATAGCATTTGAAGCTCTTGGGGAAATTTATGACTCTGTTCATCTCCAGATATTATGAAAATGTTTATTTGGCTGAGCTGCGACTATTTCCGAATTTTGAACCTCAACATAAGATCTGTCTTGCACAGAGTCTTGTTGCAAACAGGATAACCAAAGTTGCTTAGGAAAAAGTAGAAGCAAGAGAGTGTATATTTATATATGCTCCTGTATCTTCCATCAGGTCTTGATCTTGGGACTTCCAGAGCTACCAGGATCACTATGTTTAAGAGCGACTGATGCACAGAGCTGGGGCGGTGTCTGGTTCTGATCTGAGATGTACCTAATACTGTTTAGAGAAGAGCGAGCATAGTCCCCTAACCCCTTCCTAAAAGGCAAAAGTACAGTCTGTGGATATTTGGGGTAGCACCGTTAAAAGGTGTTACGCAAAGTGGTCTACTTAGCCTTGTCCTTATCGAGCTTGTGTACAGAGTGGGGAAACTGCAGGCCGGGGAACGGTCCCTTCCCTCTATGAGACTCCCGTGCATGTGTTGGAGAACAGTACAGAAGCTGGAAGAATTCTTGCAGTCCTGCTCAAGAAGGAAGAAAGGAGATGAAAGAAAATTCAGGCTCAAGCAAGGGAGTGAGGAAAAACTGATAATTTGGGGTGGGGCAGCCCCCTCTCTAGGCAGCTTTCAGCAGTGTCACAGGCGACTTCTACTTCAGATGTGTATCTCTTTAGATGCAGTTACTGTACAGTTTGTTTCCTTCTTTTGCTGATTCAGGAATATTTAGTACTGCAGCTATTCACAATTGATCTGTAGTCTTCAGGCTTGCTTTATTGTATTTTATTTCAGTTTCTTGAACACAAACTTCCAGTGACTTAAGTCACGTGCTGCACTGGGGACTGCTTGTAGTGAGTTCCCCAGCATAAACAGCAGTGCCCTGAGCTTACAGTATGAGCTCTCAGGATGAAACTTCTTCCTGTGTCATTTCATCCTTCATCAAGTTATTCTAGCATTAGTTTACAAAGTCAAAATAGATTATTTTTTTTTTTTAATGCTACAAGTTTAGATAGATTTCAAAGACAATAAAAGCAAAGTAAGCCTGGCTGTGAATGAAACCCTTAGAATATTGTGTTTGATCTGTTACCTCTGTTTTAATAAGTCTCGTCTCATTCTTCACTTTGCTTTAAGAAAATGAAATAATGTCATAGTTTTTCCTTCGAGAGGTTGCCAAGCTATTACAGAGCCCCCATGGCGTTCCTTTGGAATTAGTTGTGCTTAGCACTTATGAAAATGGAGTTTTGTGTCCTTAATCCAGGTGTTTGTGTCATGTTCGCAGTACTATAAAGAAATTATAGTACATAGTTGATAGTGCAAGTTTCCCCATGTTGTTTAAGTATTGTGCTAAGGAATCATCTCCTTTTGCCAAAATGTGCTAATTAAACTTTCAAAGGTGTTTTTTAATGATCTTTTTTTAAAGTTTGGGTAACTTGTTGCAGCCAAGTTCATATCAGGATCATTTTGTTTATTTCTAGAAGAAAATATATAGACATTTGGTTTCTTTTTTTTTTTCATCTGCCAAAGAGTTCTTGACTTTAAATAAAAGTCTAATAGTTTTCTGTTTTCCATCTGTGTGACATTGTGCATGTGTATTATAATAGTCCTTAATTAATGACTACTTTTTTTAATGCATGATCCTTCAGTTTGAGATGGATACTGCTCACTGAATTAAAAAAAAAAGAAGCATTATGCTTCTATATCTGCGTGTTGTTCAAATACAGGGGTTTTTGCATTTTCTTACAGGCTTTTCTCGAGTAATCGTTAGGAGAATATGTGAATGTTCATACTAATGAGTTCCCAAAATTCTGAGCTAGTAGCATTATCATCACTATAATGCCAAGAAAGCTAAGGCACGGAGGAATTCAGTACAAGAATGGCTGCTAGTTTGGGGTGTTCTTCATTTAATCAAAGCACAGTTTCAATGGATATAATTTACAGGTTATTTGAGAGTAGAGAGAGTTCAGCCATACGAGTCCTAGCCATCGCTTTAGAGCCACATTAAATTCAGCCATGGGCTTTTGCATGAACTTGTGCATACATGCTGTGGTCCTATCTGCATTATTAAGGCTTTCCTAGTGCAAGATTATTGTTGTGCTCTGTTCTTTGCAATGTTTACAGTGCCCAGAAGCTGCAGTCAAGAAGGCTGTGTACATATGGTAGATACTGCTTGGTGTTCCTGCATGTCGTTTCCAGAGGCTTGTATTTGGAACTCGGGAAATGAGAAACGCTTCGTTAGAGGCCACTGATTCGATGCAAGAAACTCGCTGCTTTGTGTAAATCCCTGGTAAAGACAGAAATAGAAATGGGGTGTACCCAAGAGGATGCAGTTGCTGTAGCCTCCCAGCGTCACCCATCCCTCCCCTCCCCTCTTGGGCTGGCCTGGGTGCCAGAAGAGGGAGCACGGAGCACAGCGGAGCCCCAGCCTTGGCTGCAGTCCCCACTGCTGCCTCAGGTAGGAGCAACGCCGCTAGGACCAACCTGCAGCATTGCTGATGCCACAGAATTTTCAGAAAACCCAGCTTCTAGCTCTTAGTATTATTTATTTATTTATTTGTGGCTGTGCAGGTGCAGCTTGAGATTCAAAAGCTTATTGCTTTATCATGATGTTCAATAGGAAAACTGCCCAAAAGGCATATCCCTGATTCAAAGTCTACTTGCCCACTAAACTTCAAATTCTCTCTTCAAAGTAAAGACCTTTTCAAGTACATTAAGAGGGCTTTTCTGTACTTGAGTAAAAACGGGTGTTTTTTTCTCCCCTAGTTTCATACTTGGTGAAAATTTCTTTTGAAAACCTCAGCTTGAGGCAGTCACCCGGCCTGGAAAACTTCTTCCCAAGTTCAGAAAAAAACAGTGTATCTTCAGTTGTTTCTTCTTACATGTTGTCTTGGAACCTGAAGTCCTATGGAAATCCAATCCTGAAAACGTATCCTAGTAGCTGTTTGGCTCTATTTGCATTTATTGTCACTGTATGCAGTGTGATTGCAAAGTATCTGTACACTGGGCTCAAATACAGGAAGTCAGCTATCTGGTGATATGCTCAGCTCGTTCCAACACAATGCTAATTACTCAGAATAACACTGCCCAATACAGACTCAGTGTATGAAAGGAGGGTAGCAAGTCCTGTACTTGCAATCCAAGTAGTGAAAATATTCCTTACAGTGGTGATTTTGGTGCTGGCTTCCTCAAATGGGCTTAGGGCTCTGAGTAGCTGAAGGAATTGTGTTGTGTTAGGTACATTACCTGAGGCTTCGTTAGTACCTGAACTGTATCCCTTTGCTAGGCAGAGCTGTGATCGCCACATGCAGTCCTAACTGTTGCTGCAGCAGCTCAGTCCAAGATCGGAACAGCTTGATCAACTAACTGGATGTCCTGGGAGAATTCCCAAAGGATTACTTAGTTTGCTAATCTCAAGGGCTTCTGGTGGCTTCATTGCTAACAAAGGCTTAGCCTAGTAAGTACTGCCTGCTATTTCTTTTTGTTGTTGTTGTTGATTTGTTTAATTTTTAAGAAAGGACTGCCTGATGAATGGCTAGTAAGCATAATGCTAAGAGCTTTTTTGTCCTCGCTGTGGTACTACCGGCTTCAGTTAGTTGTGAGAATGATGGAAGAGCTTTACACAGCTGTTTGCTTTATTTGTCGTTACCCCCTCCCCGTCCCATCCTCAGAAAATGTTTGGGACATGTCTTCTAGCAACGTAATTAGAACACAGAGGGCTACTCTGTGGTTACAAGCTTCTTGTTTTAGGGGGGTGGGGAAACCACAAAAAAAAACTCCAAAAACCCCCCTATGGTTGAGGGAGAGGGAAGGCTTTGCAGTTCCTTTTATATGATCTTCATAAGCACAGTTACTGTAGAATTGAGAGTTTGATGGCTTAATAATACTGTTCTGTAAAAATTTCTTCCTCAAATGTTCCGCTAGGTATTTGGATATTATACTGAATATTTGTTACAGTGAAGAGTCACCAAAAGTCTGCCTTTTGGTGCTCTTCTGGTCCCAGAGAAGATGCAGAAAGGAAAACTTGGTTTTTGTTTGTTCTTGCTGGTTTCAATGGCAAGTTGCAGTTCCTGGGTGGAGAAGTCAGTGAAGCCGACTTCTTCAGTGTACCTGCAAGTGGTTCAGTGCCAGCTGGAGAGAAACAGGCGGTTTTTAAACAAATCATCGAAGCAGCTTCAGTGTTCTTCAACATCTTTTCATGGGAAGTGAGGGGATGTGGTGTTTGCAAATTTTTGAAGGAAAAATTGGCAGGATTTTAAATGGCCTTTTAGGTAGTCCAGCAGATCTTCCCCTGCCTCGGTAGATGACAAAACTGCACCACAAATGATATGCTGGGCAGTCACTGGCCTCCTAAAAAGCTGTCGTGCACCCTTCAGGACCGCAGCTCTCCAGGTGTCTTGAAAATGAGTTGTCCTGCCTGATGAAGGAGTTTCTCTGAAGTTTCCCCTTTGTCCGGTGCCACAGCAGAGTACTGCTCACGGGATGCTAGGAACAAGTTTAAAAATTGGCAAAAGCAAAGCCACCCATCACCAAATGCATTTTGGGTTAATTTGTTATGGCCTTAGTAAACTTCCTGATCTTAAATAGGAGGTAGCAGTAAACATTAAAACCCACAGCTTTGTAAATGCAAATGAAGTTATGGGAAATTTAACATTTGGAAAGGAAGTAGTAAATAGGCAGGTGCGCGTGCCTGGGTGTGGCAGGAGGGGAGACCACTGCTGGCCAGCTATCTTGGGTGGCACATTTTGAGCATAAACTATCAAATGCAGCACTGTACCGGCCTCGCTGAGGGCACCGTTCTTTGTGCTGGTGCCCTCCACGTATCAGTAAGAGAACAGGAGCTCTTCAAGTCACAGCTCCCACAGCTTCTTCCAGGACCTGAACTGAAATGCCTAAAAAGGGTTTGCGTCGACACGTGAGTCTGTTGGAACTGGAGTCCAGCAGTTGAGCGGTAGTCCCCAGAAAACATTGGATCATCTCTCAAAACTAGAGTCCTGGTATTCTGTGTAATGTCTTATGGATGATAAAAGTAGTCAGGACTTAAGTACTGATAAATAGTTCTCTTTATCGTGCTTTGTTCATGTCAAAATTAATTGAACAAAGCTGCTGCCAATTCCCTACTCAAAGACAGTAAGTAAAGATACTTGCAAAGAAATATTCTGCAGTGGTGTTGCCAATTAATTTTTAGTAAGGTTTTGCTATTTTAACATACTTCATATGTATCTTGATCTCTAAAAAATGACTTTTCATGTTTTTGTGGAGGTAGGAGCAAGTAGATTGTTGATATGAAAATACAATCTTCTGTCTGAATATAAGATACAAATTACAGTTTGGATGTAGATACATTTATACTGTTTGATCCCAGAATTTAGCTGTCGTAAGTACTCTCCCTCATATTCTGTGATGCACCACTTACACAAGAAATAAGGGCGTGCGGAGAGGAGATGGGAGCATTGCAAGCAGCTGATAACCTGTGTTCTTCGTTTGCACATCAGTCACTTCTTCAGGTACACTGCAACTTCAGTAGGACTTCGCAGTGGTTTGCACTTGTTATATTGTTGTACAATTGTTATATTGTTTTAAAAACATTTTATACTTTGCAGTGGGTATTGAAGTTGCAGACATGAACAATAAAGTTTTGTTGTTTGAACTTCTGCCTGCCTAATTGTAATGAAAGGAGAAGTATGAGCTATGCAAACAGATTTTATTGAAGTATAAAAACAGAGCCAGCAATTTACACAATCTACAGAAATGACATGTCATTACCACAAAGTAGCTACTACAGGAAGTAGCTCTTCAATTGTGTGCCAGATTATGTATTAACTCAAGACTCTGCTTACCCCAACACGTAAAATTAATTTGGGACAAAATATTTCATGCACTTCAAGAGCCCCTTAAACCTTTAAGGTGGGAAAGAAAAATCTGTCAGACAACTCCTAGCTCTTTCATTGGACAAGTTTTGATGTAAAACCTCAAATCTCCTCAAAACATGGAATATAATATAACTTCAGAGGCAGTAATTTCATGGGGTCACCTCCGAGTGTGCATGCACAGTATCCATATCTCCTCTTGACCAGTGTGGGTGTCGTGGTGCTGTTTCATTCTAGGAACAACTGAGATTTTGTGCAAATCCCTGATGTTGAAAACTTGCAGGCAAATAATTTACATGATGATATCAGTAACCTAATACAGTAGTTGACTTGCCAAGCTAGTAGCTCATGCATTGGTAGCAGTCTGACCAGCTAGTTTCTGAGCGGCAGTAATAGCTTCATCCTGCAGCAGAGCGGCTTTTCACAGTTAGGCACTAAATTCTCAAACTGATGGCGAGTTCTGGAACCACTGCTAGTGGTTAGGTAACACCAAGTTGTTCCACAATTAGTTTAATATAGCTTAAACTGATGCTGCTTCCAAACAGCAGCATACCATCCACCTTCATCCTTTTCTTCCTTCCTCTTGGCATTAGCATTCACACAGCTGTACTGCAACCTAGATAAAGATTAATTCAGATGAAAAAGTACAGGACAAAAAAGTTACCTTTTTAAAGGGACTTGTTGCCTAAGAAGATTCACTGTGTGAAGGGCAGTGTCAGTGCAAGAGAAGGTGGAAATAAGCATCAGGGAAAGGCAGGACTCCCTCTTCCTGTAGGCCACCTCCAACAGCTCCAGCATCCACCACACCATTCAGATACCAACAGCAGGACAAAGCATTGTCCCTCTTGTTCACGTTGACTCGGGAGTCGAAGAAACTGGAAATCAAGGCAGTTAGGTGCTGTTACCAGTTCCTTGTTGCTGTTTAAAAGGATGATGAACAGAGATGGTGGGTCTTCTGATAAGTATTTCCTCTAGTTTGCTTAGCCCAGTTGCCCCAGGCATTCTGAAAGGGGTGCACCTGGCTGAATAGTTAACTGTGCTCTTTATTGCTTTTTCAGGGCAGGTGGGGTACAACTGTCATCTTGTGGTATTTACAAGAAAACAGAAATAGAAAACTAACTTTCATTTTACATGCAGCATGTCTGTGTGGGATGGACACGGACAATACAGAAATTAGTTAGAAAAAGCCTTTTGGCTGATAACCGCCCTATTATATTTTCCTTCTGTTGCCTACTTTCAGCCTGTGTGCAATAGAACTTTGCACTGCATCCAAAGACCTAAAATTTGGAGTTTGCAGACCTTGGGGATGGAGGGAAGTTGAGCCTAAAATATCTGTAAAGAGCTATGTTTGCTGCATGTTTTCAAGGTTGAGATTTGTAAATAAGTTTCTCTCCTTCACTCACAAAGAATCTAAGAACCTTTTGGACTGTGGCACATCTATATTTACATTTTCTATACATATATACTTCTTTCCCCCCCTATATTTTTCTGTGTGTAAATTTTAAGATTAACACATATATGAAATACATTCCACACCTGAAGTAGTGCAAATATGGGATATTGCTGGAATGGCCATGCCTCCTGCAGGTGTTTATGCAGATGAGAGGGACAAAGAACACATACCACAGGCTTCATTGTGGTAAGATTAATGTTTTCAGGCAACATTAAAACTGAATGCTGAAGTGCTGTGTTGTCTCCTCTTGACTTTCCAAACTGCTGCCCTCCTGTAGACCCATTGGTTTTAATTTCTGGTAAATCTCAGCCATTTTAGCCGCCTTTCCAGCTTCCACTTCCTCTGCCTCCTCTCTGCAACACTTTGGCACTGGAGCAACAGCACATCAGCCTGGAGATTCATGACTCCCCCATAAGTATGGAGGGAAGAATGAAATTGCAATTAATCCCAAATTATAATTTTATTATATAAGCAGTAAAGTTAAGCAACTGAAAAATAAGTACAGACTTTTAACTGTTGATTTTCAGTTAGAAAACGTCCCCTTTCCCATGTCGATCATATCAAACCTATGCTATGCTTTAGAAAAACAAGGGGAGAGGTAGCTCTTCTAACAGCTCACGGTGGAAGTTTCATCACTCCAGTGGTGGAAAAGGGTTGGGCTGGAGGCCAGAATAATGCAGCACCATCAGTCTCACCACCTCCTCTGTTTTACTTCAACGACTAGGGGCTTGGCTCATCATGTGTTACAGTCCCAGTACAGTTATGGTCGTCGAATTGCTTGAAAGCCTTGGGAGGCTCCAGAAGGACAAGTCAAATGCCTCTGCATATGAGGTAAGAAGAAATGTCATGCAGTTTAGACCTTGGGACAGGCTTAGAGTAGTCAAACTCAAGTAAATTCATGCTCTTCAGTGTAAAACCTTTTTTTCTCACAATAAGACATTATAAAAAGTAATCTGTATTTATTATATGAGCTAGAGCAGAGAGTATGGAAAGTCAGGAATGGAAATGAAGAAACAAGGTAACTTACTTATCCCTCTTTTTAAAAGTAAAAATTTCAGATTTTAGCTACGAAGTCCATACTCTTACAGCCCAGCTGTTGTACTTCTCATGCAACTGAGAAGCACTATATAAAGCACTTGGTGTTATGATAGAATTTCTCTTTCACTTAGCTGCTGTTTCCTTCTAAACCAGGTCCTGGTTCAGCATTTCATGTGAAATCAAAGGAGCCAGGTGCTTCAGAATTGCTGTGACTGAACTTGGAGGGCAGCATCACGTTTTTCTCTTAAAAGTAGTCTTGGGTGCCTCATACACAGTTGGCATCCATTAAAGTTTTTCATTTTGCTTAAAATGCTAAAGGTCCTTTTAATTAACTTATCTTTTCTCCAAATACCTTCTTGAAGTTTTATCTCTTTATAATGCTAGAAAAAATTCAGAAACAGCTCATTATTAAATATGTGAAGATTGTTACATTAAACGTGATTCTTTAACTGATTAAGCTCTCTTTTCACACATACTGTATTTTCCTATTTCAAGTGAACTTACCTATAATCCAAAAACATGCCTTAACTTTATATTTGTGAAATCTTCAACAACATGATGGGGTTATTTACGTATAAAGTTG
Source organism: Burhinus oedicnemus (assembly GCA_008921705.1). Taxonomy (NCBI): domain Eukaryota; kingdom Metazoa; phylum Chordata; class Aves; order Charadriiformes; family Burhinidae; genus Burhinus; species Burhinus oedicnemus. The sequence goes on along the minus strand of VFFE01007123.1, from coordinate 2,183,273 downwards.
TGCACACAGATAACTGAAGGAGCACAGCTTAAGAATGCAAACACTTCCTGGTAGAGACTCTCTGTTATCTGTGGGACCTACGATTCCCAATAAAATGTGACACGCTGATTGGGGAATCTAAGTGCTACCACAGTAAAAAAATAATATTATTTTTTAAATTTATTTACAGCTGAGGTTTTTTTTACGGCTGTAAAATGAAGTTTGAAGGAAATTACAGAACCTAAACTTAAAGTGGTTGACATAGTTTAAGAGAAAAATCAGAATTTTTAAATGGCCCGTCTCATGAACCTGGCTGTTTTCAAGTGGCAGAGGGCCATACAGAGCCCGTATTACTGCTTCTTGCTACAAAGCCCAAATTTGGTATCTTTTAACATTCATTATGTGATATTTGTTGATGAAGAGAACAAAGAGAACATTCTGCACTTGAAAAGCAGCCCATCTTCCAAAGGAGTGGGATTTCTAGTCCGAAGGAAAAGGAAAATCTGAGCCCTGATGAAAAAATTATCATCAGGGCTACATAGTATCCAGCTTGTAGGTGAAGAACTTTAAACATTGCATCCTGCTCCAAATATTTCTGAAGCTTGGCTGTGACGCTTGAAAAAGCTGTCTAGTAGTCAATCAGCAGGAAAATCTGCAATTTTAGGTTAGACGTCTAACTTACCTTGTGCAGAGGAACAGAATAATTGCCCTGGAATAGGAACTGCAAAACTCATGAGTGAGTGGGACTGCTTAGTCTGGTGAAAAAAATCTCGTGCAAAAGAGGGCCTTGGAGCTTTTCCAAGCAGAGGTACTGCTATCTGCAGATGCCTATTTTACTTGGGATTTATAGCCTAGAATGCTATCCTGATTGGTGTTTATATCCTTTCGTTTGAAATAAGATGAGGAATCCCCTTCAGGAGGAAGAGTTGTCATCCTCCTGCTTCAAATACATCAGCTGGGAAGTTACAGCCTTCACTGAAGAAAAGCCAGGTTCTATTTTAAGTGATAGACCACATCTGTATTCACCTGGCAGGAGACAGGCAGGCCCTGTTACTCAAGCTGAGAGACTTTTTCCCCTTTCGTGTAGGATATGAGGCAGGGAGCGCCCCACACAAGTTTCTCTCAGGGACAGTGCTGAGGTGGAGTGGCCTGCTACAGTGAATTTAGACAGGTGGTGAGTTCTTTTCTGTTTATTAGACACTCAAGATGTGTATGTGCCTCTACAAGTCTTCTCCAAAGACTACTTTTCGCTCAGCCTGACTTATAAAGGTTGGATCCTATTGTCTCCCGTGCAAACCAGAACCCTTAACTGCCTTAGAAGGTGATGTATTTCTGATAAATTTTCAATCTGTCATTATTTTAGTACAAGAAGAGATCGGGAGCTTGAACAGCAGAATTACAGATTTGGAAGGTTATGAAGACATCATTAAATTCAGAAGTCTATGACCACATTACATAGGCAGGAGCTGTGAACTGGCAAAAGCCTTCATTACTGAATCAGTATCAGGCCATTCTCCTAAGAAGTCCTCCCTCAAGGAAGCAGCTCTAACCCTCACTATATCAAGACTTCTTGGGCACATGAGATTAACAAGGAAGCTCATTGGCAAGGGAAATAGGGCAGCAGGGAGTCATCTTCACTGTTTCACCTGCTAAGAGCCTACATGAAGTCACTTCAAGCATGCTACCTTTCTCATCTTTGCCACTGATGAGTCTAGGAGTACTATGTGTTCCTCGGACACTGGTGAGTGGATGGGACTCAACATGGATAGGACTGCTCTGCTCATCTCCATAGCTAGCACCAACAACCTGGGAATGTCCCCTTAGTCTCCTTGTCCACTCCTAGCCTCATTAGAGGTGATGAAGGTAGCACCTGTCACAACAGGCCTTGGCACCACAACATTTTTAACCTCCTCACACTTGTATCACATTTCTCCGCAGGATATGTTATGAGCCCTTTGCATCAGGGCCATGGTATTCCTCAGCACCACATCTGTGTTAGAGGAGCCTTCTCCCTGAGATTCCCTGTGGCAGGTGATAAGGATATTCAGATCTTGAAGGCCAAGTGAGATTTCTACTGTCAAGACAGTAAAAGTGCAACTCCTTATTCTAGGGAACACCAGGTTCCAGACATGTGTCAGCGCTTGACGCATGGATTAAGTGCAGAAAATCCAATGACAATTTCTTGACACAGGTGATCGGTGACTCAACTAGGGGAGGTGCTCTGCTGGACCGGGTACTTGTGAACAAACTGGCTGGGGGTGTGGAGGGTCAGGTCAGCTTTGGCTGCAGCCCTGAGATTGTATAGTTAAAAATCGTGAGATAAATGAGCAAAACAAATAGTAAAATTGCCAGCCTTGACTTCTGGAGAGCAAATTTCAGCTTGCTTGGGGATCTGCTGGGCAGGATCACATGGGAGACAATCAGCTGCCCCTGGGACAGCGAGTTGATCTTCAGGAACAGCCTCCTCAAAGCACAGAATTGGTCCATTCCAAATCACAGAAAGATGACCAAATGTGGTACAAGGCCAGTATGGATGAGCAGGACACTCGTGACTGACCTCAAATACAAAAGAGATGTATGCAGAAGGTAGAAACAGATCCAGGACTACCTGGATGGAATATAGATACATTGTCCAAGTCTGCAGGGAGGGAATAAGGAAAGCCAAAGCTCTGCTGGTGTTGCAACAGCAAGGGATGTGAAGGGCAACAAAAAGGGTTTTACTAAGTATATTGGCAACAAAAAGGCAGTGTACAGAAAATGCGGGCCAAGTGGGGCAGGGGGACATAGTAAGAAAAGGCATGGAAATATATGAGGTGTTCAGTGCCTTTTTTGCCTTTTATTGTTTGGTTTTGCTTTTTTTAATTGTTAAGATTTACCCTCAGCTAATAGCAGAGTCTGAGGGAGTGAAGCTGTAGCCACAGTAAAGACTGAGAAATTAAGCCAATTGGACATACGCAAGTTCATGGAAACAGATGGGATGCATCCAAGGGTGCTGAGGAAGCTAGCCATGTCACTGTGTCTGCTGCCCATCGACTTCAACAGGTTGTGGTAACTGGGGACAGAAGGAAAAGGCAAATGTCATACCCACCTTCAAGAAGGTTGAGAAAGAGGATCCAGGGAACTACAGGCTAAGTAGTTTGTCCTCAGTCTCCTGAAAGATTATTTCCTCCTGGAAACCATTTTTGAGCTCATGAAGTGCAAGAAGGTGGTTAGAAACAGGCAGCATGCATTTACCAAGGGCAAACTGTCCCTTATCAGCCTGATTGGTTGATCACGGTAAGATGACTGGTTCTGTGGACAAGGGAAGAGTAGTGAATATTGTTTACCTTGACTTTAGCAAAACATTTCCCAAGGTCTTTGATAGTATCCTACCAGTCAAAATAGTGAAATATGGACAGGATAAGCAGATGCTAAGGTGGATGGAAAACTGACTGAACTACAAGGCTAAACAGGTTGTGATTGGCAGTACAAAGTCCATCTGACAGCTGGTTGCTGGTGGCAATCCCCCTCAGGGACAGATTCTGGGGCCAATGCGGTTTGGTATCTTCAATGTTAATGATCTGGACTATGAGAGAGAGTGCATTATCAGCAAATTTATGGATGATACCAGCCTGCAGGGGAGCAGCTGATATGCTGGAGGGCAGGCCTGTTATTAAGAGGGACCAGGACAGGCTGGAGAAATGAGCTGCCAGGAGCCTCACCAAACTCAGCACAGGCAAGCGAGAAGTCCTGTATTGGGCATGGAAAAAGCCCCTGCACTTGCACGTGCTGGAGGTCAACTGACTAGAGAGCAGCTTTGCAGAAAGGGACCTGGGGTCCTGGTGGACACATGGAGCATGAGTTGGCAGTTGGGGCAAACAGGGTCAACCTCATCCTGGATTACATTAGCAAGATGTAACCAGCAGGTCCAGGGAAGTAATTATTCCCCTCTATTTGGCACTTGCGAGACTGCCTCTGGAGTACTGTTTTTGGCTGCCTAGCACAAGACATTGACATACTGTTGTGAATGCAGCAGAGTGTCACTAAGATCACACAGGTTGGCACGGACAAGCGTATGAGAAGGGCATGGTGGGGTGAATATAGAGAGGAGATCCAGACTCCTCTTGGAAGTGTATGGTGATAGGGGAAGAGCTAATGGACACAGGTTGCAATACAGGAAATTCTGCATGTAAGGAAAAATATTTTCACTGTTAGGATGATCAAATGCTGGAATGGGTTTTCAATAGATTCTGTGGAATCTCAGTCCTTGGAGATATTCAAAACCTGACTGAACAACCTACTTTAGTTGGAGCTGCTTTGAATGAGAAGTTGGACTAGCTGATCTCCAGGGATCACTTCCAACCTGTCCGTCAGAGAGGTGAGGCAGAGAACAGCGTATGGCAACAGTTTGCCACTGCAGTTCTGCTAGAACCCTTATTGCTGTCCGAGAGCTCAGAGAGTGTCAAAGGTGAGGCATTTACGCATTCCAACGCCAAAAGATAGCGGCTGAGTTTCGATTTTGAGGACTGCACCTTTCAATGTAGAATCCTAAAATCTGTCTGAATCTCTTTTTGAATCTGGTTTTTAATACTGAACATTGAAAAGCATGGACCTGTTTTCAAAGAGTGCACGCTTCTCTACTGAAGACATGAAAGACCTAAGAGGATGATTAATCAGGATTGCTTTGAGGGTCATTTTCCTTCCTATTGTCCTAAGATGAGATTGGAGATAGTAGAAAGTGGCAGATGTTTTGGAGTGGCCCTGTTATTTTCAGGACTGTAAATTGTTGTTTGTGGATTTCTTATCTGGTTAATAGTTAATGCATACTTGTCTGTAGACATCTAGTGTACATGACTGCAATTGGCACCTTTTTGGAGTTAGATCATAGTTGTCTTCTAACTGGTGTTAAGTCCCATTTCCAAGCACTCTGCTTAAATTCAGCATTAGCAAAACTGTATGAGAATATGATGTTGCTGCACTCACAGTGTTGTGCAGGGCTGTACGTGGAGCTGTCCATGACAGGAAGATTTGTATAAAATGAAAAACTGACTCACCTTAGTGTCTTTCTGTTAAAAGTATGCACATTCTAAACAGTGCTTGGAAAAAAAGGTCATCAATCTCCTCATGACTGTGATCAAATTCTATACATTTCATAAGAAACAGTAGGAACCTATCTTATGTCCCACTAAAAATTTAATGTACCTGATACATATTTTAGTGGAATATATGACTTTTCCTTCTTCTGATGTGATCATTCACAATTTTGCAAAATCGATGGAGATCTCTGATTTGGCAGCAGCTTCCACAGGTCTAGGTAACAGGACAAATACAAGGAAGTAGATAATCACAACCCTTATCTTAAAGAAAAACATCCAGCATATTTTTAACCTTTGATAACTAGGAAGTATTACTTGTATCTTGTCTTAAATCTAGCATTTCATCATTAGTTTGATAATGCCTCTCTCTGTGTGACAAAACAGTTAGAATACAAAGCCTCTTCTTTCCTCAGTAGTATGTTAACAAACCCACACACTGGCTTATATTTTATTAGAAATATGAGGAAGGGGGAAATGGGATTTACCAAATGTGGAAAGAAAAAAATATTTATCAGCGTTCAACATTTGGATTAAATTATATCATGCTCTGTAAGAAAAATTATGTGGCTGTTCAGTTTTGTTGTAGAAGAGGTTCTATGATCCAAAAACTGTAACATTTTCAGTGCATCTAATAAAAGCCTCGCTCACATGCTGGTCACAAGAATGTGCTTCTACAGAAGAAGTTGTAACTAATGAGTCTCTTTTCCCTTAGATAAGAAAATAATTTCTATTTAAATATCTTTGAAATGTCAAGATCTGCATATTTTTATAAGCTATAGTTTAAAGCCTATGATATAATCTGAAAACTATCAAACATACAATCTTCCTAATGTGCCAGGACTTTGATTACATAAAATACTTTGTTGGTTCATGGTGAATATTCATAAATGGTATATATATGGTACATATATGCACAGTATAAAACATCATTGTAAAAAAAAAATAGCTCTATACCTATGGGAGATTTAAAAAACCCAAATCATTCCTTTCTGTGTCTTTTTTTCTATTTTTAATAGTGCCTGTTTTGGGCATATTATCTCAGTATAATTTCTGCTATGGTAATGTCTCTGTAGGATCATCAATAGTTCCTCTACAATGAGAACTGGAAGATAGTCTATATTAGCTACTAGTTTACTTGATCATGTCCTGGAATATCCCTAGCTGTCGGTCAAACTCATTGAATTTCTCTCCTGTTTTAGACTGGGTAGAGGCAGCTGATAGGCCTGGAGTCATAGTCAATAGGGATCTAGTCAAAACAGTCAATATTGTCCAGAAAGTGAGTCAACTCATTTTAAAGCAGGCATCTACTTTTAGTCAGATGAATCACTCTCTAGACTCCATTGATGTAGATATGTCAAGCTGGATGAGATGGATCCCATCCTTACATTCCCTAGATGTTTCTGCTCACTTATTTGTGAGTGAATTGAAGCACTTCAAAAAGAAGTTTGTAGAGCAGTTTGTCTCAGCCTTATTGAGTTAGTCTCAGCAGTTAGTGCGTATGTCTCAGCTTTATGAGTTAGCTGTAAGTCACCAGTTTAGCATTGCCAGCTGCATGTATGGACTCTACTGTACATGAACTCTTCATGGTCCATACGTGAGTCTCTGCTGCATTCAGCTGTTAAATGTGACAAGTTCCTTTGGTGTTCTTACTAAAAACTGAGTTTAATAAAAGTCATATTTACACTTTAGAAAGCTTTCTTTTTAAATAGCTCTAGAACTTTTAAATTGTTGGCTGACAGATTCTAAAAAATATTCCAAGTGTTGTAAAAACTGTACCAAATCCACATCAGATACAAATGCTGACTGAACATCTTCCTATAATGCATGCTAAATTTTGTCTGTAAAACAAGAGAGATTTGTCTGAGAAACAGCCTCATCTTATTTTTCTGGACCTCCTACTACTATGCCCCTTCTCAGGAACAGAGAAACGTGGAAAGATTGGGCTGAAGCTGCAAATATGCTTTAGATAAAAGAAAGAGAGGAAAGGTAAGTCTGATGGATCAACCTGCACAGGAAAGGGGGAAGTGACCCTGCACTTCTAAGCCCTTTGGCTTATTCAACGTTGTTTTCTCCAGACACTGTGCCCCTTTTTTATTCCTGTCCACCACCTCAGCTGGGTTGTTTGTCTGATACCCAATTCCATGTCTTCCCTAGCAGGTTGCTGGCAAGTAGGGGAAAATGATGAAAGAATGGATGGCACAGAGTAGTTGCCAGCAGTTTGTAGGTCCTCACAGCAATGACCAGCACCATATTTCATCACAGATGGGGTAGCCCTTAAAGGTTTTACCTTGCAGATTGGAAATCTGCCATAAGCATGCAGAGGAGATATGAGAAGATATCCTCCACTGACTCTTGTTTGCTTTGCATGAATGAAGAATAGAGGAAGAAATTAGCAGCAGCATGAAGTTTAAGGAATTGGTATTCTCTGGTTTTTTTTGTTAATCATCTCTCAAGTAGCATGACATCTGGATGGGAACTACTCTTTCCTCCTGAGATGCCTCAACAGTCAGGTCATGATAGGGGTACTTCCACCCCCACTTACTCCAAGGCTTAAATCCTTGAGATGGGTTATTTGTTCCTCTGCTCTGCATCTGTCTGCGTAATTCTGGATGCCCTTTGCCTGGAGGAAGTCACAGCCCAGCTCAAGGTGCAGAGGCTTCCTTAATAGCGTGGGAGGAGAAGTGGGAGTGGATTTCACAGAAACCTCTGATCAGGAAGCTGCCTGAGCAAGCCGGTGGGGAATGGCTGCATTCCAGGGGAGTTTCCCAATTGCTGTGCCACTGAGGCATGCTGGGGAGCATATCCCAGCCAGTCTTCAGCTGCCTTTGACCAAGCACTTGACCAAGGGGTTGTGCTTAAGGCTGTTTCCCAATTCCGTCCCACAGGTGAGGCACGGAGGGAGCTTCCTCTTGTGGAAATCTCATTCAGGCTTAAGGGGTGAGCTGCCAGGTTTCAAGCTCTGTCAAAATAATAAGGCTAGGATTCCTTGTTTTATGGCAAAAGTTTAGGTTCATAGGGATGTAAGTGTTCCAGCACCAACAGGTCCCTCACAGGAGATGGTGAAGCTCTGCAGTGCCTTTGAACCTTCCAAGAACTGGTGCCAAATAACAGAAATGTCTGGTATCTCTGCATTGTGCCCAAAATAACAGGTTAAACTAGGATTTACGGTTGCAGGGATATTTTTTCCCTGTGTGAGTTCAATAATCTGGTTTTGCACCTGTAAGAAGCTGATGTGTTATTTGTCTCTTCCTTGGCCTTTAACTAATTGCAGTTTGAAAAAATGTTGTACGATGTCCTTAATATGGGCTTTATAATAAGTAAACACTACATCCTGTTTACGTGGTGACATCCAGTACAGCATAAATATTGATGATTTCTCCCACATGTTGTTTAATTGTATTACAGGCACTCAATATATTTAAAGATTATTTCATTAAAATGATTTGTTACTGTGATTTAAGCAAAACTTCATGGGTTCTTTGTCCACAATCTCATCTACTTCAGAAATTTGACCCATTCCTAGAGATAGATTTGAAAGCTAGAGAAAATGGCAGGGAATGTGAGTTTGCATCTTCTTTGCTGACTGTCAATCTGTATCCTTATGGAATTAATCTTATGAAGATTGCAGCTTGTTTACACCAAGTAAATAATTTTATGGGAAGAAAAGAATTGTTATATTTATAGAAAAAAAAAAAGCATATGAAGTGCCAGTGTTTGAAAAGTAAAGTCAAATAGGAGAGGTGTCATCGATTTTAAGTGGTGTAACTACCAATAGTATGTCCATCTTCAAATCAAGATGTCAAACATAAATTATCGCAGATATTACTGAAAGAGCATCTGTAGTGTTTGTTAGATGTGAGACCAAAGTAGATAACCTAGAAGTTTCTTTAAGCTCTAGAAACTTTGACTACATGTCCAGCCAAGACCTATTAAAAGAAAAGTCTCATAGCAAACAAGCTCTGCCTTGTGCTGTATGTGGAGACACCACACTTCTGCTAGCTGAACCTGATGGAATAGCTAATAACAGTAGGCTACTGTTCTCACATGGCCAGCTTCAGTTTTGGTGCATTTTCTGACAATAGATAAATCTTGGGGTTGAGATGCCTTTTCTACCTTTTTCCACCAACTGTGTATTCATCTGCCCCATCCTTCCCAACTTTTGCCAGTCTGCACTAATCCTTGTCCCTGGGTCCTGTTCCCGTTCTCCTCAATTAGCCAATCCTAATTTAATTTATCAGGTTGTTCATGTGGTCCCTAATCTCTTTGTTTAGTAAAACCTTGTCCTAGGAGCTCAAGGCTCCAGTCTTCTTGCCAGTCACTTCCAGTGCCTCTGGTAACATCCCAGTCCTTATCTCTGTTCTTACCTAGCCAAACCAAGCTGATTTTCTCTTTGCTCCCTATCCTATCTATTTTTTTCCACCTTCTCCATCCTTCAGCCTGTCTTAGCAGCTTTGTCTCCAGTGTTGCCCCAACTTACTTGTCAGGTCAGTCACTGCTTGCTCTGTCAAAAATCTCTTCATGAGATTTTATGCCTCTGCCATTTTGTCTCCTTTCCCCTACCCTTCACTGATCCTATTATGTACTGTACTTATGTGTCTTAAGTCTGCTCAAGAAAGAAAGGGAGGCCATGTTAAGTACCTAATGGTGGATAGTTGATGGCAGGCATAGCCTCCAAATTTTCTCTATAATCACTAGAAAAAAAAGTAGACTCCTTTGAAGAGGTGGTTCATAATAACAAAGACAGCTACTTGAAGTAGACAATGCGAATATCCCTTAGTATCAAAGTTATCAGAGTGATTATAAGCAAATATGATATTTCCTCGATAGACTGAGGCAACTTCTTAAGGCTGGTGCACTGCTGAAGTTTTATCGGCACTGTTCCTGAAATCTCCAGCATTCAACTTAACCTGAAACACCAAACAAACATATCTACAAATAGTGACTGTATAAAATGTTGTCTGCTGGAGAAGTTTTTCAAATTAATGAAAATAGAAATACCTCTACCCTCTTACTTATTTACGACCAAAATCCTAGAGTCACAATCATAAGTCTTTGCAGTGGAATTGGTATCATCATTGGTGATATAAGCAGTGGTCCTCCAGGAATGAATAAGTAAACTGATCTTGTCTCTTGCATAATGAAAATCCTACATAATCCTTGAGTGTCTCCACCTAAATACGATAGAATTTAGTTCTAGATTCACTGTAAGAATGAAATAAACGACAGTGTGTTGAATGTCAGGATCCAGCTCTCAAAAGCATGGATCATTTTCTCTTGGGAAAAGAGTAAAGCAGTTAAATGAGGGAGGAGAGAAAAGAAGGAAGAGAGTAGACGTGTTCTCACCTGCATGTCTCATTTAAAACTTTAATATGTTTTAATTAAGCAGGAGATCTAAAATCAATATATCAAGATAGTATGTAATAAGGCATTGTTTATATAGCTCAAAACAGTAGTAAGGAAACTATTTAGCCTGGTCTCTCAAAGAAGTAAGGCTTATGAAATCATGCTGTTCACCTGTCTGCATTAGCCCACCCCCCCCTGAAAATAACATTTGGCCAGTTTAAACCATGCACCACAAGTAGAGGTCTCACAGCCACTAAGTTTCTAGGGGTTGTTCAGAATAGCTGGTGAGGTGGGCTTGTGCTGGGGGCTATTTTGTCAGGGCTAACAGAACTAGCTGTAAAATCACAGCCTAATCCTGAATTGGCTGTCAAAAACTGCCCCAGCTGCACTTGACCCAGCCACTGTCTCCTCCTACTTCTTCTTACCCCATCCAGAGGCTCATACCTGGGCAGTTTCCCTGCTCTTGTTTTCATAAGTTTGGAAGTATGCTCTTATAGGCAGATAAACACCACTGAGGGAAAGGCTTCATGTGAGTTTCTCTCTTACTGGACACCAAGAACTTCATATAAATAGAACGATGCTAGAAAACTTGAATCAGAGTTTGTGTCGTCTTAGATGTTCAGTCAATCAATCAAGCTTAAGACACAAATACGGAAGGAAAACTAGTTTCCTTAGATTGATTTTCACTGAACTGTGTTTTAATTAATCTAACTTTCAACTTTGGTTTCCAGCAGGACAATTACTATGCACTAGAACAACAGCTTTGGAATCCTCCTCCTGGGAGAGGATCAGCTTCATTATTTAAATAATCAGATGAAATCTGGGAATAGCAAACCTTCATTTTATACTGAATTAGAATTCCATGTCCAGTTTTAGACACCAGACTTGAAGAAAGAGGAGAATCAGCTGGAGACAGTCCAGAGGAGAGTGACAAGAAAGATCAGAAGTGCAGAAATTATAACCTAAAAGAAAAAATTCAATAAATTATGTTAGTTTTGTCTGTCACAGAAAAGATAGAGCGAAGACATTACAACACAAGAGGTTGCTCCAAAGAGGAAGAGAACAATCTGTTTCCCTTGCCTATGTTTGATAGAACAAGAAGTAATAGGCTTAAATTACAGCAAGGAAGATTTATTTTAGAAATTACAGAAAACTTTAATGGTGAGGACAAGGAATAGATTGCTTGGCAAGCTTTTGGAGTTTCCATCTCCACTGGAGATCTGTAAGATCAGAGTACTTGAATAACTGCTTCCTGCAGGCAGGAGGATGGATTAGGTGTGTTCTAGTGGTCCTTTCTAGTTCTACTGTATATTTTACTCTAGTAAAACTGTAGTTTAAAAGATAGGCTTCATGTACTCTCCTTACGCTATCTCATCCTTGTCTTCAAGTAGTGATAAAATCCTTCTGTAGAAAAGAGAGTAAACAATGCTATTACTCCAGTGATCTTGTAATGAAAAATGGAAATACATCTTGGAATAAAGTACTTTTTGATATACCTTCATTTAGATAATTGCACAGAAGTACTTGGAAGGTTGGCTGTAATAGGGGAAAAACATATAATATGATAAAATTCATTTGTTTAAAATTACTTTTTCGGCACCTGTTACTGTTGTACTGAATGATATCACTGTAGATCACTCATGTGGGAACTTCAGAAATCAATTGAATAGAATTACCCTAATTACATTCAGAATACTAAGTATAGTTTTAGATTTCTGTATTATCATTCCTTCTATTTTAAAGATTTCATTTAACTGGAAACATTAGAAGTAGCACTTTAGTTCTCAAAAATTGTATGTATCATATGAAATCCATTAAAGAACTAAAATGATAAAGTAAAGTGTAGACATTTCAGAGATACCTTTAAAAATCCCTATTACTGTCTTTGTGGTTGAGTCCTCCAAAATAAAATGGTTCAGCCGAGGAGGCTGACTGCTGGCTTGTAAATCACGATTCTCAAACACATGCTCCTGGCACAGAGTTTTGAATCTATTTATTTGTTTAAGTCTGGACAGTCTTTGTTTTTTCACAGCTTGCATTATAACTTGAATGCAGTTTGTTTGCATTGCCTGTAATATGATCGGGGCATAGCACTTCTACTGCAGAATGTCACAGAAATTTGACTCAACTGTTCTGTTTCTTGAATATTTGATTTTTAAACAGCTCAGTCTGTTCAATTGTGGAATGTCTTCTTTGGACAAAACCAGGAGCAGAGGAATTGGTTTAAATTCAGGGCATCAATGCCCAACTCAAGGCACCTTGCCAGCTACCTGGATCCTCTTTCCCCTGTAGCTGTGTAGACCTCAGGAGAGCTTGGTCCCGAAGAAGGGCACCGTCAGCCATTGGAGCTGAGGAGCAAGGTGCCCCTGGTGCCGCTGAGCCGCACTGAGCTGGGCCTTGGGTCCTGGGTCGTGGGATACATTGTCTGTCCTTCCTCAGGTTTCTCAGGTGTAGACTGTGGAAGACCACTGTACCTGCAGGTTCCAGATTTATGGCACATGGACTGAATGTGGCCTCCAGGACACTTCACCTCACCCCAGGCTTACTTCAAACCTCCTTCCTCCCTTTCACGTTCCCCTCAGAGACAGGGGTATATATACATGCAATGGGATGAGATATGTAGCACGGATATACGTGTATATCTTCTGCCATTGAATTAGCTGTGGCGCCTACTCGGTAGGTAAGGCTTAGCAACGTTGCCTGGAGCATAAGTAGGACGGATGTGAGACTTTGGCTCAAATGCTGCTCCAGATGAAGATGAAATTAGAAAACAGGTGTATTACTCTACATGTCCTGCTTGTTGGGAAAAAGGGTGGTTCAGCTGGGGCTGAAGGCAAAGTAAATAGGGAACACATGGTTTAAACATACCACCGAGGTTTATCATGAGTTTTGGCGCAGTGATATCAGAGCTTAGGTGACTTTGCAAGGGTGCGACAGTAGTAAACTATGCACTGAAAGTATCCACTATTCAATGAACAGGAAAATGAACCAAAATTTTGTAGGCTTCACCAGAGTCTAAATGTTGGACTTGAATACCTATGCTCCTGCAGACATACATGCCCTATAGATTTTCAGCACATGGTAGAGTTATCTGAAGTTAATTTTAAATAAAATGGGTCAGCTGTTGGAAAGAATCTGGCCTCAGTAATAGACAGCTCTGTCCATAAAAGTTATTGGCAAGATGCTCTGCCTTCTCAAAACCATGTAGCTTCTAATGTTTGAAGTTGATTGCTTAAAGCAAGCTCAATAGGATCTTGCCATTGGTATTTTTCAGACTGTGACCCACAGCAAATTCCTGTAACATGTTAAAACACTGAGTGTTAACCAAACAAAAGTTCATGGTTGTCCATAAAAAAAGGATCGACAGTGGCCCAGCCCACTGGGAGTCTCTACACCATTCAGCAACTTGATGACATGCTTAAATTCCTCATGGCTCTAACTCTTAAGAACATGTGTTCATATGAAAAACACATTACAATGAAAACAAGTTTAATAAACAGTCAAATTTTTAATTGCGAAGCTCAAAAGGAGATAGATAGTTGCAAGAATCAGGAATCTTCACAGATTTTTGTTATATTTTTAAAACCAGCACCTCTGTTCTGGGCATTCATGTTCTTTAATGGAGATCAGACACATGTTCAAAGTGGTTTTACAGGTACATTTCCTTACATTCAATAGATACAATGGATTTTAAACAGTTTCATAGCAACGGATGGTTCGTGATGGCCATTAACCTAGATAAGTGAGTATCAGTTTGGCGCATCCTTAATGGTCCATAATGGTCTGTGGGTAAAAAATTCTTTCTTTTCATCTGTTCCTAAGAGATGTTTTTTGTTTGGGTTGTTTTGTTGTTTTTTTTTTCTTAGACTTTGTTTTATAGAGCAGGTTCATAGGAATTTTTGCATTCAGGAAAAAAAATTCATACCCAAGAGCTTTATGGTAAGAGCATTTACCACAAAGATTTATGTTTCTCTGGAATGTAGTAGCCATAGTATATCCTAGCAGGTAATAAAAACTTTTTAAAGTTGAATATATACCTTGACAGCAGCTAAACAGACATTCCTAAATAGCAGAGATTTTTAAATTACTATTGCTATACCTGTTGGAATTCAGAAAGGTAGTTTCACATTCTGTTTTTAATACTAAATTCTGTTATGCTGCTGGAGTGTCTTATATGTCTTCTGCTAGACAAAATACTGCTAATGCCATGGTAGAGGAGGAAATCGCTGCGGTACCTGATGGATGGAGCCAGCACAGGGCCCTGGGAAGAGCAGAACCCAAATGCTCTGGAAAGTGCAGAGCTGGGATGTAAGGATGAGTGCTGGGGTGCTGTGTCCCCCAGAGCTGCCAGTGTTGTGGTGCCGGAGCGGCTGCGTCGGCAGAGACTCCTGGTGGAGGCACAGCGCTTGCTGTGTGAGGGACACAGTACATCTTGGAGGAAATTACACCACCTCTCAGAATGGCATAAGTCTGGCGTAAGTGGCTCACACCCCCCAGCATAGACGGTTGTGTCAGCAGGGAATGTGCACTGGGGCTCGTGATTTACCTACCCCACGCATGTGCCTTCAATGTCGTAGCTACGTAGGAAGGCTTTTGCAGCATGGGCTTAATTCCGTCCCTGAGACCCTACTAGGGTTTACTACATGGTAACATAACAACACTGTGTTTTAAAAATACCACTTCAATATACTGTGGTGTGCTACGTGATGTCTCTGATTATATGTAATGCATATTTGCGTGAACCTTAATGAGACTTACAAAAGTAAGAGGCAACTTTTAGAGAAAATTGGATTAAATGGCTTAATTCTCCATAGTTAAAGACTTTAAATTTTAATCAAGACTTGTGCCTGAGACTCTTAGACTGGATGTTTAAAATTACTAAAATTTAAAACCAAATACATATAATCTAATATGCATTATCACCAATGTATTTGTATAGCAGTAATTCCTAGAAGCATGAACAGTAAAGTGACAAATTTCAAAAGCCAGCATAGGCATTTCCCATAACTCCGGGTTGGAATTCGTTGCTTGGTTTTGCCTAGCTGTACCTAGAGTGGTATCCTGCACTGCTGCAGCCCCCATTGCCCCTGGGCAAACTTCTGTAAGACACCTGTAATGAACGGCATTGGTGCTGTTCGTGTTCCCAACGATGGGGCAATGCAATGCCAGTCCTGGTCTTGCTTAATGCCTAGGACAGGCAGAAGAATGCGATCTTTACAGAAAAAAACATGAAAGACGTCGTTTGGATTCCAGTCTGTTATTCCCCATGCCTGTTGTCACAATGCCTCCTCACCTCAGGAATATTCAGGATTTTGTAGATATGAAGTCTGTCGATTTACAAGTTTTCTTCCATTTTGGGTTTCTTTTCCACCAGGGTCCCACAGTTCTGAGGGACTTTGTGTTAGACTGAATGGATCATTTATGGGCGGTGAAACTGGTGAGTCCCAGACCCTTTCAGGTAGTTCCCGCCACCCTTTTAACCTCCTTCTCACACAGGGTTTGTCTCACAGATATTTGGTGTTGGGTACCTTCTCAGACATAGGTTTATCTGCTTGTCTGGGAGCGCATGTGTGTGTGCAGTCATGTGTGGCCAACCGTAATTCATTTTTTCTCTCTTCTACTTACTGGTCACCATCCATACCTGTTCATACTACACAGCCCGTTTTGATAGTGGCCATCAGGTATGTGAAAATGAGCTGGGCTTTTAAGAAGTCTGCCCATACTAGACATTTTGTTGGTTGTCATGAGGTAATGAGGGATTGTCTTGGCCTCGTGAAAGCTATTGGTATTTGTTAATTGGAAAGAAGACAATAAAACCTTCTAAAAATTAATTTGTTGGATTTATATCTATAGAGGATCATGAGAATGCTGTGGTGATAAACAGTAAGAAACTTCTAGTAAGACATTTTTGAAGTTAGGCAGTTTTGACTACAGTTTTAATAACTTCAGTGAAGTCATCATAATCCTAAAGTAATTTAATAAGTTTGTTGTGACCTTAAGATACTACTAATATAGAATTATATAAAAATAAATGGATTTATGTTTGACTAATGAACTAAGATATTCTGGAAGTGCTGTGGAATACTCAAGTATATAATCTAAACAGTTTGAGTTTCGGTATGGTTAAGGAATAATTCTTCAGACCTTTTCCCAAGAAGACACCTTTAGTTTCTGTGGATTGACTTGTCCTGTCAGGGTAAATATGCTGTGTCTATAATGGAGATAAGAAACCTCTAGCAATGCCTTGCTTTCAATCTACTTTTGGAGTTACTTTTAGTATCGCTTGTTACATGTGAGACTAGGAAAGGTAGTAAATGTCCATTAAACTTCACCCAATCTCAGTTGAATCTGGTGGTCAAAAGTCTTTTATATCTCTAAGACTTTCACTGGTCTGCTAGATTTGGTTAAAATTGTCCAAGAGGTTGAAAAATTACCAGGGAAAGCGAGGTAATAGTTGAGTGAATGGATAATGAGCCTGCATAAACCTCATTTCCTTGGGACATTATACAACAAAGTGAACAGTCTGCTGGATGGGGGCATCTTCAATATTTAGCAGTATAGATGTTTTGTTTCAGTTGTTAATCTTACTGCCAGTTTGTGGAGAAAAAGTTCAGTTTGCTTAACAGAAAAAATACTAATCAGTCTTCATCACGCTTGGCTTTTTCTTTGGAAAACATGTAAGAGGTAAACCAAATATATTCTACCTCAAGTTAGCTGTAGTTAGCATTTCTGATCAGAACATTCAGTTCTTTCTTCTCTCTTTCCTTTTAAAATTATGTTTTTATTTCAACGGTACTTTCTACCAGCAGGCAAAGCTGCTGTTACACTCTACCCAGCTGTGAAATCAATATGATTTTCATTACAAAGATAACAGAAACTCTCTTAGAAAGACTGTGAATTGACAAAGGTCAAATAACAGTCAGTGGCAGAGCTTAGAATTTAGATGTCCTAATTAAAAAATCTCACGGTATAAATATATTAATGAAATGCACCCGGAGAAATGTTTGCATTTAAAATGGCAACAATTTTAAACTATTACATTCTTTCTTTAATTACTGTAGTTCGTGTAAGTCACATCAAAATGTGAGGGATTCTTTCTCTGGTTTATGACCGTTTCTTATAAAATAGGTATTAGCTCTTCTTTCTTTTTTTAATTCACAATTATTTGAGCGTGATTAGATTAGAAAGTGTAACAGTCACAGAAGAGAGAACATACCTAGTAAGATTTCTGTCATATTGGACTCTAAAAATTACACATAAACTGAATGAATGGGTGCATCAGTTATTTCTGTGATGTATGACTTCATTAACAAGAAGAGGAAGTGCACAGTCAAACTGAAAGCAGCACTTGAGTTTTTCAGCCAGAGCAGCCAGTTCTATTTAAATTAAAATCAGCATTGTAAAATAAATATTACTCTTCCTAAGATCATCCTTGATCTCTTCTTATTAAACCTTAATTTTTCCAGCAGTTACGTTGCCTCTGCCTTATTATGGATGAAAATAACAGGAAATCAATTATTTTCTTACTTGTATTTGTTTGATATCACTCTCTCCTATCTCTCAATTTTTCTTTAAATTCTGTTTTTTCCACCCCATATGCTAAAACAGTAAACTCAGATTGCCAAATATTGTGGATTTTAATCGAAAAAGTTCTTCACCTTACAACTGAAGGGTTTTTACGTTATTGTGCTCCCTCTGCTGGATAGTGCCTATTAATTTTTTATTCCCTGAGCTGTGTTCTATAAACAAGCAATCACGCTGCCTTAATGAAAGAGGTATAAAAAGTGGTAATGCCTCATTTTGGTCTCAGATGACATGGAAGGTGACAATTGTAGGCTAGGAAAAATCCTGTTGTCTGGCAGCTCAGAGCAATCCAAAGCCTTTGGTGGACATTTGAGGAACAATTATTTGCTCTCTCTTGAACAAAAACAGATGGACACTAAATAACCTTCTTTCTTTTGTATAACTTAGAGAGGATGATGTTGATTCTCGTACTTTGGTAAGTACAACAGTATCCTCAGATGTCGCCGTAATGTTGTTAGCATCTCAGTCTTAGTGGCGTGGTTCTCATAACTTGCTTCATCCTTTGTTGAATCTTAGAGAGTGGCTTCTGGGCCAGCGTTTGCTCAGTGGAGAAAGCGAACACACTTTCATGCTCTGTGCCAGCCCCACGGCGAGGCAGGTGACGGCTCAGTCCTTTCCCCTCTCCACTGCAGCGAGGCAAAAAACAGGAGAAGTTTTGTTTCTAGAAGTTATTTTGGTCTTCATGGCCTTTGACTTTATGGGGTGTTTTTTGGGTTGGCTCTCCTGCTCACCTTTCTCCCACTGCTGTCACACAGGGAACCTGGCTTTGTCCTGCTGTCTTTCCTTCCTTCCCAGGGGGACGTGGCTGGTCTGGGCTCCCTCAGCATAGCTGATCCTATCTCTGGAGTGGCCCTGGAGCCTCCTGACCCAGTGAGGACACCCAGGCCCCCCTGATGGGGCACTGCCTAGACCAGCCAGCCCCTGCGTCCCACAACCTCCCAGCTCTTCTTGTGCTGCCTGACCCAATCGGTCCTGTGGAAAGGGGATGGGAACGCAACGTCCATTTCAGTTGCAGGTGATTTGCCCATCGGAGCCGCTTCTTCCCAGATCTTGTGCCATGGTTTTGCCAGGGGAGCTGGATACCTTTGCACCTTCCTTCAAATTTAATGTGACGTTATAAATGCTGCTGCATATTAGTGACATTGAATTGGGAGCTATTTTTCAACTTGGCTTGGTGGCACTTGTAGATTAGCACTCCCGTATTTCAATACAGATCAGACTGGTAGCATATTCCTGAAATGAAATAAAAAATTACCAATTGTTGGGGACAATAACTTATTTTATAAAAACGATAACTATTTGACTTCTGGTTTAACTGGGAGACTCATTTTGGGAAAAAGCTTTATGAACAAATTCTAGTAAGAATTTTTTTCTGCAGTCAGAATTAAATTTCAATTTCTATATATATAAAATAATATTCAAAATCCTTGATTCTCCCAAACAGTCCTACAGTGAAGTAATCAGCATAATTATCTTCTCTATGACTCTCTAATAAACAAAAACTACTTTCATGTGCATGTACACTTTCTTTTCCAAAGAAGTTGCTTTTTCAAACCATTTCTAAAAGAGCAAACTGGTTAAAAGAATGAATATCCACTTCCTAAAACCTTCAGTTCTTCCTACTCAGACAAAAAGACATTTGATACATTTTGCTTTTGCTAAAATAGTAAGAGCATGTGCTGTTGAACAAATAGTCTACCTTAATTTAGCGGGGCCTAGACAAAATCGGCGTCGCCGTTTGCAGGACAGCTTGTCCCTGGGTGAATCCCCTCTGTCCAACCAAGTCGGGGCGGTGAGGGTTCTGCTGATGGTGGGGCTGGGCCGGGGCAGCTGGGAAGGACTTCTGCAGAAGGGACCCCCTGTGCAGGAGCTTCCAGGATCGAGATGAAAATCCTTTGCCTCAGATGCCTATTGAGTTATAGCAACTAAAACACTTGACAGGGCTTGTCTCCGCGAGACCACTCACCATATGCTTTGGGAACATTCCCAAGCAGAATATTATCCTTGTAGCGCCCCGGTGAGCTCATTAATACTCCTGTTACCCCGTTCAGTGGGACTAATCCAGCAGCCCCTGAAGTCGGTGAGGAGATTCAGTTGTCTTTAGAATACTTTGAATAAAACCTTAGGTGAAGTTTGCATAATTGAAGTCACACTGGTGGAATTATTTTCTAAAGTTATAAATGTTGGTTTATTTGCTGGTTTCCTTATTTCAAATTACCTGTTTTTCTCCATCTTATGGAGAGCAGTGATGTGAAATGGAAAAAGGAATATGTTTTTATAGCAGGATTTGAATTTGTGTACATTACTGCTATTTTTCTGTTTTTCCAGAGAAGGATGGGGATGAACTTCCATTGGCATTCCATATAATACTAATTCAAATGCAAATTTGTATGTTGATTGGATATTTTCTCCAAATATGTGATCAGATCATGGGAAGAACTGTGGAAATTTTATAGTTGGTGTGGATAAAGAAAGAGCCAGATTAAGCTATTGTGGTTCTCAATCAATTCCAGTCATTCTTTATTGCTTTCTGGTCACACAACAAATTTAATAGAAAAATTATCTTTTGCAAAACAACTTATTATATGTAAGAGAAGAAGAATTGGGCTTTGCCAAAAAGAAACCCCCCTCAGATCCCAATATTTTTCCAGGCTGTATTTCTTTATATGCTGGAAAATTTTCTTTTCACTCCCATTCATTTTAACAGCAGATTTTAATTTTTCTTTTTGAAAAAAAAAAAAAAAAGAAAAAGAATAGGACGTGTGAGGAGTGAGGAAGAATGAAGCTACAAACTAAACAGACAAAAGATACTGTTTCAAATAAGTATATTTATGGTAGTGGGAGGGAAACAGACCAAACAAGAAGGAAAGAATGGAGAAGATCTACTCTGGATTCCACTGATGTGGTAACAGCTGTTATTACAGTATCCGGCTTTTAAAATTAAATATTGATAGAAATAAATGAATAAAAGACTGAGTAAACTGAAATGTGTGCTCTGCCTTCCTAAAGCTTTTTCTCAGCATCTGGACTACCAGAATCAACACCCTTTTATACAATTAATAGTATTAAGTAACGACATCAGCTGACAGGAAATAAGAAAGTTCCTATGGCAACTAAAAATAAGCACAGGAGGAAAAATGCATCAAATGCTGTCAGCAGACAGCATAAAAGGTGGCTGTATGTAGATAGTAGAACAAGAGCATACACAGAAATCCTGCTTGTAAACATACGAGTTTTGATAGTTTTTACTGGTAGGTTTTTTTGGTTTGGTTTGTTTTTTTTCCCCGAAATGGGAATGTGATACCTTGGTTACAGCATCTGCTTATCAATATCTCAAACTGTTTTGCTGCTTTAGGCTCCTGGTTTATGGCCTGTGAAACACAGGGACAGAGTCTCCCCGGATTCGTACCCTGTTTAGAAAGCCTTTGGGTGCTTCAAATCTTGTGCACGTCTGCTACTTTCTCTCAAGGTTACTCTTTGGTCCCTGCATACAAAATGTTTGAGAAAAGTTTTCGATAGAAGCAGAAGTGCAAAATGTCCGGTAGAGATGTGACTTGTGGAAGAAATAGGGCTGTGTGCATCATGCAACATGCAACAGTTGCACATGCAACTGTGTTCATTTAAAGTTACACTGAGCTTGAGAAGGTGTAGATGATAAAAGCCCTGGTGGTGGGGAAACCTGAGTGTGCAGCTGCACCTCTGAGGCTACAGCTGAGCCACATGTGAGCTGCTCCTTTCATCTCAGTGGGAGAACTAGTTTTGATGACAATTTAACTCTTGAAATTCCTGGGTTATCTGCTTTTCCTACCTATCTGATCTTCCTACCTTCACCTCTCTCATAAAAAGCAAAACCAACCACCCTCCCTCCCCCAGCAGACCTGTGCAGGGCAGAGAGAGCTGCGCCATTTCCCCTTCTCTCTCCCTGCTCTGAAGTTGTTGTTGCCCCTGCAGACCTATCCAGGCTCCCCCTTCCGATACTTAGATGTTGCTGCTTTCATAGTAAAACCCTTCTGCTGAGCAATGCCGCATCTCCATGCAGGACTGTGCCAGAGCAGCTCTGCTCGCCAGGGCTCGGTGGGGAGACAAACCTGCTGTCGGTGTCTTGGCTAGCTCAGGAGACTTGGTTTCTGAGCCGAAGGATGTTCAGCCCTGCGGATAGCAATGGGATTGTATTTCTTCCCAGTTAATTCTGTCCTGTTAAGTGATAAAAATGAGTTTATTTGTTATGTCAGGTATGACATTATGAGGTGGCGTGGGAGAATGCTGAAGCAGGACCAAAAGCAAGGGCTCAGAGAAGTGTGGTCGGACTGCCCTGATGCCCGTAGAGGCTTTTATCTTTACTCAGGACTTTTGTAATTTCTGATTTTTTACGTGTCTGTGCTGATTGCTGACCCAAATTTTGAATTCACCACTCCAATTGTAAAAGGCAACTCCATTGTTCCAAGGACAACTTCATTTTCAGTCTTAATACTACACAACTGAGAGGACCTCCTGGGGCAAGAAGCCCAATCCTCAGCTATGGTGGGCAACTATATCATATAGTTGCTTCCATAAAATTAATTTAGACGTGTTTTTATATATATATATTTATATTTATATATCCTTCTCACTCCTGTTGTGCCATGCTTATATGATGCCGTATCGCAGATGTAACCCATCATTATGTGACTCAGGCTGCAAGTCAATGCATGTAACCACAGGCATGGGGAGTATGAATAGATATCAGCCACTGGTGCTATTATAGCTTACGCTGCAGTTTGGGTATGTACAGGCCCTCGTGAACAACACCCTGCCCCTGTGCGGGCTACACTTGCACCGCCTACAAGTAACCACACGCACAGCTCCAGAGAAATTTAGGAACTGATCGTTAGGTAGTCCAGGGCAAAACGTCAGAAACTAGGTGATAGAGTCATTCAAAGAGAACCACTTTCTCAAACTGGCTGACAAGAACAAGCGTAAACATGTTGTGTTTTGCTCTGACATAATTAGCACAGCAAAGAAATTAGCTGTCTTGTGATTGAGTAAAGGTGTATACTACACATAACTACTCCAGCAAACAAAATGCTGCTGAAATTATCTGAACCAGGATGTCACTGTAAAGGGAAATTGCACATTATATTGTAACAGAAATTCAGGGGATGGCAGCTGAGTATCGGCAATTACCTCTGGATCCATAACAAACTCATTCTCATTCGTGTCTTGGTTACCGGAGCAGAGCCGCCTGCCTCCGTGGGAGCTGTGGGTCTTGCGTTAGGGAACATTTGGTCTCAGAGCCGCCAGTTCCCAGTAGCGGTGTCGGGCAGGTACAGCCCAGAGCAGGAGGCAAGGCGGATGGCACAGCTCGTTCTGTCCTTCCCTCTGTCCGTGAGTACCCTGTGCTCTTCAACAGCTAGAGGAACTTATTGACCATTTCCCTGGTGCTGCTACAGAGCTGCGCAATTACAGTGATTACAATGATTAGACTGCAGTGAAGTTTTTCCTACTCTGCTTGTGAAATGCTGCAGCTCATCCCACCTTTTATTCATGGCAGATGGTAGATTTGCAGGCTGTATGAATGGGTGCTACAGGAGTAATCCTCTTCCCCCGCCTGCCCCCCCCAGCTAGGTTATATTCTTCACCTTGTGTGAACTAGCAAGGCAGTAAAATAGACAGCACGTCTACTTTGAGTCAGACTTGACATTTAATTTACCCTCTCTGATAACTGAGTTGAAAAAAACAACAACCAACGACAAGCAAACAGCATCAGTGACCTCATAATTTTTGTTTCTTGGGTGAACAGATGTTCTTGATTTGTTGAAGAATCTTAAATATTAAGAAAGAAATAGAAGGAAGTAAATATATGGTTTGAATGTTTGTACTAAACAAGCTGTAAAGATGACATTGGGATTGAAAAGTTTAGGTTGGGTTTTGTTTGGTTGTTGTTTTTTTTTCAAATACATTTTGTAAAGTAGAAAATATCAACATATCTCTTAAAAAAACAAATTTAGTTGTAACACAGAATGAACTAAGGCATTGTACCTGACACCTGTAAGACCTGTACTAAAGCCTGCTAAACACAATTGCTGAAATGCTGACTGCTCAAAATGCCAAAATTTATGGAGGTTTAGAATTTAAAAATATTTGCAAAGCACAAAAATGAGTTTTCATTTGAAAAATGTGCTTCAAACAATGCAAATGCTCAAAGAATTTCAGAAGCCTTGTTTGTCGAAAGGATAAATGAAAGGTCATTCTGCTCTCCTATGACATTTGTCATCTTTTGCTCTAATAAAGTCCAGCTCCATTGAACGTGGTGAACGTTTTGGCAAAAGTATTTGGCTTACCTACTCTGATGCAAAAATTCCTCCTCTAGCAACAGTGACAACTTTTTCAGCAAGTGTGACTCAGATTATTTGATCCAACACTGGCTGCTGGGTAGACCCAGAAGCTGCGAGGGAGCCTGTGTTGATCATCACTATCTCAGTGAAGTCAGCTTTTGAAACTGTATGTCTGGTGTAGGATAGAGGAGCCAGAGGCACTCACGCAGGGTCTGGAGCTCCGGTAACTCCTGTGGATCAACTACGTGAAAAAACTCCTAAAAGAAGAACGTTTTTCAGCTGGAGTGAAGAAGTGAAAATGGGAAAGAGATAGAGAAAACATCTTTGCAATATTAATGTGTAGTATGATGGATTTTTCCTTTATAGAGTGATTAGTCTTCTACTAAGAATTTTATGATAACAGATCTCTTATTTGGATCACTCGCAGATTATGATCGACAATTCTCTTTGCTTCACTGATCAATATTTCAATGAATGTGTATATAATAAAGTTACACTGGATGTTTGTGGATAGTATACTTGGAATAAAAGACTTTACAGTGACTTTGTAAGCACTCAGAACAAAAACTTCAGAAATAAAATAAAATTGGACAGTATACATACAACAAGTCCGTCTACCTCTGTATGGGACATCTCTCAGAAACTGAAGGAACTTCTGAAATCAGTGGGGCAAATATTCTGTTGGCATAGCTGTCCTATTCTGTTGGAAAGAGCTTTTCTCATTAAAAACAAATGTAAAATTTTGCATGAAGCTGTTTCTCAGCTAATTTAGAGCAGGCTCTTTCATGTGCTTATTCCTAAGGGATGCAAAACATTCTTGGCTACTACTGAAATGAAAGATGAAATTGTTTAGTACCTTGCAGGACTGGGCCACCAGTAATCAAGGCTGATTGCACATTCTTGGGACCTCAGGCAATGCAGTAATGCGGTCTACTCAGTGACCTGCTATACTTAATAAATATAGCTGTCTCACTGGAAACTCATTGCATATGTTTAACCTGAAAATAATCAGAAATATTTTATTGTATTAGTAAATGTAAAATATTAATTCATTGCACCTTCAAAATTGAAAGTACGTTTCTTTTCACTTTGAGTACATATTTTTTTTCCTTGTTCAGTACTTTTCTGTTTCTTCAGCAGCGTAATTTGGAAGAGGAAGAGAAATACATGACCAATGCAGTACAATCAGTCATGATAGCAAATTTAATATCCAAAAAGTTCTTCAGATATTCTGGAAAAAAATCTAAGTGAGGGCAAAATGTAATATGATGGTTAGTTCTCATTTGCTATATTAAAGTCAGAAATTCACTGTAGCTTAATTTTCCTCATGATGAAAAATGGCTCTTAACTTTACAGGCAACTCCAAACTATACCACAGCTTTTGAGATAACCAGGTTATCTTGCATGTTCCGCTTAAAGCGCACGTGGCAAAAGGGCCTATGACATGCATAAGTCACTGTCCAGAGCCCAGTGCAGTGCATAAATATAATTTGCATAGCACAGAACATATTTATAATTTTATGCTAATGTGTGGTGAAGAAATTTTTCAAAACAGTCTAGCAGGAGTGTTTGAAATCTTCTTATTGTAAGTCATAGGATTAATTTATTAAGCGTGGGTTCCAAATCCCTATTCCGAGTTCAGGCCCTTCAAGGCTAGACACGCAGGGATGCCTAGTGCCTGGGAATCTCCTGACCACAAAGGACACATGACAGAGGGGAAGCTGCCAGAAACCTCCTTTTTGTTGAAGGCCTGTGGTGGTAAGAAGGATGAAAACCTGTGGGGCTTGTATCCATAATCAATTGCTGATGATGTGAGCTGATGAACAGGTGCTCCAAGGGTGCCAGCTTGCCCAGTGAGAGGCATGAGCTAGAGGAGAGGAGCTAGGAAGCCCTCAGTGGAGCAGTCTGGTCCCTCAGATGAGGGAGGTCCTTGGGCTACCCCTGCACTGCTAAATGAAACAAGACCAGAGAGGCTCCTCGGCCCTTTGGCCACCAGGCACAGGCTGCCCACGTCTGCCCTACACAGCCCTTGGCTCTCCGTCTCTTCCAGATGCCCTGTGGCATCCCCATGGCCCTAGCTCAGAGCTGGTTTGCATTTGCTTTTGTGAGGTGGAAGTGTCTGAAGTGATGCCATTGCAGTGGTGTGAAGCTGAAGGTACACCTCAGGTTCCCCAGGCCACAGTGTGGGGCAGGTGGGGATGGCTGGGGGTGCAGAGTCTGCTGGGACAGCGGTGGGGTGGTGTCGGGTGGAGGTAGGGCTGGGGGACATTGGAAAAACTAAATAGGATGGATGATCTCCAGCCTGGTACCTTGGCCCTCTTATTTACCAGGCAATAGACTCTAAACCAAAGCGGCTGCCTTGGGTAAAGGTTTAGTCTGACCTTTTTTCAACTGTCACCCTGTGTTCATGGAGAACCTGCTGTTAAAGAGGACTGCTTTGTGAATTTGCATCAAAGAGGGATTTTTACTGTTTGTCATTGGATTGTATTCTGGTGCTAAATCACATCAACCCCAGAAAGATGTCAGGAAAAAATGGAAAACGTGTCACTGCTGTCATCCCGAGTTTTGTTTACATTTCTTTACATTAAAGCTCTGATTTGTGTAGGATTTTTGAGATTGATCTTGTTTTTGTCTCTTCCAGGTTTCAGGAATATATTGATACGTACTAAATCAGGTCTCAGTGTTGCTTGTAGTATGTTTACGTATTATAAAGTCATACGGTCTAAATGATGCTGCTAGGAAAGCATATCAGCACTTAAAGCCATAAGGTTATAATTTTCAGTTTAGCCGTTCTGCATTTTGTTATTATTTGCATGTGTTGTCATTATGTATTAAAAGAAATGTTAAAAGGACACAAAGCTTTGAAAGTTAAGCAGTAAAACGTAACTCTGGGTTTTTTTCTGGCTTTAATCTGTGCAATTTTAACTAGCTTCCTTTGGGTTTGTGTATTGTGATCAATCTTTAATTAAGAGAACACATACTATTTTTTTGTCCTCACTGATGTACCTCACTGCTGAAACTCTTTAAAGTCAGACACCTGGCATGGAAACATGCTTCATACAGATAGCCTGTTAATGAACGCAGTATTTGATTTTATCCTTAAGCGTTCACTGAGCATTCAATGCCTTATTCATTTCACGTTGTGCAAACCTGCTGTAATGCAGAATTATTTGTTTCCTTATGACCGTTTCTTTCATGTTCATCGTTAGTGTACCCAGCTGTTTAGCAAGCAGTAATGAACTTACTGCCATACTCCTTTGCTGCAATGAAGAGTATTATTAGTCCCATTTTTCAGATAATAAGCAGAAGCGGAGGAATATAAATAGTAAATTTAACTACAAATTTTGGACGTTGAGTAAGACAACAGTAGACAACTATTCCTCAGGCTTTTATTTGTTCACAGTAGAGCCCTCCCCGATGTCAGACGTGGGTGCGAGAGCCCTGTGCTCCTGCAGAATAAATTGCAGCCCCCTGCTCAAGGCGGGCACCCAGCTGAGGGGCCACCAGTGGCTGCGGAGGGGTGGCTTTGGGGGAATGATTTGTGAGGTTAGCTAGGTAAACGGGCTTGGAAGGAGAGCAATGGCTTTCCCTTTCCCACCGCGGGGAGCAGTCCAATCGACGCAGCCACCTTGTGTAACCTCCACCTCGGTTTCGTGTGTGGCTCCTGAGCCAGCGTGTCTGGGAAGAGCAATTGCAGGGAAAGTCTTGTCTTAGCCTCCTTTATCCTGGGATCAGAAAGAAAATAGGCTTAGCATGGACAGAATCCTTGGAAATGCTATTTATCAACTGCTACTAAGCATATGCAATCATATATTTTCTCAATTATCTATAACTTGGCTACGTTTGAGCATCATACCCCTCCACACACATAAATGCACAACAAAAGGCTTATCCATCACACAAAGACTATTCAATGCCAAATTTCACTTCCTTGCCTCAAGTCATCATACTGCCAGAGATTATTGACAAAACTGTTGTAGTAATCACTGGTAAATAGTATGATTGGCAAATAATATATTTTCTGCTGACTTTATTATTGAAAACAACTGGACAATTTATGCTGACACTCTTTTGGAAAACAGACATGGAAAATTTCAGCCCCAACAGTTAAATTCTGGAAGAGTTTTGAACAACTGAAATGAAGGGTTTCTAATAGAAAGCATTTGGCAGCATTAACTACAAAAAGCCTTAGCCATTCAGCCTGCAATTGCTTTTCTTGAATTGTGGGTTGCAAATCACCTCTACCCCTAATTCTCCGCAGAGTCACAGTTCTTGGTAAGACACCCAGGAATTTTTATTTTTTTATGTGGGACAGCAGGGTAGAGAGGTTGAGTAGCTCTAGTCTATAGTGTTTGTATGAAGACCACACTGCTAAAAGCATATATGGAAGTATATGAAGATAAAATAAAAAGTAGAAGAGAGTTTTATGTACAATGTACACAATGCATGTAATGAAATTTTTCAGTTAATTCACCTGTCTGGAATGAGTAGGAGTAGTGTTATCTGTTACTTGTATAGCTGATAGCTTCCAGTTGTAGAATCAGTGTAAGGTGCTTTTTAGTTAAGCGAATTTCATTTGAGAAAGATGCAGACTCTAATATCATATTAACATGAGTCCTGTCCACAAATGAAAAAATCAGTATGTACTTGTTAAGGCAAACGACTTATAGGGTACAGGGGGAGTATTGTGTGGTTATGGTGCAAATGCTGTTTCTTTGACTTTGCTCAAAGAAATCCCAAGTGCAACAATGCCATAACTGATAAGCTTATAATTCTGGTAGTATGTGCTTAAAAAGAAAGCCAAAGGGCCTTGTCTTTGAAGTGTTTCTTCTTCAGGTAAAGACAATACTTTGTAGGATCCATGCAGGAACTCTTTCAACAGCATGGGGTTAAAATGTGCTTATTTTTACATCTTTGGGAGTTGTCAGTCATTTTGTACCTGTTTATTTCACAGTCAGATTCCAATTACAACCTGCTGCTAGGAAACCTGGCCATAAAAGTTGGAAAATACAGCATGGAAGACATTATTATATACTGAGGTATCATCAGAATAGTTGGTGTGTGTATTTGGGAGGGGGTGAGGGAGAGCAGCAGCAAGGAGGCCTTTTCATTTCACTTGCTATGCGTGACCCAGTGAACTTCTTGTGACTGAGAAGATTATGCCAGCACATTGCAGAAAACAGGTTTTCACTATGAGCACACATTCATTCCCTGACTGCATGTGTCAGGGGGAAAAAAAAAAGCCAGATTGTTATGACTGATAATACAGAATTGATTGGACATGACAAAACTAGAAGAGTCACCACCCCAAGGCATGTTTTACCATTGTGGGGGTAAAATTATTAATATTTAAGATTTTTGTTTGTTTCCCCCTCCTCACTGCTGGTTGAAGGCAATACAGGGTATGCCTCATAACAGTCTCCACCAAGAGCCATCCCTCCACGTCCTCACCTTATTTACTGTGTGAGTCCTTCTTAGCGCTGTGGCAGCTAGCAAGCTACTGAAGGGGTCTGTCCCTCCTGGAGATGGATACCTGGCTTTGTTAACATCAAAATGATTTGGTTTTCTCATCTCTTTCTTTTTATCTTTTTTTTTTCTTTTTTAATATGTTTTATTTCTGACACAGTCTGTAGGCTGGGTCTCTGCAATCACTTGGCAGAGCATGGGGGAGCAAAGGGGGTGATGCTGTCCAAATTTTCTCTCCCTGTGATCGTGGTTAATAAAGGTCCCTTCTGACCTGTCCTAAATTGTGCTTGTGTTATCACACACTTGGATTCCCCAGATCTCTGACACTAACCTGCAACCCCAAAATTAGACAGTAACAAGGTTCTTATGATGGGATAACAAGAAAGTCATTTGCATATTAAAAGAAAAGTGTCCTTTTTTCCTCCCCTTTTTCTCTTCACTTTTAAGCCTTTTAGAGGTCTTTGCACTGTATTTCAGTAATCTTTATCTTCAATAATTCAAGCAGCTTTTTTAGCCCAAAGGAACAACTTTTTAAGATGCCTATTTTTCTTAGCAAGACCACATCCACTTGGAACAGAAACATATTACCTGGAATTTATAATGTAATATTGTTTCTCTGAGTCATCATAATGAATCCACATTAGTTTATTATCACTTACGTTCAGCCCCAACGCATTATCTAAATGATGTTGGGTAGCTTGTATGTCTGAACGTAGAAGTCTTATAAATGGTAGCTGCTGCTCTGATTTAGAACTTGGATGGGCAAAATGGTCTTTATAATGAGTATTTGTTTATTAAAAGTGATAAAATCTTAGGCAAGGCATTAAAGCAAGATTGGGACAATAGAAACACACACTGAAAGATTGTGAGAAACAAATATATTTCACTTTGTGTCGGAACACCCGTGACCATACTGAATGAGATCTGCCTGCACACAAGTTTCCTTGCTAACATCATGTCCATGCTGGCAGAAGGAGACCAAAGGGGCTGAAGATCTGCCTCAGCTTTCGGAGGGCTGTGGAGTGCCCACCCGTTCTGCTCATCCCTCTGCCTTCCCAAAATCTGAGGGCCTGGACAAGACCCAGCTCCACCATCTGTGGTTTCTACCTGAGGTGCCAGCAAGTCCCTGGCTGGCTGTGGTTTTTGTTGGGCTGAGCTCAACAGGAGACGCGCGTTCCCTCAGAATCACTCATTTCAGCCACTGAGTGGTGGTCTTCTTTTTATAGTTGTCTTCCCCACTGCTTCTGTTGTCATGTCCTGTGATGCTTAAGGTAATAATTGCTACTGCTGCTGGACTAGTGCTGTTGTCACTATACATATACCTGTAACTACCTAACGTCATCTACTCAGACAATGTGGAATTGGGTATATTTCAGATTTGTAGATATTATCACATATGATGAAAAGATTTTTAATCTCAAGGTACCACCTGTAAACACCAGAGTTTATGTTCGTGCTTACCAACATAAAAAAGCCGTCCTTTTTTCTTTAAATTGGAAGTCTCAATTTAAAATGAATACACTTATCTTTAAAAATGCTATTTACATTCATGGCAATGACAGCCTGTTCTGAGTCCTAGATTTAGTCTAATTATTCTCAGATGTTAATGAGTTCAAAAGTGCTTTTTTCCAGTAGGAAAAATATCTTCTGTATCACTATGGCTAACCTGGGTTAAATCATTTTGTCCAATATTATGTACCACATTGCATAAGCCTCCACAATGGATCAAGAGGTTTTTTGAATTTTTTATTTACTTTTTTTACTTCAGAGCTTTTTCAGTTTCTGCGATGTGGAAGAAGCTTTTCTGAATTACTTCTAGTGAAATTTTTAGTTGTGAGATGCAAACATAATATTTTCTTCATTTGTATTACTTCATCTAAAGCTGAGAGACTGAGTTAAAAAAGCAGAAAAATGTTTCTGTCTTCCAGTTTGCAAACAAAACCCCAAATGGACAAGAAAAACATCAGCTATTTCTGAAAATCAAAGAATATCTGGACGTATTTACAAAGATATTCTTGCATGTATGGCTGCTTTTCAGAAGTGCCTCGGCATCTTAGCTGTCACTGATTTCAACGGAGACGAAGCATCTGGCCTACTGCAGTGTTTCTGAAATCCCAGAAGGTAATGAACTGCTTTATTAGGCACCAAATACCTTTGGAAATCAGGCCCATGATGACCAGAAGCAATCTGTCAGTTCACTAGCTAAAATTAGTATTTCTTTTGTATAATAAACTAGTTTTAAATGCAAAGCATAGTTTAAAAAGTTTTTTTTTTCCCTGTGTAAATGGCAGATAAAAGGTCATTTATTTTACCTGCAGAAACAATTTTAACAAGCTCTTTTTGTGCATTCTTAAAATTTTAGCTCTAACTTTCATCTGAATACTTCTGGTAAAAAATTCAAGACAAATTTATCACCAGAAAATGGGCCCATCACTGTTGTCTGACATAAGTGTGTATGTACAACTAATGACCTGAATAAAAGTATGTGGGACAGAGGAAAAAATGGGTAAAAATACCAAGTTTAGCATAACTCTAGCAAAAGCTGCAAATGATCATGCCAACCAATGAAAATTAAACTTTACTCAGGGAAAAACTTAGTGGTGTACTATGACCCTGCCGGTAGGTAGAGCCGGCGGGGTGATGCAGAATGCAGCCCGAGCAGGGTTGGAGCCCGGCTGTGCCCCCAGCTGCCAGCTGCAAGCCCCTCGGGATGGGGAGCACGGGCTGCCGTGGGGAATGCTCCGGGTGGTTTGTTCTCTGCCTGGCCAGCGACACTCGCCTCTTCTCAACTGCCTGGTTAGCACAAAAGCGGCTGGTGAGGCCCCACCTCGAATACTGGGTTCAGTTTTGGGCCCCTCACTACAAGAAAGACATTGAGGGGCTGGAGTGTGTCCAGAGAAGGGCAACAAAGCTGGTGAGGGGCCTAGAGTCTTACAAGAAGCGGCTGAGGGAACTGGGGTTTTTTAGCCTGGAGAAAAGGAGGCTGAGGGGAGACCTTATCACTCTCTACAGCTACCTGAGAGGAGGTTGTAGTGAGGTGGGGGTCAGCCTCTTCTCCCAAGTAACAAGTGATAGGACAAGAGGAAATGGCCTCAAGTTGCACCAGGGGAGGTTTACATTGCATATTAGGAAAAATTTCTTCACAGAAAGGGTCATCAAGCATTGGAACAGGCTGCCCAGGGAAGTGGTGGAATTGCCATCCCCAGAGGTATTTAGAAGACGGGTAGACGTGGTGCTGAGGGACACGGTTTAGTGGTGGTTTTGGGAGTGTTAGGTTGATGGTTGGATTCGATGATCCTAAAGGTCCCTTCCAACCTAGGTAATTCTATGATTCTATGATTCTGTGATTCTGTGGTGAATGCCACACTTCATGAAATGGGTGAAAGGAGGTTTGCAATGAGTCAGGGGACTCATTAACACAGCACTTAGATTTGTCTTACTGAGGTTAAGGAAGGGATGAAGCCGGGATCTGCTTGTAATGGAAATACCGTTAAAGCCCTGCTGGTCATTTGCGGTGATGCTGGGTGCTTATCTGACCTGCAAACAGTGTGAAAGACAGTCCCCTCGCCTAGAGAGGGGTGACAGCTCTTCAGGGAACGGCACAGCGTGCGGCACACGAGCAGCCCAGGGCATGATCTTTGGGTAGGGAGCGATGCCAACGGCAGTGGCCTTGGAAAGCCTCATCAGCACAAAGTTGAGACTTAAGAGGGTTAATTTCACAGCACAGGTCACCATGGCAGGCGAGTTACTGTGGCAGGACTGACCATGCTAGCTTTAAAATGCCCAGTCTGTAGCTGCGCTGGTTGCTGCCAACCCCGTTTCAGCCCCTCGTGAATGTTATTTATCACCGTTGCAGGGAAAACTTCCTCCAAGGGAAAAAGAAGAGACATGCGAACACTTACAGTGATAGAAAACAGCACTGACCTGCTAGTTGGTAATGCAGGGAGGTCTCCCACCAAATCCCTGTCTCTTGTCACCTCCTCCCTCCTGCCAGGATAGAATCATAGAATCATAGAATGGTGAATTGAAAGGGACCTTAAAGATCATCTAGGTCCAATCCCTCTGCCCTGGGCAGGGACACCCTCCACTAGACCAGGTTACTCAAAGCCCGATCCAGCCTGGCCTTGAACACTTCCAGGGATGGGGCATCCACAGCTTCCCTGGGCAACCTGTTCCAGTGTCTCACCACCCTCACAGTAAAGAATTTCTTCCTGAGATCTAATCTAAATCTACCCTCTTCCAGTTTGAAGCCATTACCCCTCATCCTATCGCTACATACCCTTGTAAAAAGTCCCTCTCCAGCTTTCTTTCGGATACCGGAAGGCTGCCCAGTGTGTTCCCAGTGCCTCCTCCAAGTCCTCGCCTCATGCTTGCTGAAACCACTGGAAATATTCCTGTAGACTTCAAGAGTCTTTTCCTTCCCCAAGTATGTATCCAAGGGCTGTAGCCTCTGAGTCTCTGATTTCATCTATTATCCTGCATCTTTTTTTTTAAAGGAATGGGGTGGAAGAGAGCCTATATCCTGCATGAAACCCCAAAGGTCTGTAAAGAATTATTTTCTTCACCAGGTCACGCCCTGATTTCACTCTGTCTTAAAATCAACTTTTCTCACACTTCTCCTCTATCAGCTCTGCTACATTTTGGAAAAAAATATTACTTGCTTCCCTGACATAGGCTGTTTATCCCAAAAACATTTAACACAAAAATGTTTCTATTGATGTAACACGGTTTGTACACACACAGGCTGTAATATACACAGGCATGTTGAAGATCAGGCCAATTTTCACTTTTTATCTTCAAAAAGGACTTTCTTGTCAGTAACTCACATGGGATTTACTTTATTCTTAGCGATATCCTTTGGGGGGGCACAGAAAGGTAAAAATCAAGAGACATTTACTATTTATACAAATACTCCATGCTTATTGCTCATAAGGAGCAATTTAAAATGACAAATCACTATTCTATAAATCAGATATAGACAGACAACTTACTGGACTCCTTCCAAGATACACTGAGACATGCACCAAAATATCAGAGTGTAATTACTTTCATTATGTATTCCAATTAATCTGAAAACAACTGAGACTGTAAAGATCGCATCCTGCTAATTTTTACTGACATAAACCTCAATATTATTTATAGAATTGGTTGTCCTCTGTTTACTTGATTAAAATATGGACTAATCAGGCACTGCTTTTCTGAAAATAGTTCTTGAGTATGGTAATTTGCCATCTTCTGAAATTTTCTTTATTTAGCCAAAACACAAGTGCATATTTTAATTCATGGCAATATTTTAAACTTACGTCTGTTTGAGAACCAATGACTTAACTAAAAAAATTCCTAAACTAAAAGACTGAAAGATACAGTCTCTTGTGTGAACACATGTTCTACATCTGATATTCCCAAGGCATTTTGTTGTTTGACCACAGCCCTTTTCCAATAAGCATAAGAAATGATTTTAAGTTGAAAATTATTTTGATAATGAACTAATCTTCACCTTTGACATTGCTTCAGTGGGGGAAAGGATATATGACAGTTGTGGGCATATAACCATTTTTGACTCTGTATTGTCAATAATTTAAGACATTCTTTCTTCTTTGTCTTTCAAAAGCGATGATTTATCTGTATTTATTATTTGTTTGAAAATGTGCTTCCTTCTTCCTTTAAAACAGAGATTCATTTTTGCTATCTGGACTTCTCCATAAAGGGAAAAGAAATAGAATGAATCTTAAAATGTTGTAAGACATTAAAAACATTAGCTAATTAAGTACTACTATGTAGCACATTTTAATAGAAAACTTTCAGCTCTCGAAGGATTGGGAAGTTAAAGGAAAAAGCTCAATCACAGCTTCCTGGAAAGGCAGCCCATGTTGTGAGTGCATGGAGTAGAAATGTATTGCAAAACCTGAGCCCTGGGATTTGAAGCACCCTGAGTGTCCTGCTGGCTAGCAGTGTCACCTGCCTAACCTCAGGAGGACCTGGGGGCAGGAGGTGGCTTTTTGTTACTTCCTTTATTTCCGACCTTGGGCAACAAGATATATTTGTAGATTAATTAGCAAGAGAGCAAGTTCTCCATGCAGTGGATGAGCATACCGTAAGTCCACAGTCCAGGGCTTCCTCCCAACTCCTGCTGCTGTACTGATCTGGAAGTTCTCCATCCTGTGTTGTGAGGGCACCCCTGCTTCACCCTTGGGTTTCTACCCCTGGCAACTGGGCCAGCTAGGTCACCCCCTCCTTTTCTTGTCCTCGCAGGCTGGCATCTCAGCCCTCTCCCACTGTTATTCTAGGCACACCACTCTGTGTGTACCACTCAAAGTTTCAAAACAGCTCCAGTATCAATTTCCTGTACATCTCTCAACAGTGAACTTGAATAATATTTTCCACATGATGATGTTTCAGATGATTCTTTGGTTGGGTTTTTTTTTTTTCTGCTAATAGTCACAGCGGAGGTATAAAGTTAAAGAATGACGGGTTCCTGCTCTGATGCCTGCCTGGGGTAAACATGATACTGTATCAGACCAAGAAATCTTCTCCACCCTTGGGGCAGCTCAGTGAGTGCAGACTTGCATGGAAGTTGAATACAGTGTGCGGGATCGTGATGGCCATGGTTTGGCAGGTTGGTTCTTCCCGGACAAGTACTACCTGCACAGAGAAGAGCACTGAAGACAAGGACATCTTGCCTTGGTGGGCAGTGTGCAGCAGGCTCTTCTACGAAGAGAGGAAGGATATGGCTTTTGGCTGCTTCTAATCCTTCAGCTTCCCAAGCACTGAATTATGTTTGTAATCCTCTCTCCCTGTATCAGTTTAAGTCTTCGCTTCTGACCTCGTTCCTCCCTCTTGGCCCCTTCTTCATTGGCACCATGCTCCATTCAGGGCTTAATTATTTCACTGCACTTTGTGTTCCTTAGTCTGAAGCTGCTACTTTTTGTTTTGTTGTATTCTGGTAATGTGAATAATCCCCTTCCTTTGAAGGTATTTATATTCTGTGATCTTGTCTCCCCTGAGCCTTCTCTTTGGCAGACTGTAGAAATTGAGTTTCCTCTGTCTAACCTAAGTCATTAGATACCTTTTAATGTTGTTTTCTCTCTGTGTGTTTTCTGTAGTTTTCATGGCACTTCCAAGCTGTGGGGAGCAGAGTGGACCCAAAATGAGGTCCCAGTGCACTTGCCCATTCAAAGCACTCTGTAGCCCATACTACCTTTACAAAACACCAGTGTACAATCACTCATCCCTCCTGAACTTTTTCTCCAACTCTTAACAAGAAGGAAAGTATCAAGGAAAAGGGATATCCGTTATCGTATCAACAATTTGTTGACTTAAAATCTGTGCCCAGTCTAAAACCCTATGGCTGTGATTCACCATGCAATGCAGTACTGAGACTGGATTACAGTTAAGAGTCCTTTTGGCTGAGCCTTATCTAAACTGCACTGGCTGAATACATTGATTCTAATGAAGTTATTCATGGCTTACATTGACTGATTTAAAGCCTTTGTCTTTCATACGTAAATCTGTTCTTCCAGAGGTAAGGTAGATGGAAAGTCTCGTGATTAGCTGCAGTGAGGATACATTAGAGAAGACAACAACCAGAAGTGCCGCAGGGCTCCCTCATGTCCTGGATCCTTCTCAGCAAGGGACTGTGTAGTAATTTACAGAATGACTTAATTGAAGAAGCTATGGAAGTACAGCGATCAGAAAATTTACAGTGGTTTCTGATGTACAAAGGTACTGTCAGCAAGCACTATTGCCTCAGCTGGTTTTCCTCCATCATCTTGTCTGTGCTATTTATTTTTAAACCCTGATGGTTTAATCAGTGCCATGTGGGCTGAAGGCTCCACATAGCTGGAGCTCATGGAGGGCTACAATTGCAGGTTGCAAGACCCTCATGGCAACGACTGCCATTCAGCTCTGTGCAATCTTGTTTTATTGGAAGTTATTCATTAAGGCAGATATGTTGAATCATCCAACATTTTAAATCCCTCTTGGTCTGAGACATCTTGCATCTGCTAGTCATGCCTCCAAAAATAAAAGGATAAAACTGTGCAGAAAAATACCTCACATTGTTTAGTGAGTATCTCTGGAAGAATAAAAGTAACTTAAAACAATGCTTTTTCTAGAATCCTTGTTTATCTCAGGATATTTTCAGCACAACACCTCCTCTTTTTGCTTTAATATAGTAAGTGATAATTGCAGCCCTTGGGTACTTCTTGGCTGATGCCTAAAACACATCTAGAACTGTTTTCATATTACTATGAAAAACTGCTTGAAATGAGAGGCTACAAGCGCTTTAATACCAGGACCACAAAATGAGCCATCAATAAACCTCCTCTATCATTTAAAAAAGCTAAGTGGTGCTGAGATTTATTAAATACCAAATATAATTTCATTGGTGCACAAAATACCATAGCCCCATTCTGTTGCATTAAAAACAAAGGAGAAAATATAAGACTAATGAGTGTTATGCAATTAGAAGTCTCATAGAGCCCAGATAATAACTCTGGTCTTGACTTGGCAGCACACAAAAGATCTACCCCCTGCCACAGAATTTCCCAAAAACTCGCTGGTACTAATAATGCTTAATGGCTTCAGTGGAACTAGAATTTCTCCCTGTGAAAGTTACTTTCTCTGCTGTTACTGCAAAGGAAGTCCAAACCAAATAACATCATTAAAATTATGTTGTGCTTTCTAGCACAAATGATGCTATATTTTGTAGGCTTCTCCATAAGAGGTAAGCAGCGTGGATCTTGCCTAGTACTTGCAGGAGACACCACGTGGGAATCTCACAAGGTGCAGTAGGCATAGTACGAGAAGTCATGGCTAACCATCTGACAAGCAGGAAGCCACAGCAGACAAATAAACTGGAAACACCATTTTGCTGTAACACAGGACCTCAGGGGACAGGTAGGGCAAAGACGAAGGGAGCGCAGCAGGTAAATTCATTTTTGCAAAATGACCTTCTTCCAAGCCTGGACCTTATGTCATAAGGCAGTTCAGGCTGTCCACAAGTGTCCCACAGGCTTTGTGCTGGCTTCTGCACAGGGACGTGTTCAGTGTGAAGAAGGTATTCTAAAATATGGATACCAATAATCATGCGTAGTCTCTCTCCTAAAATTAGAGACATTTCTAACTGAGCAGAGTTGAAGTATTCTTTACATGCCTTTACAGTCTAAATAAATTCAGATTTATTATGGAAAAATGTACAGTAGCTTTTCCTTATGTACAAGACCCCCATGGATTCCAAGACAATGGGATCAAATTCCACAGCAGTGATCTTTTAATTTCAAGACAACATTAATTTATTAGAACATCTTGCAATAATCTTCCTTCCCATCCTCCTCCTGGCCCAAGAAGAATCCCATGCAACCAAAGTTTGCAGTTAAATGTATTTGTTGACATGACATTTGCTAATGATTTTTCCACTATCCTTCACTTTGAAGATAGTTTTTTCTTAAGATTTCTGTACTGCCTGGCTTCAATTCCTAAATCTGCACAAACGACACACCGTACAAAAGCAGGTATTTCTGTCAAACGCTACCTGGCACAGTGGAGAAGGGCAGAACTGAGGGGTTGTAGATCTGTGATGGAGAGGAGCATGGGGTTGCAGCTCTACAGACCACATCTCCAAGATGTCCAGAGTCAAAATGCATGTTTGTACTGTGCACGAAAGAGTGGGACAGGGATCCTTGAGCTTTCGCCTTGCCAAGAGAAGAGGTCCATGCAGAAGGTGGCTGGGCAGAGCTACCACCTGGGATCTGGAAGCTGCAGTTTGCATTTCCCCATGGTTCTGAGCCTGGAGCTCGCACACTGCCAGGCAGCTGGGCACTGCCTGGCATCACCCTGCAGACCCAGCCCAGAGTGTCCACAGGGAGAAAACATCTCAGCTTTTTACAGGTAATTTGTGCTTCTGAGGTTTTCTCTTTTGCTAGGAGGTCCCAAACCGTTATATTTAAAAAAAAAAAAAAAAGAAAAAGAAAAAAGATCCTATCCTAAAACACAATTAAGATTTTATATATAATTTCACGGCAAACATTAGGTTTTGGTACACTGAATTACCAGCAAATTTGTGGATTCTTGCATCTCATTTCTTATTCAAGAAGATGGAAACTTGCATGTATCTGATGTCAGCTTTTAACAGGTTGCTTGGTGCAACAGGAAAACATCATTGAAAGTGTCCCTAGTCACAAATCTCAAGAACGCAAAGAACAATGCAAACAACTTGCATCTGTGATGCAACAGCCCGTTATCTGCTTGCTAAATAATTATATGTTTTAGAAACTAATCCCATGCATACATCTCTAAGAGTATGAAAGGAAAGAAACACAACAGGTACGGTATGAAATGTGTGCTGCACAGCCTTCTGAGAAGTCGGGAAAATGTGAAGAGAAAATACAATTTTGTATTCTGTGAGTTCCAGTTCTTAAAAGCTGTCTGAGCAAAACACCTACTGTTAGCTGCCCTATAAAGAAGAATGGGAAATGGGCAGCTGAAATATATGAAAGGAACAATAGTCTAAAAGCTAATTGCTCTTATTTCCATATAATCCAAAAAGATAAAATTGCCTGAGCAATATGACAGAAGTAATTTACTCCCAGCCTGTGAATAACGTAAGGCTTACATATTTCCCTGTTTGAGAAAAACTTGAGTAGGAAAGTTGAAACAGTAAGCTCATGTATGCATTTCTTTCCAGGGTGAGGTTTGCCATTTAAAGATGGTATGTAGCTCTCAAGCCTGAGCAGGGACAAGTCTCATCCAGAGAAGCACCCTGCCCCTGCACTGGGCTGAGGTCCCTCACCACAGCTTAAAAGTCTGCACACATTCGCTTTTTGTACTAGCAAGAGCTCCTGCTGTCCCCAGAAGCCTCCTGGAGAGGGTCTTTTTGGTTCAAAGTGCCTGACTGTGTTGTAACCGTCTCCCCACAGGAGGGGGGCATGGGGTGGCTGAGAAGCCGAAGGTTCATGGTGCCAGAGTTGCACTCAGCACTGGTCCATCAGCCTGAATTGCTGGATCTCTGCCTTGTCTTGCAAAAGCAGAGGACAGCATCTCCTGCCTTAGCAGTAGACTCCAATAACAGGGAACACTGATGTAACTGGAAGTAGCAATTAAACTCAATACAGGACTTCAAGTTTAATAGCTCAAAAGTTAGGACAGTAAAAGTAATCATCATTCACACAAAAGCACATGTCAAAATGTATTTCTTTGAAAAACTAAAGCAATTAATCTAAAATCACCAGGATAGAAAAAATAATTAAATCTATAGCACTGAGTGGAAGGAAGTATTGTCACTACTATCATAGTATCATAGGGTCATAGAATAATTCAGGCTGAAAGGGACCTCGGGAGGTCACTAGTCCAACCTCCTGCTCAAAGCAGTGTCACCTCTGAGCCCAGACCAGGTTGCTCAGGGATTTATCCAGTTGGTCTTGAAAACCTCCAGGGAGGGAGACTGCACAGCCTCTCTGGGCAGCCTCTTCCACTGCCTGATGGTAAAAAAGTATTTCCTTTCAACCAATCTGAATGTCTTTTATTTCAATTTATGCCTGTTGTCTCTTGCTCTCCTGCCATGCACCACTGTGAATAGCCCAGCTCTGTCTTCTTGCTAACCTCCCCATAGGTACTGGGGGGTTGCTGTTGGGTCCCCCCCAAAGCTTCCTCTCCTCCAGGATGACCAAGTCAGTCCCTTCAGTCTCTCCTCACAGGGCAAACAGCTTGGGGACCTCTGCTGAACTCACTTCAGT
Source organism: Burhinus oedicnemus (assembly GCA_008921705.1). Lineage (NCBI taxonomy): Eukaryota > Metazoa > Chordata > Aves > Charadriiformes > Burhinidae > Burhinus > Burhinus oedicnemus. The sequence continues at coordinate 2,141,780 of VFFE01007123.1, read as the reverse complement.
TTGTCCATGTTGTTCTTGGCTCAGTATCTAGATGTGGTCTAACAAGTGCTGAGAAATGCGGGATAATCCCTTCCCTCAATCTACTGGCTAATGCAGCTCAGGAGCGTTCCCAGACACCTTCTTCTCCTTTACATGCCCAGAAGTGTACACCAAGAGGACTCACTGAATGATTTTCTGAGGGAACAAAGTGAGGCTGACCAACATGCAGTTCCCTGGGTTGGCCTTTCTGCCTTTTTGAAGATGGATGAAACACTTGCTTTTCTCCAGTTGTTGGGGACCCCACACTGATCCCCATGACCTTCCAAAGGTGATCAAGAGCAGCCTTGCAAGGGCATCAGCCAGTTCTCCCAGCGACCTTGGATGTAGTCCATCTGGTCCCATGGACTGGTACGGGTGAAGTTCTCACAAATAATCCCTGACTCGACTCTCATCCACTGCTGGCAGTTCTTCCTTTTGAATGCTGGGAGACCTTGTGGAAGACTACAGCAAAGAAGACACTGACAACCTCACTCTTATCTGTGTGTGCTGTCACAATTTCCTCACCCAGGCAGCAGTGGGCCCTCGTTATCCTTGTTCAGCCTTTTATCATTAATGTAGTGCCTGAAGCTCTTCTTATTGCCCTTGACATCCCTTGCAAGTCTCAATTCCAGCTGAGCTTTGGGTTTCCTGATGTCATTGCCTGGGCAATATTTCTAAACTTCTCCTTTGTAGTCTGTCCTTCTTCCACCTCCTGTACGCTGCTTTTCTGCATTGGAGCTCTGCCATGAGCCAAGCCAGCTCCTGTTACACCCACCACCCTTCCTGAATATCAAGGTGGGCCCCACCTGTACTTGGGGAGTGCTGTCTTGAAAATCTTGCCAGCTCTTCTGAGCATCTTTCAGAGCTGCCCCATAGGATCCCACCTACCAATTCCCTGAACAAACAGCAGTCTGCTCACCTGGAGTCCAGGGCCTGTGCTGTGCTGCACTCCTTCCTCTTTCCCCACAGGATGATGGACCCCACTATTGAGTGGTAACTACAACCATGGACAGATACCACTGACTATCATGTCCCCAACCAGCTCTTCCTTGTCAGTGGATAGCAGATGCTGGGGAGCATCACCCTGCTTGATCCACCTAGTACCTCTATCAAGAAGTTCTCCCTTGTTCCAAAGCAAAACCTTAAAAACAGGTATTGAAATGATCAAAATACAAGCAAGGTTTACAAGTTAGCATTCAATAAACCATCCTCTGTATTTCAAACCATCTCTGAGTTTGATCACAAGCCTATTTTATGTATTAGGGGAAGAAAGAAAAAAAACCCACTTTTATTTTATGTCAAAGGAACAGAGTGGAAGGGGTACAATAAATTGACCACTTTAAACTCTGGCTTACTACATGAGATTTTCAGCTATTGAAAGGTCAGAAAGAACCCCGAAAGATCCATGGATTGTCTTCTGGAATGTGAGAATGGCCAATTAGGTCAAATTACATCTCTTCCACATAATGCTGAGTCTAATAGTGATTGATATAGGATGCATAGGGTTTGAGTATTAGAAAGAGTACAAATGAAGGATGCTCTTGTGTGGAACGCCATCTGGTACCCCAGGACACCATCTCATCCTCAGCAGCCATTGGGTTTGGACTGTTGAGGCTGCAGATTGCACCTAAACCATGCTACTAAACAGTCCTGGTAATCTCATCCTTCACAGACTCATCTAATTTCCTTTAGAGATCATTTATAACTTTGGTAACAATAAATTACACAAATTGTGTCTTACGTTGGAAAAACGCTTCCTTTTTTTTGTCTTAAACGTACAGTAGAGGCTGTGCTCTAGCTCCTGTGTAACAGGAAACAATGGGAAACAATGAACAACAATTCCCCATTCACCTTCTTTCCACTGTACACAGTTCTCATAGATCCCCATCAAAGCAGCTCTTGAGCGTTTTCTTTTCTGATGAACTTCCCTTGGGATACATTTCATATGTCCATCTGTCTCTTATCCCCTTCCCATGTGTCTCTCCCACAAACACCAGTTTGAAAACTGTTTACAAAACAGTCCACAGATCTCCTGGCAGACTCTTAAGCAAAACACAGTCTCTAGCCAAAGTCTGTGTTTTGGAAACTGTGTTTCTTTAGTAAGTATAGTTTCATTTTTATTTGATTATCTCCATTTGCTAAATGTGGTTAGCTAGCATTTTACAACAGCTATATTTCATCAGCTGGAAAGACGGGAGGGACTCTGATGCTGCATTTGGAAAAGGGAGTAGGAGAAAGATGTCAGAAATGGCCTTCACCAAGGTCTTTTAAGTTTTATGTATGCAGAGGGCTCCCCTCATCCCGTGTCAAGGCAACTGCCCCGTGGAGGTCATCTCTGCCACTCAGGAATTCAGGTGGGAGGCTTTAGATGAGGAACTGGAGATTGTCAGGGAGAGGCAGGACAGAGACGCTGGGGTGTTCACCCCCAGCGCGCACAGCGCGTGCTGGCATTCGCCCCCTGGGCTGTGGGCATCCTACTAACAAGGTGCCGCACTCACCATCCTGGCTGCCTCATGCCCTCAGGAGCTGCCTTTGTACCTTTTGTGCCACCACCCTTTGCCTCCGCATGTGACATGGGGCAGGGAGCTGCACCTTTGCCATGCCAGCATCTGGACACGACTCTTCCTCTGCGCCAGGGCTCCTGCAGAGCGTAAGGCGGTCTTGAAATATTACTCTTGGTGCAGTCAGTGGGATTTTGGGCATTTTTGCCTCGGCTTTAGTGACCTCAGGAGCAATAGTTGTATAATTCAGCGCCAGAAAATTATTTCTTGCCGTGAAGGTAGTTTCAGCACACAGCAGATGACAGGGGTGACGAAGAAGCATGTCACAGACCAGCTACCCCCACAATTCCCTGCACCGATGTGTGAGGCTGTACGATTCAATATGTGGCAGAGCACTTCCTTTCCATTTTTTTTCCTTGTGGAGCTGGTCAAGGTGCATTTTACCCTTTTATTAGCAAGCCAGGTCCACTAATAATTTTGATTCTCAGGGGAGGACTTACTTTGAGGGTAACTCTTCTGGTCATTAAGTTCACAGTTGAATGTGTTGTCCTTACAACAAAAAAACTCTTTCCCCTACCTCTCATCCTCCTCCTGTGAACACAAAACCCACCAACCAAAGACATTATTCTAAATATAGCTGGGACAGGGCAATGTCTTGTCTTTTCTTTAGGATGGCCAATAACAGTGATCAAGATTAAAAGAGGAAAGAAAAACAAGTCAAGGCTATAGATTCTTTCTTTGGTGACGTTTGGTTTTAGTCAAGGCTTTGGAAGACCAAGAGAAGATTCATCAAGTCTGTCATATTTTGTGTCTGTCTAACTTATTTCGCTTTTGAGTTTGAGCAGAAGTCTTGGCAGTCAGACACAGGTTCGTAGTTTGTGGATGGGGACAACCAATGGGGAACTTCCTCAGATACAGCCTCTGGATTTTCAGTTTAAAGAGTCATACAACCTTTTTTCCAAGTAGTGTAGTGAAGTAAATCAACCCTCATGTTTTCTCTTCCACAAATGAAGCCTTTTGTTTTCTAGCAGCTCCCTTGCTGTAGCACACCATTGCAGATGGATAGTTCTTTTTCTATTTTTACGTCACAGTGAAAGGAGTAACCTGGAGGTACTTAACAAAGTTGATGGGTATTTCCTTTGGCAGTAGTGTCAATATTTTGAAGACTTTTCACTTTCTTTTGGGTTAACCATTTAGCACATTGTTTTAGTTTTCTTTGGTAAAGTAATGCACTAGACCTTTTCCTCTTATCTATCAAGACTTCTCTGCTAGTGGCTGTAAGCCTTAATGGTGTAAAGTTAAAAAGAGAAAAACATAAAGCATTAGTTTTGCCAGTGCAGATAACATACAGGAGACAACAGCATTTACCTAGGACTTTCTCCAGCATAATCTCTTACAGACTATGCTGAAAATATGCAGACAGGCAATCTGTGTAAGCTTTCTGTGAGTGCTCTGGACAATATTTCTGACTAGATTCTCAGCAGATTTAAGTTGGCATTAGTGTGTAGACTACACTTTTAACTGATTTCAGTTATGTGCACCGAACTGATGTTTATCTCAAATTTAAACAAAGTTTAAAGATGGCCGAAGATCACAAACTCTTCTAACCGAGAGCCCATTTATTCCTACTTGAGTGACAGAAATTTTAAAGCAGGTTAAAACTGCCAGATGCTTTTCACTGGGCAAAATGAAAACACTGGTTCAGAAGGGCTTCCAGCATATATTCAGTTTCTTTGATAACCTGTAGAAAGAATTAATATGGTACAGAAAATTTCCAGAATTATTCAGAAAAAGAAAAAAAAAATCCCATTTTTTCCAAGGAACTCATATGGGGGAAAAAAGAGTAGAATTAAATTTAAAATAAATTTTCATGTGAACCATTTAATTACAAACTTACCAGAAAGAAACTGACAAATATTTAAAATGTGCTTTCCCTAGGCAGTATTTCAGATTATGAGACTTTATGTCAGAATTTATTAGTTTGGAGTTACAATTCCTAGGTATCATCAACAAAATACACTGTCACTCTTTAATATGATCCTATTTTTACTACATTGTGATGAATATTAGTAGGAATACCATGGGTATTTTGAAAAATTTTCTCTGTAGGTGTCTGTATTTCGTATTTGTATTACAACATCAGGTTAAATCCTATTTCAGAACTCTACAGATGCTCTTATTTTCATTTATGATTAAAAATATTGATGGTTTCTGTTTTCAGTTTTTTTAAGAGACAAATTTGTATACCTTAGTTCATCATACATCTTCATCTCTAATACTAAGTTTATAAACATTAATTAGATGTAAATAATGTATACATTTATTTGATATGTTACCTAATTGGACTTACTTTATACTATCCAAGTTACACATGCTATTTTTTTTTTTCTCCAAGATATACATACCATTTAGCTTCCACTTTGTTTAGTTTTAGTTAGCAAGTAACTGTTATAGATTTTATTGCTTCACTCCTCTGTTTTTTGGTGGGGGTATTTTCCTCGCAAAACGACACTCATCCATTTTTCCATGTGTAGCTGTAGATGGACGTCTATCGCTGGAGAAATTGGAAAAGTGGTGGTCTCCTTCATCGGCAATCTTGGTGGGCATACTTTATTTTTATAGGACTTGCAGGAAATGTGGATATAATTTAATAGGAAACATTCCGTTTAGGATTTAGACTTTCAGTTAGACCTTGAAAAGAGTTTGAGGAAACTACAGTACTTCATCAAAGTGCTTGAACATCCTATTTCCTAAAGCATGAGGAAAAAAAAAAATCAATATTTTATTAAATAAGCTGTTAACCAGAAAGGTTTAGATCATCCAGCACAAGATTCTGAACAAGGGAGAGGAAAAAAAAAAAAAAAAAAAAAAAAAAAAAAAGAAAAACATAG
>VFFE01007123.1:2027448-2135141 GCA_008921705.1 Burhinus oedicnemus | reverse complement strand
AAAAAAAAAAAAAAAAAAAAAAAAAAAAAAGATGCAGACTTTGTGCTCTGCATCCCCATGGAGGGGCTGGGCAAATTCCTGCCCAGCTGAATGTGCTGAACCTTTCAATGCCAGTTGTGGCATGGCAGGGTCTGGTGGGAAGCAGAGCCACCTCAGCCAGTGCCACCGCTGCTGCTGTCCCACCACCGCTGTCCCCCTGCCCAGCCTCTGCTGTTGCTCCTGCTCTGGGAACAAGTACTAGAGGGTCCATAAAGAAAACTGAGCTTGTGCCTCTTTCCAGCAAGAAGGATTACCTCTGCATTTCTCCAAACTCTGCAGAGGTTGTGCTTTAAACACTCTGTTTAACCCCACATTAGTACAGGTCTGTTGAATATTGAGTCAGCTCTTTTACTTTCTTTCAAGCAGGACAGAATATAATTTGATGTATTTCTAAGCGGTTGCAACAGCTGGAAATACATCTGCTTTCTTTCCTGCATGGAGCTGTTGTATACCCTCTGTGAAGCACATGGAAGAAAATTTCTACTTCTTTTTAATTTTTCCTATGCCATTTTTCATAGTCTTAGCTGTGTTTGGAAGGTCTCCAACACGGAAACTGCTAATTCACAATTTTTTGTTGCATGTTATTGGATTTGCAGTTTTGACAGTTCTTAAGAATCGGCCTTTGATCAGCAGCTTAGACATGTTCCAAAGTGCCTATATTCAGACTGTTAAAAATATTATATATTTATATAACGTAAGCTATGTATCAAACATAATCAGTTTTGCAGGGTTTTTCTGAGGTCGCTTGCTGTGGAAGGATCAAGCTGTTAGATCTACAGGTGTTTCAGGGTTTCCTACCCTCTGCCACCCTCTGTTTTCTGTTTCATTGTGCATTATTAGGACCCTTTCAAACTTTGCCCCCTAAATGGTGCCCCAGGTGATTACTCAGTGGCCTTGTGCTAAAGGCAGCTCTGGATAATCTACCTGCAGCAAGGGAACATGCTTCTCTGGGATTCACAGTCGACAGCCCAGCGACTATGCTGTCCTTCTACTTAGACACCATGCTGTTAGAGGATTAAGAAAGGTTTAAGGAACCACATGTTTATTTGACTTATTTTCCATTACGTACGGGGTTTCTCCAAGCTTTGTGTTTCTCTCAGCTGTCTGAATGCTTCACTCTGCACAGCCTCTCTTGGCAGTCCCCTGCCTCCCCAGTTGTGTGTGGCAGGGTGTGTGATGGCCCTTCTGTTTGCTTTTGGTTTGTTCTCTCATCCTTAGTTTCCCCTAGAGGTTGCCCTTGAACATCTTCCTTCTGCTGTTCCCACCCACACACCACCTCCTGGGAGCTGGCTGCAGTGCTGTACGGTGTGTCACGGCTTTCACCCCTTCAGGTTCAGACTGATGCTGTTGTCAACAGACCTGTGATGACAAGCCAGTTCTGAGACTTAATTTTTCTTCCTACCATTTATGTTGGTAGAATTACAACAAAGAGTGAATAAGCATGTCCCGTTCATCTTCTCCATACCGCTCATGATTTTATTGACCTTAGATGTCTCTTTTCCACATAACAAGTCCTGCTGATTTAATTTTTCTCCTTTCAGGTGTTCCAACCTTTGGACCATCCCCCTTGTCTTTCTCCTACACCTGTACCATTTCTACAATGATTTTTCAAATGATGGGACCTGAACTGTCACCAGTAAGACAGGGTAAATTCACACCACCTACACAATGCCATAATTTCATTCCTCGTTTGGTTTTTATCCCTTTCCTATATACTGACAGAGTCTATAGGCTGGGTCTCTGCAATCACTTGGCAGAGCACAGGGGAGCAGAGAGGGCGATGCTGTCCAAATGTTCTCTCCCTGTGATCGTGGTTAATAAAGCTCCTGTCTGACCTGTCCTAAATTGTACTTGTGTTATTATACACTTGGAGTCCCCAGATCTCCAACGCTTAACAAAGCCATGTGTCTTTCTGACCGCTGTTAACGGGGAACCGACAGCTTCCCACAGACCTACCAGCAGTGACTCCTAGTTCTCTTTGCTGAACGGTAATAGCCAATTTAAAATCCATTAAATTATATATGTCTAGTTAAGGTTATTTCCCTCCATATTCATTACTTTACATTTATTGACATTGAATTTTGTCTGTTATTTTACTGCCTGCATACTCAGAGTGTGTTCGTCAGACTAAATGTAGATGAACGGCATCTGAGCCTGCCACTGCGCACTCCTGTTATAGGCAGCGGAGCGAAAGAGGCATTTCTAGGGTTGTGATTCCTCCAGTACTAATGTATGTACCTCAAACAGATCAGAAGAATCAAGCCTTTAAAGTGACTGTTTCTCTCCACTGGGTACGGAAGCAGCCTCAGGTGACTCGGTTTCTCTTAACAGCTATGTTGTAGATGTCCATGGTTAGGTAAGATGAATCCCACGTGTGTCCTGTTGCGAGCTGTTGCTGTCACATTGCAGTCAGCTTTGGTTTACATTGCCCTAAACTATTTTGTATCATCAACAAACTCTGCCACACTGCTATGCACTTTTCTCAGATGATTTATGGGTAAATGAAGCATACAGCTTCATAGATGCTGGTGGGACTCCTCTGGAAATCTCCCTTTTTTAAAAAAAAAAATGACCTTTTGTTCCTGCCCTTTCTTTTTGACTACAAGAGGTTTATTTTTCTAAAAACCTTTTGGGAGAGACCTTGTCAAAACCTTTTTGGAAACACAAGTACACTGCATTGACAGCACAACCACAATCTATGCTCTCACTGACTCTTTCCAAGAGTGCCGTGGATTTATGAGGTAAGATTTTCTCCCTACAGAAGTCATAGTATTTTTTTTCCAATTGTATCATGTTTGCCCAGGGTATCTTAGTTCTACGCTTTATCATAAGTTTCCCAGGTCAGTGTTCCTAAGTCAGAATTACAGGTCTATAGATCTCTGGAACTTTTCTAATTGTCTTTTCCAAAACTGGGATCACATCTGCTTTTTTATTCCCTTAGCACTTCTTAAGTGCTGGGTTGTGCACTGCAGTTAGCAGTTCTTTTACAGTCCCAGGGCAATACAATATGGCCCTGCTGATTCATTACTACCTATTTTATCGATCTGTCCTAAATCTTCCCCTACTACATTTGAGCCACTCCTATTTGTTCTCACCAGGAAAGCCCATGCAATGGGAATTTCCCCAAGATCCTCTTTGTGGTTACGGAGTCCACTTAGCTTTTCTCTTTCTGGAAGCCCTGTGGGCCTTATTGATTACCTGGCAGGCTGCCAGTTCGCAGCGTGTTTGAGAAAGGTTTGACTACTTCCTTTGATTCCTTTAGCCAATTGTCTCTCGAAATGTTTTTCTGACCTAACTCCTTACGATTTTACCTTTTGCTTACTAGAATGTATTCTTTACCTGCCTCCTAGCGATTTGTCCTGTATGTCATTTATATCGATCAAATATTTTTCTTTCTTTTGTGTAAAAGAAGAGCAATATTCTGTTTATAGCGGATTAGATTAAGTGATGCAATGACCTACGTTAGGCAGATACTATTCCCTGATTATTATGGCGAAGAGGTGGTTCGCCCATTTCTGCTCACAATCTGTACTTTTGGTAATGAGAAAGAGTATAATTCCCATTAGTCTGAGGTGGCCGAATGTAGGCAGCAGAGGTATTTGTGCTCTGATGCCCTTCCTTTCCATGCCATTTTTAGAACGCGCTCTGCTCCATTAAAAAAAGAAGAAACACCTTCCATTTTTAAATTAATTGAGTTAATACTGTTCTCACAAGAGAGGAACTTCCTCAGAGGAAGGTCAATAACATAATTAGCAAAACATAATTAAGAAAGTGATGCTGAAGAACCAAGTTGCTGACCAGATGCTTCCCTCAATACAGCTGGTAGACCCATGGGGCTGTGAGTGAGGTGGGTGTATCCCTGACTCCGAAGGCCAAAATCTGCCCATAGAAAGCAGAGCGATGGAGAGTGAGAGGCAGGGTCTGTCCTTTGGCTAGGCTTGTGGAAAAGATAGAATTTGGCAAAAATGCTCTTGAGGCTGAATATCTGGCACTTGAAATTCAACACATACTGTGATTTGGTTTTATAAGCACTCGATCTTCTGCAACTTTGCATCACAAGTGTGCACAAAATACATCATTTGCGTTCTTTGTTTCAAAAGTTGGATTTTCGTCATGTATTCATTTGTAATATTCAATGTTTTCAATTTGTACTTTGATATTTGTTTTCAGATACGAGTGTGACTGAAGCCTGAAACAACAAAAAGCCTACTAATGCATCCACACTCTAATTTTTTATCTTAATGAATCCTCTAATCTCTGGGAGGTTTTTACAGAGGGAATCACACCTACTTTGGAATAATAGCCATATTTGAAAGTTTGAACCTTTGTCTGTGACAGTTCATAAAGAGAAAAATCAAGTTGTCCAATAAATTACTGGCAATGAATTGTTGTCCTTGCTCTATTAATTATCACAGGAAGAGAAGAATTGCCATATTTTAACAGACCACTCGTCTGATGACTCCATTTCTTGCACAGTGCCCAATACTGTATATTTCAAAGCAAGATTCAACAAATCCTATGAAAATATTATGTAGTAACCCACCCACAGGAACCGTTCCTAACTTCTGGCAGCTAGTGCCTGATTTATGGCCTCAAGCATGGCAACAAAGATCCTAAATGATTTCACATGTCTTTTCCCAAAATGACCCCTTTGAGTACCTGAAAGACTATTGACCAACACCTTGGTTCCACCTGCACGTTGTGTTTTTGGTTTTGTTTTTATTTTTTAAAGAAGAGTTAATGGCATTTCAGGTATTTACTTAGTATCTTCAGAAAAAGACACTTATATTTATCTCTGTAACAGATACTGGAAAGGCAGTGGAAAAGGGAATTTCCCCATCCTGTTCTATGGGGACAATTTAATCACAGCATTAACAGAGGGAATGAAGGCTACCTTACCTCCTTATTTTGGCTTCTCAAACTCCAGCCTGTGTTCCATCAGAGCACAACTGGATTTAATAATACAGACACCTTCTCACCGCTACTAACGGGTTTAAGACCAGCAGCTAATTTTACATACAGGAATGTCATTTGCTAATTGCTAAGCACTGTTATCTTTCAGTCACTACTATGCAGAACCATTTTCATTAACAAGTCAAAATCTCTGGGGATTTTTTATTGCTTGTGACCCTTATTCCTCGTATGATTCAGTTCTCACCTGGTATATAATACCAGTGAGACTGTAAACTAATCACTTGGTCATGCAGAGCATATCTTTAGGTGTTTGAACTCTCTAAGCGTGGTTTTCTTGATGGTCACTGACTAATATGTGCTTCCAGATTTTATTTAGTAGCCTATGATTGTTTCTATAAATGTATGTTTGAGCATGGATTGAATTCATTTGGCAACACTACTTAGGCATGGATGACTGATGGACCATTACAAGTCATTGACTGTAGAGAAGGTTAATCAGACAAATGTTCTCATTAACCTGAATCTGATTCTCCTCTTCATTATTGAAAGTCAGATCATTTTCACTTCCACTGTGAAGTTAAGGAATGAGCTATCTTATTATAAAATATGTCTATATATATATATATATAGTGTATGTAGTTTCTATGAGAGCTTTATAAAATAAGGAATATATTGTGCAAAACCATTTTGTAGTGCTCTGCAATCAGAAAAAAAAAAACAACCCAGTACATGTAAATGAACAGAAGACTGTTCTTTTCCAGTGCACAAATGCATGAAAATGCCTTTCAGAGACTTCTTTTGTCAGCTGATGACCTTGATGGCTCTTCTTCTTTTCTACAATTTTTCTATTTTCTGTGTTCTTGAGGTTTTTTTATCCTGCCTAATATTTCTTCATTGTTTTATGTTGATGTTTCATTTTTCTTGGGCTGCTTCCTTGCTTAAAATACATGATTTGCTATTCTCATCCATAGTGGTCCTCATATTATTTTGTCTAGCCTCTTCCCAGTCTTACACATAATCTTAGTTAGTAATCTCATAGGTGGCACACATTTGTCTCCCAGTAGTGTATTTATGTTTTTAAAACATTTAAACATTTATGTTTAAAACATTGTGAGCTTTGTTTCTCAGACCACTGGGTAAAACCCTATTTATTTATTTGTCAAATGTGCTATGCCAATATTCCACGGTGAGTGGTATGTAGATAGCAGGTCAACTCATTTCCTCGTGTCATTCAAAAATCACATAGTTATTTATATAATTTTGAGTTATTAATGGCCGTGTGCTACATGTATGCCTCCATCTACATGTGGGAGAGGGAAAAACACTAAATGAGTCCAGGGTGTCCTCCTCCTTTGCAGTCACTGGACTTCCCCATAAGATTCATGTTGTAGAGAAAGCTGGAAGCAGTAGTATCTCTAGCACATCCTACAGGCATATGGGGATGTCAGACCGTAATTTAAATTCTTAAAATCTTGTCTCTGCTGCTAGCTGACCCTGGCAGGATCTTAAGTCTCTAGGCACCTACATTTCTGCCAGTGACATCCTTAATTTCTTGAATGGTAGATTGGGAACATGACCAACACTGTCTCATTGCTGAGACTAACTGGGTATTCTCAGATATCCACTAAACATTGTCGTATCTTCAAATCCGATCAAAGTTTTGATTTCTTCTCCAATTAATGTTTCATATCAAATAACTGAATAATCATGAAAGCAGAAACCAGAATGCAGTCCTCTTCCCCTCCTACTCCAAGTGACTAGATTAGAGAGTAATTTTCTGGCTTGCTAGCCCAATAGACATGTAATTGTTTCATAAAACCTGGAACAATTTACTGGGAGAAACTGGGAGAGTGCCATCCAGTTATATGCTGGTGGCCACAACAAAATCTGGGTTAAAATTGCCTTGTGCAGAGAAGAGAGTGGAGCCAAGGGTCCCACAGACCTGGATGAGTGTCCTCACTGCTCCTAGAAAGTGAGAAGGTTGTATCAACAGCTTCCTGGGGCTGAGGGAGAAGAGGCTTTCACAGACACCCGCCTAATGCCAGCTGGGTGAGAGGGTTCCCGGCTCCTTCTGATGGCTTTCCTAGATCCCATTCAGAGGCATGTGGATGCCTCCATGTATTCAGCAGGGAGCCTAGGTGCATAACCCAGGGCTGGTTATTTCTGCAGGGGGCCAAGATCTTGGATTCGTCCCATGTAACAGTCAGCCTAAACTATTGTCTGGAATTCTCCATTGACTTCAGAGAAGCCTAGCAAGATTTTTGTTCCCAGCTAAGGTTCCCAAAGTTAGTGGGATGAAGCCAGTCGAAAGTGCCAAAAGTTCAGAATTGCAACACCCGATATTGCAACATCTAAAGCCTTTTGTGAACTGATCTGCTGGGGAAATTCTGGTTAGGTAAACGCAGTGGTGTTTTACAATTGACTTTAATGGCCCTAGAAGTCATTTAAAGAATTCTTTACAAAAGCTAATGCTGCTACTCTAGAAGTAGGTATTAACTGCCTTTGCTCCGATAATATTGAGGGATCAAAGCCATTCCTCCTAGGTCTTGCTGTAATGAAAGATGGGTTTTAACCGTTCTTTAAAAGCAGTGAATCTTTTCAATTCTTTTTCTCCTAAAAGCTCTTTCTATCAGATGTATTTCGATAGAGTTAGAATCATGTCCCTGTTTTCTTACTAAATGCTCCTATTTATATGTTAAAAAACCTGGCAGGTTTGCAAGTACTGAAAAAAATCTCAAGGGGACAGCATTTTTGAAATGGAATGGGATTTAAAGTGAGAATTCATGAATATCCCTTTGGCTGGGTATGACTGCAAATCTTACAGAGATCTGTGACACACTCTTCTTATTCAGCAGAGTCCAGCTGGGAGCTGGCAGGTTGTGTCTGTGCAGCCCTTTGCTCTCTGCCCAGTTAGAGAAGGAGGTCAGCTCTGGATCCCAGCTCAGCCCAGCCTGGTGGTGGGGAAGGAGGTGGGTGCTCTGGTACAGGTAGGAGAGGGGGCTGGCACTTGCATGTTGACTGCGGTTACAGCTGGAGAGTAAGCTGTCTGCAGGGGTTCGTAAAACCTGGATCACTTTCATGAAACTGGGCTACTGTCAGCCTTTTGTTTTGGTTCTTGATGAAGAAATTCAAGATTGTGGAAACCTCTCTGAGCTCATCACTAATACAGATATCACTAGACATCTGTTTTGGATTTTGCTGGTTACTTCTCTATTAATACAGACTCTACAGATGTCTTCAGAATACAGATCACCGTATTACACCATGCATCCTTAATACAGAAAGCGGTTATAGCCATTGCCAAGTCAAAAACTTCTGCCTGCGGGAAGATCTTGCAGGCCCAGGGCATGAAGGTGTTGCTGTGAGATAGACCAGTAACAAGTTATTCCAGCACTGCCCTGTTATGTGGCTCAGCTCAGTTCACTTCATCTGATCGTGCCTCCGTCTTACTTTTTTTTCTACAGTGCCCTAAAACACATGGATGAAAAGGGCCCCAGGAGCTGAGAAGGGCTGGAGGAAGCGCTGGCAGCTGCCGTGGCATTAGATCAAGCACTGCCAGGGCTACGGGGTGGTAGGAAGGATGGCACCACTCAAGATACTGGTCCAAATTTATATGCCTGATTGAAAGTCACTGAAGCCCAAGAACATATACAAAGATAACTCATTATTATACTTAATGGGAGGTTGGTTGTATTGTATCATGTTTCCTTTATGTTACAGAGTAGTTGGACAAAGCAGAGTCTTGCCACACCAACAGTCGTCGTCTAAAAACCTGGAAATGCTTCCATATAAAGAGAGATGGAGGGACCACAGCTGCTTGATTCAGAGAGCAGATAAAAAAGTAAATGTATGAATAGAGCCAATATGGAGTGGAAGATGCACAAAATAATAAATGTTATAGAAAATCAAGGTCTCCTATTTATTCTTGAACATAATGGCAAAACAAGGTGATTTGAAATGGAAGTGAAAAGCAGCATATCCTGAGTGGTGCATTATTAATTTATGGCATTGATTGATGCATCAAAATGAAGGATTTAGTAAAAATAAAAACAAGGAAGTATCTCTGTATGGAGAATGAGAAGATCTAAACCCCGTTAGACAGCACTGGATGACATAAGCCATGGGAACAAAAGGCAGGCCTCTAATTAATTGGTACTGTGTTTCTCGTCCCTTCATTTTTGGCAGTGATCTGAACAGGAGTCTGAAATGGCCAGATCATTTCTCTGGTCAGGTGTTGCAATTCTGTGCAGACAGGTTTAGGCATGATTTTGCTAAAATGCTAGGTACAGCTTGTGTGTATCCACATTTCCAGCTAAAATATGTTTGACGTGACTTCAGTTGCATGCATAGTGGACAACCTGTTGTCAGCAGCAATTGCTTTTCATAGCCTAAGCAATACTAAGGAAACTAAATTTGGCAAGAAACTTAACTGAAGAGGAGTACGCTCATTCCTGAGGTAACTCCACTGACCTCACTAGAGCTGCTCCAGAGTTCAGTCTAGCCTTGACCTGTTTTTCTGCAGTTTGCAAGTCATGCGGCAGGAGAACTGCTTCTTCTGCTGCTGCTCCATCCATCTTTGTTCAAAGTAATAACAAGAGAATTAAAAAGGGTTCAGGGAAGGGTGACAAACACGATTGGAGCAGAGGAAAACTCTCATATCAAGGGAGATTGATAAGGTTGGAGTTGTTTTCCTTAGAGATGAGACAAATAAAAAGGAGACATAGAAAAGGAGGCAAAATAATAAATAGTCTAGGAGGACTCATCCACACACCCCTTGTGATCTGCTAAAGGACCTTTAGAGGTCCATGACAACATAACCAAATTAAGCTACTGCTACCTGCCTCTCCCCACCGGCTGGCTGCACAGTTGAGCTCTCTGCCCTGCGCCTCTTTTGCCTTTTGGGGTATAAAGGCTGAAAACCATTAGTATAGGGAAGGAAGGGCAGGGGCAGCTGTTGTCCCTATTTCCCACCCATGAAAACAGAGATAGTCACAGAATATTCCAAGCCAGAGGAAAGGGAGATACTTTTCCACATAATACACAAACATCCCCAGAGCCAGACAATAAATAATGTTTGAAGAGTTTGTGTTTTGCAACAAGACTTTCCTGGGCTCTAAGAGTTGCTGGTAAAGCTGGGTGCAGCTGTGCACGCTGAGGGAGGCTGCGCACTGGTTTCTCCATCCTGGGAGCCAGGCTGGGTGCTCCAGCGGGTGATGGTAATTAGAAGGCTACTGCCCTCCCAGCCTCTTGCTGCAAATCTGCCCCTGGTTACTGCTAACAGGTATGCTAGCATGTTTTCAACAGCTTACAGCAGTTGGGGTTTAGGGGAATCCTAACATGGCACGTTCGTTATGCCACCTCTGCTTAACGCAGGGGATCTGATAATGTCTAATGCCGACCATGCTGTCGGGGTGGGACGGACAGGGTGGGATGGACTGTGGCTGCAGCTCCTGTGCTCCCGGGTCTGGATTTGCCAGCCCCAGGACCACGTGGCCACCCTATATCCCTAACTAGTAATTTCTTCCCCAATAGGGAAATAGCTCCTACCTTGATTCCAGAACCTGCTATGTGTTGTCCAGAAGAGAAGCTTTTGCAAATAATTTCATTTTAGAGAGGGTCAGTATTTTTAAAAGGGGTCCTCCCGTGCTCTTTTGAACTCTGTCCTTTCTTAGTTACATCTCTGGCCAATCCCTTGCTATGGCTGAGAAGACCACCTAGTACCTTTTTGGATCAGTTAGAGACTAACACAACACCAAAGTCATCAAAGTTTGAAAAACATAAACGGAAATAGGCTAAAATTACATGACAGGTCTTGAACTTTTCTAGCAGCTCATTGCCTTCACTAAATGAAGGAGCACTCCACACCCTGCCATTCCCACCTCCACCTCCTGCCTGCCACTGGTGTTTGCCTTGGGCTCTGTTGAGCTGATGTGACTCGCCATGGGGGCAAAAACCTAACATGACAAAACCCAGGCATAGTCATCCGTTGGGATGGCGAGCTGAACTGGCTGATTGCAGCTGAAGCGAGTGATGACTGAGTGCTGCTTTTAGTTGCAAGACATCCAGCTTAGGCTTTGGGGTTGGTTGTTTTTTTTCTTCTGCTTGAGGTAGTTTAAGATATCTTTTATATATCTCTCTTCTCCAGCCACTTTGATAAGCAGGTAGGTGAGAACGCATTGTGCAACACAGCTTTCCAGGCTGCAGCTAGTCCGGTCTCCCTGTTTAAAATATGCATGTGTCCCAAAGGAGCACACACAGCCCAGAGCAGGCTGCCTGTACCTGCTGCCTGGGACACTCACCCAGGCTGGCAGAGGTCTAGGCTACTGTTTCTGTGCCAGTGTTTCCATATTATACAGTAAGCTGCTTTTATTCGGGTGAGCAATTTGATAATTGATGAACTGATTAGGAAACTCTTGCTCTGTTGGTGGCACTTGCTTTCCAAGAATGAAGTTTGGACTCGCTCGCTCTTTTACAGCTAGGAGTACCCTGTTTCACACTTACAGGGTTATAACACGCAGCTGGGAAACAGAAGACCTGCCCTTCGCCGCTTTCGCTGTTGAAGGAAAAGTTCATTTCCCTCAATCACCTCTCGCTTACTGAGTCTGCGCCAGCACATGGGAAGATGCCTGGCTGCTCCTGCGGGATGTGCAGTTCCCTGGCTTGGAGAGGGGATGCACAAAGACAGGCAGCAGCAAACATGCTTCCCAGGGAAAGGCAAGGCTGAGGTGTCTGAGGCTTCAGCCACACCAGGGAGTTAGCTGCCTGAGTCAAGCCATTATCCAGCATCATCTGAGCCGGGAGAGTCGACCTAGCGTGTGTGCATACCCCGTGGTCAGCGCGGAAAGCAGTATTTCACAGAGGGATGAAAGTGGGTCAGAGCAAACGCGGTTTCTCACACATTCGCAGTAGACTGGCAGCAGAAATGCGTAATCAGTTACCATGGTTCAGTTGGTGTTTGATAACTCTGAGTGATGGCGAGATATCACGAGACTAAGTCCTGAAAACACGCCACCTTGTGCCTCTGTATTTCATAGGAAACAACCATCGTAACGATCCCTGAGGACTAACTCAAACGAGTTCCCTAAGCAGTCGATGGTAGTGCTGGCCTTTCTCAGTAAATTCAATTTCATGTCAGTGTATTTCATTCTATGAATTTTTCATTTTTTTGCTGCACAGCTTCAGCAGCAGCGGGGATGGAGAGTGCCGCGTCCTTGCCTTTCGCTTGGTGGTTCGCTCACAGCACACGTGGGTTTGTAACCCGGCAAGCCCCAGAAATGGTAAAAATGCACCACTCGTGCCTGGGCTTGGTGCTCCAGCTGGTCCCTTACTGCCCAGAAAACACCCACAGGGGTGGCTGCAGGAAGAAACAAGGTCATTTGGGAAATAGGAAGGGCAAAGGCAGGTGCCGGGGCATCGAGACCCGCTCGCAGGGACCGAGCCCTGGGGATGGCAGTAGATCCCCGCTCCCAGCCTGCTGGGAGATCTGAGTCTCTGGGGCTTTTCTTTTTAACTTCTCTTTCTTCCTTATAGACTCTTCAAATTCCAGGAGTTTATTCTTGTTTTAATATGAAGGGATTTATACTGATCATTCTTATTAATTGCTGCTAATGGGAATTTTATTCTTAAATCTCCTGTGTTTTGAAATATCATTTAGTTTTCAAAGCAAACTCAAATTTGTAAGCATTCATGGGAAGAACAAAACAACCAGACTAGCTTCTGCGCTGCCTAGCTGATGTTGTACAGTTTTCTCTGATTAGCTTTTAAAAATTAATTTTAGGTTAAGTATGTAGTGTAGAGCCCTAGACACAGAGCTTTATGGTGCTTATCACTTCAAACACAATATCAACAGCCTGCGCCCCCAAAAGAGCAGATTGCAGGTGTGTAAGGGACTCCCTTTTTTCCTCCTGCAGACAATCTTTACTTTTAATACCAAAAGGCTCGGCTGCGGCGATTCCCCCAGCTGCTTCAGCCTGACTCCAGCCATGGCTGAGGCTGCAGGTGAGCTCCCTGCAAAGACTGGGGCACCCCCCAAGTTCAAAGCAAAGCAGCTGGAGCTGGATGGGATGCGCTCTGCAGGCACATTTCCTTTCATTATTTTTTAAATTCCCTTCACTATAATATTTTGCAATATTTCTGTTCCTTTTTTTTTTTTTCTCATTTTTCTGCCCCAATTAATGTTATATCACTTGAAATGGTTTGTACAGTCGTTAGAGGGGATTTGGGGAGAAACAGCAGCTGTAAAGTAGATGCTGGGATGCTTTATCTGATAGCCCTCTGTGACTGCCCCTCTGTGCTCTCCAGGCCTTAGTACATGCTATCCTGACTTAGATCAGTTTATCTAAGGAATTTAGTCAGTCACATAGCTCAGTCTGTGGGGGATCGGGTGTATTTGGGATGCTTATGTGCAAATTGAGTATATATGTGGAAAAAAAATATTAGTAGAATAGAAGACTATGTAAAGGAATTGCCTTTCTAACACTCAGACAAAAATAACAGATTTGTGTAACCTAAAGTGTATGGGATGAGCTTTCGGATGACTGAGGAATGCTTATTTAGGCCCCAAATACCAGGGTGACAGGTTTTTCTTATTTTAATGTGTATGAAGAAGTGAAAGATATGATGTTAAGATGTCATGAAGACAGGCTGAGAGAGTTGGGGTTGTTCAGGCTGGAGAAGAAAAGGCTCCGGGGAAACCTTATAGCAGCCTTCCAGTACTTAAAGGGGGCCTACAGGAAAGATGGGGAGGGACTCTTTATCAGGGAATGTAGCGATAGGATGAGGGGTAACAGTTTTAAACTGAAAGAGAGGCGATTTAGATTAGGTATAAGGAGGGAATTCTTTACTGTGAGGGTGATGGGACACTGGAACAAGCTGCCCAGAGAAGCTGTGGATGCCCCATCCCTGGAGGTGTTCAAGGCCAGGCTGGATGAGGCCTTGAGTAACCTGGTCTAGTGGGAGGTGTTCCTGCCCGTGGAACTAAATCTTCTTTAAGGTCCCTTCCAACTCTAACCATTCTATGATTCTATCAAATGAAAAAGTAATAGTGTCATGCAATGATTGCAATATTTTTTCAGGTGAACTTCTGAAATTTAGTGTATGTATATTTTATTTTTTTTTTTAAGCTATAATTAAGAATATATAAGATTTTCCATCCTAACCTCTGGCTCACATCTATTGAGCATATTTGCATATATTGAGTCTGGAATATTTGTTCTTTTCTAGAATAAAAGTCACTTGCTTTTAGACTAAGCAAAATTTTCTCAAGCGGTCTTCAGTAGGGAAATGAGAGAAAATTCTATCTATGATAATAAAAAAAAATCTATGACAAGAAAAATGATAGAAGATTCATAATCATTTCTGTACCTTGTGAGATTTTCCCAACTTGAAAGCTTCCTAAGCCACTCTTCAGAATATGGATGCAAAGGTTAATTTATAAAGATATCTGGCATTTTATTTTTTAAATAGCATCAGAAAACAGCCCTGCGTTGCAACAAGTGAGGAAGGATAGCTATTTACCACTCCTGTCATACTAACCAATCTCTAGAAATGTGTCTGGCCAAAACAAAAGAAGGAAGACAAGTCTAACAATCTGTATTTGTATTTTATTAACATTCAAAGTGGGTTGCCTTTTCATGTTAATAGGCTTTTAATGATTCTGCATGGGGGAATGTCCTGTTTAAAGTAAGAGGGAACAGCTGATAAGTTCAAATATAGGAAAAATAATTTAACGTAACTTGTGTAGCATGGCAGCATATTGAAATTTATAATGTAACTTGTGCTGCCTCAGTTGTGAAATGCCCTCATCTTTATTCTACTCCATACAGTTTAGTAGTCAGCTGAAAGACTGTTACTAATAACTGTTTATCTTTAATACTTTCACTAACAGCATTATTTTGCAGCCCATTTTCAACGCATGCTGCATTTTAGAAGGAGACCCTATATTAGATCACATCATAACAGCCTCTATCCCAGAGGGCAGAAACAGGCTGCTTAAATAACTTCATTATTGCCTTTGTGAACGCTTATATGGGCAACCCTGAGACTTGTAGCTTGTTGGATGATGGGACTGGATTGCTGAAGTGTGGGCAGGTGGCCATGTCTGCCCACTATTAACAACAGGGGTGGGCATGTTGGTGGAGGGGGGGTTTCTTCACGTAACCCTCTGCAGCCACCAGCAGGACCTGCCCCGTTGTCATTAGCACCGCATCGTTTGGGAACGCGCTGATGGCTGACGGCAGGTTTGCCTCTGGTGTACAGGCAATTCCGAACTTTATTAAAGCTGCCTTTCACTTGAGCTAAAGGGAGGAAGGATTGAGAGCTGAGGGGGGGCTAAATTCACTAAAAAGGAAGCACCTAAACCCAGAAGCACGATAGGTACATGAGTACAGAAAAAATAATCAAGTTGCTGCCTTGCTCCTGTTTGCCCTGTCTTTTGAAAGCACAGTGAAACTCCATTTCTGCACCTTTAGATGAAGAGCAGAGTGGTATGTCACTTACGGGCCTTACCTTACACAAGGAGGAATTGCTCTCCTAATCCATCAGACAGGTAAATTGCATTGCATTTAGCCGGTACAAGGTGGATATTGGAGGAAACAGCCCATTAAATTACCATTTACTAGTCCTAGAGAGATGTTTCTGAAGAAATAGATCACAAAGGTGTGAGAGAGCAACCAAGTCTCTCATCAGCTCCTGGTTTTCAGTTTGGAAGAAAGACGGCGGCAGCCGGCTCTGGGTGAGTCACACAGCTTAGAGTAAGTCCCTTTAAAATCTTCTTATTCATTGCTGCACAGGCAAGAGACACGTGTGCTACACATGTCGCACGTGACGTGCAAGTGGTATCTTGGATGGTGTAGGGGACCTTTCCAAAACGCCCCCTGGAAAGCAGGGTTAGACCCAAGGGCAGAGGAGTGCCTGCCTCCACCCCAGGACACGCAAGTGCCCATGCTCTCAGCCCCCCTGCCCCCCAGCTCTGGAAGTAAAGTGGAGTTATCCATTCTTTACTCCTATTTTTGGTTTTGCTAGTGTTTTGAATCCTAGCACAGGCTGGGTGAGGCGGTGGGGCCATTGCACGGCTGGGTGCAGGCTTGGGGTGAGGCGTTGCGGGAGGGTTGGAGCCAGGCTGGCATCCCAGGGCTGCCGTTGCACCCAAGAGGTTTCAGTCCTGGGAGCACCCCGATCCTCCAACCCGCTCTGCCCCTCCCTGGCCCCTTTGGGAACCGCTTAGCTCATTAGCACAGCAGAAGACTAATCAAGCAGCAGCATTGACTACTTTTCCAGCTGTAGGAAAAAAAACCCCACCCTAATTTGGACTCTATCTGGGGACTCAACCTCAGGCTGCCTCTTCCAGATGAAGTTGCACGCTGTGGAGCTGATGGCTGTTGCACGTGAGGGTGTTGTGTGTAGGGCTGGGGCTGTCTGTCTCTCAGGACTTCAGCAGAAATCCCACCTTCTCAAGAGCAAAAAGGTTGGGTTCTTTTTTGCTTTGTTCCATTTCTGCCACTCTGCTCCCACCAACAGATTTCTGCTCAAGGTTTCCCTTTTGATGAACTGTTTGGGTTTTTTTCTTGAAGAGATAGGTTTTATTGAAAAATTCCCAGTCAGATGTATTGAAAAACTTCCCAGAGAGCCAGTCCAGGTAGCAGTGCGGCGTGTGGTCAGCAAACCAGCTCGCAAACACAGCCCTCGGGACTGGAACAAGCCTTCAGAAACAGCTCCGGGGTGTTGCAGATACGGCGGGTGAGCAGAGGGGAGGGAAACCCAAGGGCTGGATGTCAGTTTGTAAAGAAAAAGAACAAAAAAGTATAAAATGGAAAGCTTGAGTTTGGATGGCCGTATCTCATGCAGAGAAAATCCAGCCGCTGGAGCGCTCCCCTTCCGCTTTTCCTTATTTAAAAATGCAAGTTGGAGTGGGAGCTGGCAGCCCGCTCCCTCTGCAGGCACCCGTACTGCTGTTCCCTGTGGCAGGACCACGCTTCACCCTGGGGCTTCCCAATGCAGTGAGAATACTATTAGTAAAATTCCTCTGTTTTTACAGTGAAGAAGCCAGGTTTTAAAATAAATCCAGTCTTTAAAAAGCTATGCAAATCAGTACTTCATTTCATGCAGTATCATACATCTCATTTTATATCTAAGCTAAAGCATCAGTAACAATTGTAAAGTATATATCAGAAAATATTGCATACCTTTGTAACTGAAGTAAATATCCAAGTTTTTTTTTTTTTTTAAGTTGCAAGATTCTTTGTGAATTGTGCTTTTTCCTAATTTACAGTCCTGAAAATTTGTTCAGTCACATTTGGTATATACCTAAGATCCAGATCCAAAAGGCACTCAAATGTCTTACCTAAAAATTCCTCTAACACTTAAGTTTACGAGTGTGAATCTTAAAAACCACCTAGCATCTGTAGAGCTTTTTTACGGATTGATACAAAAGTGACGGAACTTTTTGCACCCTTCTGCAAGTTATAAAAAACATATAAAGCACTGATCAGGTTTTCATCCAGCCTCACAGCAAGGATAAAAACCAAACACACTTGACAGATACTCTGAAAATCAGCCAAAAATTGAAATGAAAACAATCTTAAAATCGACTCTGTTTGACAACTAAGATTTCAGTCCTAGCCAGTATCAGCTGTCGGGCTATAAATGGTCTCAAAGCATATGTTAATGTCACTAATAGGAAAGGGTCACATAAAATCTGGGGTTTTTTATTTCAGTCAAATTTCATGACAAAGCTATGAAAAGTTAGGCTTCTGATGTTACCTACTCTGTGTTATGGACTTAGATGTATTTTATCAGCAATACTTCAGTCTTAGGGCTTTGTAGAATTATGTTAATTTTCATACTGTGAGATCTATAAATCAATATGAACATATACATATTTATATATTTTTGCTCATTTACACGCTTTCTATGGAGCGAATATCTTTCACTCTGTTTTTTGTCATCACTAAGCTGATTAATCTAAATTGAATCTGTTAATGCAAGATACAATTTTTTTTTCTATTAACACATACAAATCCTTGCAGAAAGGTTCCTGGCTAAAGTATGGTGTTTCTGGTCCAAGCTGGGAGGAAAGAGGAAGAGGAGGGAAAACAGGAGGTGGGAGGAACATTTCTCCTTTTCCTCCCACAGTGAGTGATTGTCCGGGACCCATCCTGGGATGCTGAAGGCCCTGATACAAATCAGACCTCCCTGGCTTCAAACTTGGCAGGAGTGTACCCAAATACTGCATGGTAGCTGGGATAAGAGTTAGTTGGGAACGACTCTCTGAGTTTCTTCTAATGAAATAATTTTATACTGTCATTTTAGATAATTATGCATTGGCATAGGGACCTCAATCTGCTTTCCCCAAATCCCAGGTGAAAATGCTTTACTCCAGCCTTTTCCAGGCTTTTAAATTTGTTTGTGGAAAACTTCCCAAGGTCTTGGGTTTGCCTTAAGTTTTGGAATATAAAATAGTTTGGACTCTTAGAAACTCTCTGGGGAGGGAAAATATTTCCCTTTCAGCTGTTATTTTTTTAAAAAAAAAAGGTTATTTTCTTTTTTACTTAGTTTTAAATGTAGCTAAGAGATTGATAATTCATTCCTGAAAGTTGCCTTTTCATGGAGCAATTGATGTACAAATATTAGCAGATTAAACAAGTTGGTCTTGCTGTATTGGAAAGTGCTGCAGACAGCAGGCTCGTAAATAGATTGAAAAGAAAAAAATGCTGGAAAATGCTTGCCATGAAATTAATTATGTGTTCAAATAGGAGGAGCTGATTTCGGTAAAACCAAGAGTACTTTTTAATCTTCCAGAGTGGTTCAGATATTCAGTCCTCAAGTGGAAGAAGTCCTGAAGGGCAGCTCTAATGTGTTGGTAAGCAAAGGACACGAACCAGTGAGTAAGAAGGCAATATCTGTTTTATAAATACATGGTGACAGCGTTATCTCTGTAATGTATTCATCATGCAGCAGTAAAAGCACTTTGGCCCCATATCTTGAGGAACATTCAAATTTTACTGTTATTGCAGTGCATTGCATGTCCTGCTTGGTGTTACTGCGTGCTCAATATATCTTTTGGGCTTGTAATTGGGGTGTGTTGGGGGGTATTTCTTTATCATTAAATAATCATGGGCCATGGGATTTTCAAGGACTGTCCATATGTCTGGCTGCAATGGAGTCAATGGGACCAAACTCCTTTATACCAGCTAAGGATCTGGTCCTGTGTGCTTAAAAATAGCCCAATGAGGGAAGGACCCATCTACCTACTGAGAGGTTTTGTGACCTACTTCGACCGCTCTCCTCCTCATTGTTTGGGAAGGCTCTGCTGGGCTTGTGCTTCTACATCTCCTTGGTGTCCCCTGAATCGCTCACAAAAGCAAATTCCACCAGAGACAGTTGCTTCTGCATATATTAATAATACACAGCTCTATAAATGATTAACAAAATATACCACTGGCTTTGAGTTATGGTGTAGTAATTCACACTTTGCTGTTTAGAAGGCTCTCAGCCTTCATCCTGGTGTTGCACAAAGCACTCGGGATGAATGATTGCCCTGTCATGCAGACTGTTGTTTCTAGTTGCTTAAATTGAGCACTGCACATATTGGACAGGATCATACAGCTGATTATGGCACACCAGAGAGATTTCATCCACCACGTGGATGGTCAAAATCAAAATGATCATTTTTTCAAATTGCCTAATAATGCATCTGTGGGAATGCTGTTAGCCATAGACTGCAAGGCTCCATCCTTCGGCATGCTGAGGATCTAGAGCTGGTCCAAAGAGGTGTTTAAAGTTGTGATCATATTTAATCACATGTGCAGACATTTTGGTGGATCCTATGAAGTGCCTAGTGCAGAGTGAGGTCCTGCTGCTCCTCTGGCAACGAATGTGGTCACGTTGTCTTTTTCCAGCTGGTCGCTGCATGAGAAGTCACTGCACTTTCTGCTGTGCCTCTCTGTTGTCTCTGTGATGTTTGTGTCTGTGTGAGATCTATCCCTAAAAATAGAATACTTCATTTTTAAAAAGCTTTGCAAAGATGAGATTGTGTTTAAAAAAAGAAAAAAAAGAAAAAGAAAACTGAGAAGCTAGGGGCTTAGTAAATTAAATTGTCCATGTGTGATAGAGAATGGAAGCAGAAATACAACTTTGCCTGGTCACCTGCAGACAACTGAGACAGTTCCCGTTTACCTCCAGGTGATTCACCACATCCCAATGTCAATCAAAATGGATCAGAAGGATCACACCTGAAAAGTGCCAGTTTTCCTGTGTTAATTACAAAGGGATCCTAGCGTGGCTTGCTCAGATATAGATGTCTATGCTCCAGAGCCTTAAAACTTGGGGAGGTGAGGCTTAGCTTTTAAATCCCTATTTTCCCTGTCATCTGTCACGTTCCGTTGGGGTGACAGTACACAGGAGATGTTTTATATGCTGTCTCCTTAGCACAGGCAAGTGAAAGGCCACAGTCATCACTACCGTCCTGTTCATCAAATAATATTCAGTGTTAAAATGCTGTATTTAAAAAGTGATGCTGCTGATGTGGAGCTTGTAGGGGTGTAAAATTCCCACAGAAAACTTGTCCCTGATGATGGTCTGCAAAAGGGAGGTGGAAAATCTGGTTGGGTTGTCCCAGATGGAGGGATAAACTCCAAAGCATTTAGATCCTCAGCTGAAGCCTCTCTCCTCTTCAGAGGAGAAAATGGGGCCTCAGGAAAGAGTTTGGTGCCTTTGTGCTGGTTTCTGAGTGAAACAAACCTTTCAGGGGAAACAATGCTAATAGAGTCATCGCTTTGGCACATGAGCCCTGCTGGAAAGAAAGTCTGTTAATCCGCTCTATAGTCTCTCTATTTATACCCTTAGGCTACACATAAACTGGCCAAGTACAAGAACAAAAGCAGACTAGAAATATCTCCTGTGACTGTTGTTCTCATGAGCTATTATCCCCTTTATTAAGGATCAGGCTAAGAACAACCTCTGTTAAGGACAATGTTCTGCGAAGAAATGTGATTATCATGCTGATTTAGGTGAAAATTGGCCCTGTGGCTTGCCTCTCCCTCTGCCCTCACTGCCCATTTTTCTTATTGTGCTTTTAAGTGGTGGTGCCATCAGCCAGGCTGGAGGAATGCCCCGACCCCAGCCGTGTCCCTTGCTCGGGGAACAACCCCGGGGGCGGCTGGGCTTGCACATGCACCAAGGTGAGTATCAGCCTGGAAGTACAGATGGTCCTCTAGCCATTGCTTTAAGACATTAAATAATATGATTTTTACAATAAAAAGGAAAAAAAAAATAAATCTTGGACTACGTATTTGTGTGTCACCTTAGAGATGGGGTCTTCTAGAGAAGGGCAAGGCACGGGACTGTTCACTGGCTCACTGGTGTTCTTTCTTGTTTCTTTACTTACAATCAGAAATTAATGTATTTGATACTTCATGTTTCTTTAATATCTCTGAAGCTCATTAAGAACTGTGATCATCTTCTCTGCAGTTTTTATTTCATGAAAATAAAAATCCATGCCCAAGTCCTGTTTCACCATGACCGAACGCAGATGTACCTTCTTGACCTGGAAGACAGTACAGCCCATGTTCCTTTGTGTCAGTCAAATCCAAAGAGGAAAACAGGCCAAAGATGGCTTTTCTGATCCTTCTGCAAAGTACGTTTCC
Organism: Burhinus oedicnemus; assembly: GCA_008921705.1. Taxonomy (NCBI): domain Eukaryota; kingdom Metazoa; phylum Chordata; class Aves; order Charadriiformes; family Burhinidae; genus Burhinus; species Burhinus oedicnemus. The sequence goes on along the minus strand of VFFE01007123.1, from coordinate 2,113,545 downwards.
AGAGGCTTGTGGAGAACTTCTTCCTTCATGGAAATGCACCATCGACCGGGAAGATGCTTTGGAAATGTAGAGTGCAAACAACTCCAGTTGTTTTGCCAGAGAAAAAGGAGAGAGGGAAATTCATCCTACTTGGCTGTACTGAACTTGAGATTTCCTATCTGGAAAGGTGTTTGCATCAGGAATAGCTGTGATGTACCCTAGGTTCCTGTAGTTAGAACCATTGAAAAAATTAGATTTATCTGTAATGGTTTTACAAACTGTGACCAAATGTAATGTTTCCATTTACATATTAGAAGTATGATTGAGGATAAATCATCAGGTAACGTGGACTTAAGGAGTCTATGAACTGAATGATGGGGATTCTTGAAGTAAAGTACTAAATTACTTTTTCAAACTATGTGGTTGCAATTTTCTAACCCTTCCAATACTGGATAATCAAAAATTTTATCTACAGGATACCGTGACCTTTCAAGTCATAATCCCATTTAAGGCCAGACAACAGGAATAAATTAAATCAATTCAAAGAGCGACACATTAATTTGTGGCATTTTAGTATTTGTTGAGCTGTGATAGTCATTTGTGAAATGAAAGTAAGTAAGTAACAGCTTAATTATAGATAGGCTAGATGAGGCTGTTGGTATTTGAAGACAGAGGATGTTTATATTAAAGAGATGAAACTCCTGTCACAGTGGAAAGAAAAAGCAAAAAAAGATAATGAGATAAAGAGTGGTAGGTGTTTAGGCTTATATCTGAGGCTGGCCGAGGCCGGATGTTGGACTTAGATGTGGTGGTGCAGGATTCTTATGACTGTACTGCTGCTGAGAGAGTCCACCAGTGTGGGGCAGAGAAGAACTGCCCTGATACCATTTTGACCATAAATTACAAAATGCAAGTACAGTCAGTCCTCTTTCTTTGCAAGACTGAGTGAAAACCAGAAGCAACAGGAGAAAGCAAAGATTTGGGCATTTTGCACATATGTGACTCGTTCTGGGATTTCAAAGTGAGTGAATTGGGTATTTCTGATTTTTGTAAAACCAAGAGAAATCAGAGTTTGTTTACAAGGTCGTGTGCACAAATCAAGCAATCCTGAATGTGGAGGAGGGAAAGGCAATCCACCTCAGAGTCAAGGTTGAGGCATGTGTATATGTTATTCCTGGGTGAAGAAGAAGAGGGAAATTGGAGAGCCTATTGTCCACCACACTGAAGATTGTCTCCTTGGGCTTGGCTGTCGGAATCCACAGCTTGTCTCTGCTCGTTAAATCAAGAATCATCTCCTAAGAGCACGTTATACAGAGCCACTAACATCCATGTAGGAGCAACAGTAGCAAATACGGGAGGAGAACCACTAGGATCGTCTTGACTGGTTATTGTAAGAATTCATTTCTCTATTAAAAAATGTCTATTTAAATATTTCATAAGTTTTTCTTTTCCTGAGAATTCAGCTTTAATTGAAAAGAGATGAGCCAGCTGTTTGTCAGCGTTGTTAGTGCCCTTTTGAGAAGCCACTTCTGAGAACAAGCCTTGCTCCTTTGCAGGTCCTCCAGCATCTTCCTGGCCAAGCCTTGGTGGATGTTCATCTTCCTCAGGGAGTTTCACTTTCCTTCTGGCCTTGGCTCTGCATATTGAAGATTTGTACTCACAAATTAAGACATCACATATTGCTCACTCCTGCTCTAGCAAAGACCAGGTTTAATATTAATCTTTGTTTATTCAACAATAAAAGTTATATTCAATCTGAGAGCTTTAAATTTAGTACGGATAAATCGAGCACTTTCCTAATGTATGTTCACATTCTTTCTTAGTCTGTTATACATGTGCTGTACAAATATGATGCGTTGGCTTTGTAAACACACAAATAAAGACGAGGAGAAAAAAAGCACTTGCAAACCAAGTTGCTTTTCTGTGAAGTAATGGAGCTGTGAGAGCTGCAGTTCCTCCCGTGCAAGGCTAAGGGTGGCTCTGCTGAACTAATACATCATTACCCTGAAAGGGCAGGTCTGATCCCCAAGCTTCTGGCTGTGTGCTCCCTCATCCCTTGCGCTGGTTCTGGTGCTGGCTGGATCTGTAACGAGCCAGTTTCACTCGCTAATCCAGAATAGAACTGAATATGTGAAAATGGAGACAATTTTCTGCTGGGTTGGTGGGTTGAGTCATTTTCACAAAGGGCCTGAGGAATGCCGTGCAAAAGTGCATGGTGAAGGTTGATGGAGAGGGGGAGTGAGGACCCTTTCAGTAGCAGAGATCTGTTAAACCCACTCAACTGCCTCTTCCACTTCCCCAGCCAGGATGTGGGTCCATGAGAGTTTTAAAGCAATACAGATGGGTGTTGCTGTCCTATCCTGCTGTGCCTGACATGATGTTCTGCTCTTTCCTTACACCAGCAATAGTCTTCACCTGGCCCCGCGATGAGCTGGTCCAACGTGTTAGAATGGCAGAAAAATATTTAGTAGCTGTAGTGTTCTAGTCAGGTCTCTCCCAGTTTTGCATCCTGAGCTAGTTCTCCAATATGTCAAATGAACACAAGTGATAGCAGAGAAATGTGCAGGAAAGTTTTCCTGGGAACACAGGAGGTGGTTGAACTATGACAGAGGTGGCTTAGATTAGTTCACACTGTGAGCTGCAGTTCTACAACACTGCTGTTTTCTGCATTTCTGTTTCCCCTTTGCTTGGATGAATTTGGGAAGCACAGTTACGTTTTCTGTCTGACTGATTCTTCAGCTGTACAAAGCCATATGTATACAATGGACCTAAATCTGGTACTTGGTCTGCAAAAATCTCTGCTTACCCACAGGATGCTGAGAAGAGCCTACAAGAATCTATCTAAAGAACAAAGGTACATTAATAATTTTAATAAGATCATACACAGACGTGAAAAACAAAACCCAAATCACCAACTCATGTTCACTCATCAAAAACGTCTGCAGCTGGTCCAATTAATTTGATGAGGTACAAAAATTAGCAAATAACTTACCTTAGACTCTGATAAGGCTAAACCGGGTTGTAAGAAATGGATGGACCTGTATTTCCAGGCCCATCCATACGTCAAGTACAGCGGTGAGAAAAAGTTCCAGCACCGTTCCCACATGTATCGTAGATCATACTTTAACTGCTTGCTACTTTGGGCGTCCCTCCTGTAGTAAGGTCCCTGTACTTGATTGAGTTTGTAGTGCGGGTGATACCTCGGTGAGCTATGCACGCCTTCTGTGTGCCCGGGACTGCTAAAGGCCGTTGGAGAACTAGAGCAGTCATTGTCTTTGATTTAGTAGCAAAACCTGTTTTCATTACTAGGTCTCAAGTCCTGAGGACAGCCCAAATCCTCCAGCACTGGAGCTTTCAATAAGACATTGTTTGCTCTGCTGCGCTGTCAATAAGATGTCATTACTTTAGCTGCAAGATAAGAAAGGATTTGTTAATGGCTGCTCTTGGGGGATGGTGACATTTTTTTCCCCCTTATAGATCACTGGGGAAAAAATATGGGAGCAGGCTGACAAGGAAAGAAAATCAGTTCAGCTTATTTTTTGTATTTATGCCTCCCAGTAGAAGCTTTAAGTTATGAAGAACACAAATGCAGCCTTTTTCTTTTATTTGTAGTCATGTGTGAAAATAGTGATATAATATGCAATGTGCATATCGTATATACCTTTTTAAGAGGAAAAAAAAGATACTTTAGCATCTCTTTAAAAGCAAACTGCTGTGAACTGTAACAGGTCTATAACCTATCATTGATCTGGAAGTATGGTACTCCATGAGAGGCAGATCAGTTTTTGCCTTTCCCAGCTCTAAGTAAGTAGTTACTAATTAATAGCAGATATGGCAAATTTTTTCTCAGCTCTTGCTTTGGCATAGCTGTCAGTGCCGTAACCCAGGGGGCTGCGCAGCTGGGGATGGAGCTGCTCTTGCCCTTGCCCCGCCACCTCTGCCTCTGGCCAAAACCTTCTGCAAATAGCCCTGCCTGGTGTTGCCTCTGCCCCCAGCTGCACAGCAGGCTCCTGCAGGCTGCCCGTCACAAAAATCCCTGGTCGTCTTGGGGTTTGCAGAGACCAGGTGATATTTTGGCAATCTCAGAAATAACAATGCCATATTCTTTGGAAAACCATGTTTAAGACAATGGTTAAGGGTCTGATTCTGCCAATTTTTAGCTGTCTGTATAATCTTCTATGTAGCTAAAGTTATGAGCCCCCAGAGGGCATGTCTGAACTTGAAAATTCTCTTGGCTTCAGGTGAAGCTTGAGCTCAAGGCGCAATAGCTACCCCTGAATGGGGGTATTCAGAGGACCCAGACCAGGTGCCAAGACCAGCCCAGGCATTTGCGGTTGTGCAGGGGACTCTTAAAGGCACAGCCCGGCCCGGTCAGCTGCATAACCAGCTCAGGCAGGCAGGGAAGTCCCTTTTTTCAACTCATTAAGATAATCGTGGGATGAGGAGCACATTTGATTGCTTTTTGGTAGATTTCTGGGGATGGAAGCTGTCCTGCTGCTGGGCTGCCTCTCCCACTGCCCTGTCCCCCATGTCCTACACTGCATGACCCTCTGCCGGGCTGGCCGTGCCAGTACAGCCACCCATGTGGCCACCCATGCCAGCGCAGGACCCATGCCACCTCACTCACGCACAGCTGCACAGAGGGGTTGGCAGGAGGCAGCTCCAGGGTGGCTGGGAGGAGGCAGAGCCACTGCCTGCTTATGCTGGCACAGCCACCAAAATATTTTCGTGGGACAAGTAACCTTAACCCCTGGCTCACTTCTTGGTAGCCAGGCTGATCTCAGCTCTGTAAAACCCAAGAACGTGAGAAACCCATCTTCCCTTGGTGGAGGGGATGGATGTTCAGGGCTGAATGCCAGGCTGGGGGTATCGGTCACTATTTCCACCACGTTGCCAGGCTCTGGCAAGCGAAGACCCTGCAGTGCCCTTGCCACAGAGGCTTACGTGTAACCCTGCTCACTCTGAGCAGCCAGACCGGTTTAGAAAATGACTGCATGAATGAGCACAATACGGCTGTAACAGGAGACCAAATGGGATCCCAGAGAATGGGGCAGTAAGGCGATAGCCGCAGGTGGCTGTGACACAGCTTATCTAGCCACTTGTTGTGTGACGTCCACCCAGGAGCTGAGAAATGATGTGAGAGGCTTACAGGGATACCAAACGAATATCTAAAAATACATAATCCCTGATGTTGTGTTAATGCTATCAGAGTAATTTCCCTTGTGTTGTACAATTTAAGAATTTGAGTTTCTTTTTTTTTTTTTTCCCCCCCTATAAACTCTCTCTCCACATGCTAGAGGTGGCTTTTTGGTGTCCTGACCTGTGCTCACTGCACCATGGAACACAGTGAGATTTCCTCTGTGGTCTGTGTTGCGTGCTTTTTCTTCTTTTTCTTTCTCTTCTGCATTTAGGAGATTACCATAGCCTACATATTTATAGAGAATAATGTATCTTGATACAATTGGATGGAAGATTTTTTTTCTTTACAGGAAAAGAGCATCTTGCAATGTGAGGCAGGCCAGGAGTCACATTCTTTCTAGTTGGCAGAACACCCATCAGTGTGTCCATGTGTATGGGTGTGTGCTTGAAAGAGGCTACGTGTTCACATGCGCACTTCTATACCCTGTGTTAGGACTGCCTGGAATAACCAGAGAACTGATGAATCCATTCTAAAAGCAAGAGAATTGATTTAATTTCTTTGCATCATTGCTGACTGGTAAACTGTAAGTTTAATCCCAGCGATTGACATTGCTTTTCCAGGATAGTTGTATCAGAGAATGCAATAAAAGTTGTAGAAAGCAACTTCAAAAGGCTCTTGTTTTGATGCACTTCCAGTTTGTAAATAAAAAACACCTTATTCAACTTTCCTGGAAAGAATTTGTTACTATTATCAGGCTCTTAAGATACATTATGTTCTTATGAGGAAAGTATTGCCCTAAGCCATGTTGAGGTTATTCATGATTAACTACATCCATATCTGCGCTGATTTTGGCTCGGCTAGAGTTAATTTTCTTCATAGTAACTAGTATGGGGCTATGTTTTGAATTTCTGCTGAAAACAGTGTTGACAATATAGAGATGTTTTTGTTATTGGTGAGCAGTGCTTACACAGAGTCAAGGCCTTTTCTGCTCCTCACACTGCCTGGCCAGTGAGCAGGCTGGGGGGGCACAAGAAGCTGGGAGGGGACACAGCTGGGACAGGTGACTCCAGCTGACCAAAGGGCTGTCCCATACCACATGACATCACGCTCAGTATATAAACCTGTGGGAAGAAGAAGGAAGCGGGGGGACGTTCAGAGTTATGGCATTTGTCTTCCCAAGTAACTGTTAGGCGTGATGGAGCCCTTCTTTCCTGGAGATGGCTGAACACCTGCCTGCCGATGGGAAGTGGTGAATGATTTCCTTGTTTTGCTTGCACGGCTTTTGCTTTACTTATTAAGCTATCTTTATCTCAACCTACGAGTTTTCTCACTTTTACTGTTCTGATTCTTTTCCCTATCTCGCCGTGGGGAGCTACTTTGGCTATTTGTGTATTGAGTAGAAAAATACCGAAGCCTGTTCTCTGAAGGGTTTTAAATGTATCAGTCAATTTAAAAACACATTGTCCTTACACAGATTTGGCCTATGATGATACTATATCCTTCTGCTTGTAGGACAATAACGCTTATTATGTGTCGTCACGAAGTTCTTTTGTTCTTGCTCTGACAAAGCCAAATCGATGCAAGAGCGACAGAACAGCTTGGGTACTGGCATATGTATGACACAATAGCCCTTAGCCAGCAGAAAACAGGTTGGAAGTGGTAGTACCTCTGCTTCCATAATTACCATAAAGCTCCTGAAAGCAGATCTTGGGAATCTCTAAGGGAAATAAAAACAACACACCTCAATGCAAAGAAGGTCTCTGTTTAAAATGACTCTCTAACCTTCCTGTTGTCTAAGTCTTAGAAAAGGATTTCCTCGAAGCAGAGAGGAAGAGTCAGAGTAGAAGCAGAAGAGAACTGATGGCTGGCTGGATGGATGGCAGGGAGAGACAGAGAGTGGGCTGCCTGGAGGTGCGAGCATCACAGGCTCAATCCAGATGAAGAAATAAATGATGACTCTGAAACATAACACAGGGTTTATCATGACAGGAGTGAAAGGGTATAAAGACCTAAACTGTTTATTTGTATGAGAACATAATGGTCCTTGTCATCGACTTGGTGTTGAAAGGAATGACTTCCATCTAGAGGATGCAGAAAAAACAAGAGATAAATTTCAGTACTAGTAACAGTTTAATGGAAAAAGACTGAAAAAGAGGAAGAATATGGAAATTAGACCGGGATGACATTGTAAGAATTTAAATGTGGCATTTGGCAGCAGCAGTATCATTCATGGAAAAACAAACAATGCTAATCAACATCAGATGTATTGTTATTTTAAAATAGACTTTATTTAATGACAATAAATATAAAATCTTAATATTCAGAAACTAATAGCAAACATTCTTAGAAAAAATACAAAAAATACATTCTTACGTTCTGAATTCTATCAACATACATAGAGTCTAAAACAGTGGCGATGGTATGTAATTTATGCTGCTTGTTAAGGCAATGAAACAGTTATTGGTCCAAATTCACTCTGACTTCAACAGATCTGTATAAAGTAAGAGTCTGGCCTACATATCAAGTGTAAAAAAGAGTAAAATTGATTCATAGTTTAAAACAAACGTTAATTTTCCCTTCAAGCAGATCTTTAAATATTATTAAAGAGATCTAGCCTAAAAAAAAAAAGTAAGTTACGAATACTCATATGTTGGCAACTGCCCCCCCAGCATTTTGTTCTGATGCCTGCGCAGAGCTCCCTGTGTACAGGCAGAGCACAAATCAGCAGTTGGAGGTAGAGGCTACAGAAATTGCACAGCTTAAATCAAACTATTGAAATGCAATTATTAGGCACTCTGTTGGTTTCCCTCTTCTTTCTCTCTCGTTCAGAACTGTGCTGTGAATAACACTGTGCATATGGCAAACTGAACTGAATTCCTGATATAATGTCTTCTGAAATGAAATGTTACAGCTACATTAGCAAGGAGCGTGGCACTTCAGAAGCAAATCACTAGAGCAAAAAGTTGATGTTGACTACGTGATGCCCACGCAGCACTCACCGCTCTCTTCAGCCTAGCTCTGGTTTTTAGCTCTCTGGACTAAGTGCCTGTCAGAGACCATTAAGTGCATGCCTAAAACCTGCTTCCTGCTTCAGTTTAAACCAAGAGGAATGCAGTCCATGTGCCCTGAGACCACTCTGTGATGGGAAGCACCGCCCAGAAAGTGGGGACAAGTGGAAGACTAATTTCAAAAACACACTCCTGACCTGAACAAAAATGGTAATGTAGAAGCACACCCAAAGCTAATTAGGATTTTATTATGGGAGGAGCCCAAGTCATAGATACACACACTTCGGTTATGTAGCATGTTTTTTTAAATCATTATTTTTAAAGGCAGGAATATAAACTCTAGATGACCCTGAGGGTCAACTCCCCCTTTAGGAAATGCTGCCAACTGATGTAAAAACGGGCAACTGAGAGAGGTCACAGGAACCAAACAAGGAGCAGAAGACCAGGCACTCCTGAAGATCAGCCTCAAGCTCTGCCACTGCTCAGTGCGACCCCAGGCAAGGCACTCAATTCCTTTGTTTCCTAGTCTCTTTACCTCTCAAAGAGGGCCATAAATGTTTAAGACCAAATATTTACCTGAAATGGTCCATTTTGTGCTGCATTTTTTTTCTTTTATCACAGGATGCCTCCTTGCCTGCCCCAGCCCTCCAACACCGCACCTGAAAAGGTATTTAAGGCACACTGGGCTATGATCACTTATGGGGGTATGAAAATGGCATCTCTCAGCTGAACACAACTACAGACGGGGAAGGGCCAGTTCAAAGCCAAAATCAAAAGCTCCAAGTCTGAAAGGAGCTGACTGGCCTTTCTAACTAAACTCATTTTGCACAGGGAAGTCCTGAGTAATTCACTAAAATTGTTCCATGAAACAGTTTTTGGACAAAAATTTGTTTTAAACAGAAGTTTGGTATACTATGCAGTGACAGGACCAGAGGCAACGGGCACAAACTGAAACACAGGAGGTTACCTCTGAACATCAAGAAACACTTTTTCACTGTGAGGGTGACCGAGCACTGGCACAGGTTGCCCAGGGAGGTTGTGGAGTCTCCGTCTTTGGAGATATTCAAAAGCTGTCTGGACGTGGTCCTGGGCAGCCTGGTCTAGGTGGCCCTGCCTGAGCAAGGCAGAGTATGACCAGATGACCTCCTGAGATCCTCTTCAACCCCAACCATCCTGTGATCCGGGGAAAAAGTCAAACCGGTATTGAGGGGATGTATTTTGATATGAAATTCTGTCTTGTTTAGACACTTCTGAGTGTTTGTCCATCTGTCCAATTTATATTTGCTTCCTGGTAAATTAAAGACTTGTCCTGATTCTGACAAGACCAAAACAAATGGCAAAGGGTAGAATACCCTGTGCAAAGAAGCACTGGTTCCATCGCTGCTCTGGTTGACTTGTCATTTATCGTTACAGTTTATCTTGTTTTTCTGTCCTGTGTCTTATTTTGTCTCCAGGTGGTATCCACACAAAGTTTTCTGGGCATTATAATAAGAAAGCTTCAGTCCTTCAGTGTCAGAAATGCAAGTGGTTCTCTGGAACTTGTGAGTTTCTTTCTTTCATCTTTCCTTGATTTTTGAACCAAGCTTTCCTCTCACGTTCTTCCATGCAATCATGCAAGTCTTGCTGAGTGAAAGCTTGTGTATCATGACTGCTGAACGGACTCGCCTCGCGTGCTACCTCTTCCGATTTAAATGTTGCCATTTCAAAGGATAGGCTTGAGGTACATAGCAGTCAGTATTTGGAAGTTTTGCTACAAAATTCAGATGTTTGCTTCCTTCTGATTATTAGTGGGATAAAATACATCTTATAAATGCTACTTAGTTTCTACAAATGAATTTCTTAATATGTAAAAAGCCGTATGAATAATCTGCCTAAAAATCCTGCGTATCTATTACATTTATGAAGAGTACAAAGTCACAAACGCAACAGTAATCACCTGCTTTACAGAGTAAAGGCGCACTTTTGCTTTTGTAACAAGATTTTGGTTTTCAGAAGTTGTAGAAATTGGTCTGCTAAAACTCTTAAAACAGAAAGCAAGTTAATAATCTGGCATATCACTGCTGCAGACACAAAGAGGAGCTCTACATACATGCTTAATCTGTAATTCACTAACTCCCAGTTTGCAACTGGAGCCAAAATAGCCAAGCAGATCTGCAGCCTGATTTGAAGACGACTGATGGTTCTAGCACATGCATCCACACCTCTAACATCCTTCCTAGTTATTTAAAGCTTCATAACATGGTTAAGGCATATTAAATGGTTTAGTCCAATCTTCAGTTTCAGTAGATTCATGGTCTTGTCAGAATTCACTTTATCACACAATGTTGTACCACAACAGGTCCAGCTGCACATTCTTCCTACGTCAAAATATTTCAGGGAAGAGCACGGTGCCTTTGGTGTGGGTGAAATGCAAAAGACAGCTCTCCACAAATATTGATTTATTATGTGAAAAGACTTCTAACACTTATTGCTGCTACAGGTAGGAGACCTTCAAGGCTATGGTCATTCAGAGCAGAACGGGCAAGTGAACTAATGAAAGTACATTGACAGGGGAAAGATAAAATGCCCGAGTTTTCTACTCACTTGGAGTGCTGTAAAGTCAGTTTGTATGCATTGATTTCAAAGGCAATTCTCCTGTTTACACAGAGATTGATGAACAGGATGGGCTTACAGTCCTGCTGCTTCTTGTGATCCAAGTCCATGATTAATTGAAATATCTTGTTATCCATTTAAGTCTCAGTATGCATAGCTAATTCAGTGTAGCACACAACAGAGCTTAGTATGTCAGCTCCAATGGCTTAACAACATGATTTTGAGTTGTATTTTTCTTCTCTTTCCTTCATGTTTTGGCTTTGCCTCTTCATTTTATAGTTGGGGTTTGCATTAGCAAGTAATCAAAACTCCTTCAGAAGACGTGACGGTATTCCTACAACAAATCATTCTTGTTCTTAAGTTTTTATTCAAGTCAAACGAGATCTAATAGCTGATGCCTAAATAAAGTGGAAAGCACTCTATGTATTTGAGAATTAATCTGCATCATCTTAAGATGATAAATAATTTTTATCTTCACACGTTAAAAAAAAATGTCCAACTAAAGCTATTTAAAAAATTGATAACTCTTATCTGAGTCACAGTGGTTGCATTTGTCCAAGGGAAACAGGTAAATGAGCAGGTAACAGTTGCAAGAAACAATGTTTAGTAAAGGGAAGTAATCCAAAGTGTTTGATCAGCTATTGGTAATATCTGGACAGGTATTAGTTGGCTAAATACTGTTATTCCATATAAAAAAGTACTTATTCAGCTTTAGGCCGGAAGGTGCTGTCGACTCCTTTGATAATTTTGTCAGCTATTTTCCCCATGGTTTTTTTCACAACTTTGAGATCGTTCTCATGCAAGAGTTTCTGTGTTAGGTACTTCTCTCGCTTGACCTTGCTCTTGGTCTTTTGTGATACATCCGGAATTACGTATGAAATAATAAAATTCACAAAGTATATGACATGCTGGGGAAGGTGAAAATGAAAAAATGTCAGTCAGGCTGAACAGGACATTATTATTATAATAAATGAAATGTCACATTATCTCTTAAGACTCTGAGCTGGTTCTGTACCAGTATCTGTCACAGCAGAACAGTATTTTAAAAAGCAGACATGACTAATGAATAGAATAATTGTCTGATAAACAAGAATTTCTGATTTTCTAATCCTGATTTTAACAAGGACTTCTCTGCCTGCTTTGGGGGAACCCTGGTACCCAGTGCTTCCCCCGTGCATGGAAATATTGGTTACAGTTTCTTTTAAAATTGTTTTAGGTTTGTTCAAATGATGCTGGGGCAATGGACTTTTCTCTGCTAGGGGACCTCTGATCTAACCAGTTGCATGTTTCTGATGACTTCAGTAGTCCCTGGATCAGGCCCTAAGTATATTTTATAATGAAATAATACCTAATATTCCTCTTCCTTCATCTTGGATGGCTCCCATCTTTTGTAAGACCAGATTATAGCTGCAGAGGGAGGAGCAATTGCTTTTTGAGCACCTAGAGACTCACCTCTTGCAGTGACTGTCTTCATAGACTTCAGTCTGCTAGTGCACGTGTAATATCTATATGTATTCATAAGGCTGTACACAAACTTCCTCTAAGTATATGTAAAAATATTTTTGGTGTAACTGTCCCTTCTGTTTCTGATACTAAAAATAATTTTTCAGTTCTTGAGAAAAGAAACTGGAAACGTGTGGGGGATTCCTCAGCTGATATCATGACTTCAGAGACTTCTTTTTCTAATGGCACTATACTTTATTTACATCTCCCGAGCTCTTGCCCATGCTAGCACACATCACCAGCTCTGATCGCCTGGACAGAATGTCTTTGAAGGATTTTCTGCATAGAGGGAAGACAAATTTAAATAAGTAATGCTCAAACCCCCGTACGCTTACCTCCATGACAATGATGAAAGCCAGCTTGGCTGCAATGACGTGCCAGTAGTATATGTTGTGCTCGTATTGGTGCTGGTGACCAGCAGGGTAGCGGAGATCCCGGTATCTGAAAGCAAGGCAGGAAAGTCAGGAACTGGTCTCAGGCATCTCTGCAGTACGGCACTGCGGCCAGAGGATGGAGCAAGACATGTCCCTGCTTAATGCATCCAGAACAGTTAGCTGCACGTAACTACGGTAATGGGTAAAATCGTATCTGCACAATAAGCTATATTTGGCTGAAATGTCCTTTTTTTTTGCCACTGTATTAAGAATCACTTATAAAACTTTTAAAGTGCTTTTCTTGAAGACTATCTATTATGAGAAAAACAAAAGAAAGTAAGAATTTCCTGCATAGCACAAACTTACGGGTGAATACTTCCACTCAGTTCTGCCTTTCAAAGTGTGCTGGCTTTTACTGTGTTTTAACATTTCTTACTGGATATTGTTAACTGAATTAGATGATTTAGATATTACAAAAAATCATATTTATTTTTGTCATTGGAAAAGAATGGTTATTTGACACTTGCCTGCATGTCGTTTGGTTCCCAAACCAAGGGGAAAATGGCTTGCTTGCATTCTTGAAGTCTGATATGTTGAAGACAGAAAGTGTACTGTTTATATACCCTTTCATAGTGTGACTGCTGTGACTCCCGTAAGGAGGGACCGAAAAGGACCAGTAATAAACCAGACGGGGAATCATGTCAGATGTAAAAGCAATGATCATAGCCTGCATTTCAGAAAAAGAAGACAAAAAAGCAGAGCAGCGTTTAAGAAATAAGCCTTAATATGCATGGCTTTGCCATATACTTAGTATCTCAAAAGTTACAGTATGAGCTAAAAATAGAAAATATGTACTTTTCCAGTCAGTGGTTCCCTCTGTAAATGAGCACGTAGTCACTCATGGGCATAAAACAATCTCTTTCTGGAATGTGCACTCAGTATGGTTTTTAAATTACGCTAGCTCTGCTGGATGCCTTAAAAAAGTTATACCGTAATACACTTTTTTCCTCATGAGCATGCAGTGGAGGTCAGCAGCCAAACTCACCTTAAAGTACTCTAAGGTAACCTTCAGCAAACACGCTTGCTATCAGACCTACTTATGAGATGTTTAAAGAAATCCTGCCTGCTGAAACTCATGGAAACAACAGAAGAGTCCTTCACTAGTTAGAAAATTAAATTCCACCAGGAACCCTGAGATTTGAGTAAAGGAATTAAATAAATTATATATATAGCTGATCCATCCCTGACCCCAGAAACATCCCACTCTTTCTGAGGTGCTAGCCAGCCCAAATTCATCTTGGCAGTTGTTGCCTCAGAAGTCTCAATGTCAGTACATGTGGAAACTGCTCTTGATGCCAAGATAATTTTTTTAGTAGCAGCTGCATAGTGCTGTTTTACATATGACGTGACCATTTGTTTTTATCTTGCTCCCAAGAGAGTCCCTGTCCTACTCAGTCTGCTACTCACAAACTGGGTAGGAAATTGGATCCGTGGGTTTGTTGTGGGAAGTCTGTTCTAAACTCATGAGCTTCCCAAAACATCCTGTTCTGGAGGATGGGTTAACTCCCCTTAATCCAATCTCCTCCTCTGCTATTGCAAGTGCAAAAGGTTCCCCTATGAGGAAGACTTTCCACTGGCAAGATCTGCAGCTGAGTGCCTAGCAGGAGGCTGCCCGGCCAGCTCACGACGACAGGCGTCTCTGGTGCCCAGCACCTAGGAAGGAGTGAGGAGCTGCACTCCAGAGCTGAAAGAGAAGTCTTTTGTCCCACGGCAGGGGAAAAAACCACTGAACAACAGGGATAGAAAGAACCAGGGCAGAGAAACAGAGGAGAAAGGTGTGAAGTAGGGATCTAATGGGATCAGGGGGAGGGAAGTTTAGGCAGAGATGCATGAAAGGGGCAGAAAAAAGCCATAGGAAAGGCGTGGGACAGAGGAAGCAGCAAAGTTAAGCAGTAATGGGTAACAGAGGAGCATAAGAGCTGGTTAATATCTGTATTTTACTCTCCTTCATGCCAGTCTGCGATTCATGCCATTTGTATTTCCTTGTTTTCATGAGATGGGGCAAAAATTGTCCACCTTGGTGCAGCATTCCCAGCAAGACAGCCCCAACCTGAGGAGGTATTTGTAACAGTTGAAAAAAAGGGAAGGGGAGAGAGGAGAAAGGTATGAAAAAAAATGCAGACATCTCTCCTACAGTTCCTCAAACAACACTTTGGTGGCAGTGCTAGCTAAAACAACCACCGTTCCTCCTGCCTTTGCCCCTAGCAGTTCACTCCTGCGTCCATGCAGATGTGCAGCAGATCAGATCATGGCACTGATCTGGTGGGGGAATCCCCACTGGATCCACTCCCTGATCTGGTCCATCGTGTGTTTGTCAAAGCGCTGGTGCCAGCACAACACCAGAGACAGCAACAAGGGGAAAAGACGGGGAAGGGAAAGGGCAAGGAGTTGAAAAGGGTGCAAGACCCACCCCACCTCCAGTAGCACCACTGCCAAATGTTGAACACTAAACCAAGACTTAAGATTGAGACTGTGGTCCAAAATCTATATTGGTTTTCCAGAATATTGTTACAATTGAGTTCAGTTGAAAGAAAATTAATTTGGCTGTTGAGAAAGAAAAGGGAGGTATCCTAAGACTAAAATCAACTCATTTAAAATTTTCAACGATAAGATTTTTTTTTTGGTACTGTACTCTGGCTTAAATCAAGTGTAGTTGGCATGCACTTTTAAAAACTGTTTTTAAGCGTTACATGCCAGTGTGCAATGAAGTGAAAATTATGTGTTGTTTATATTTACATGCAGAGTAGGTGGTTTTGGCAGACAAGAAATATATGTTACTATGTCTTGCAGTAGAAGGGAGAAGACCTCACACCGAAAATACTCCATTTTTAACTGAAGTACAAGCACAGAAAGTTTTAGTTAAATACAATTTCTTTCTGTTCATTAGCTCATCCAGTCAAGACCATAAGTGAACTAATAGCAACTGAACAGCAAGGCAAAAAAATCCCTGCCCCCTTTGGACCAAATGCGTTTGATGCTGCTTCTGTGTATCATTTAGAAAGATGCTGGAATACGGTATTTACACAACTTAATACTTGCTCTTACTGAATTTTTTTGCAAGGCCCCAGGTGTCTCATCATCCTAAATCTGAGCCCTGTCCCACTCTCCTCCCTCTTGGAATGATCTCCAGATGTGCTCCAGAGAGCTGTAAGGACAGAAATACAAAAGCTAACCCTACGGCATCCTCTCAAAGGAAAAACTTTTTCTCCTCCTGAATTTTGGTCTGCATTTTAGGGTATCGCACTGAAGAACTACAAACAAATAGCACATTCTCTGCTTCCCAAGCTTTGCTGCACACAGTTTTCCATTTATACCATAACTAATTAAAATCAGTCCTCAAATCAACAACAGATGCTTTGGTATCATGCAACAGCAAGTCCAGCGCCTGAGTGGCAAATCACAAACCTGATAGCTTTGTGCAAAAATTGCTTGCAAGCTACTAGCAGGTGTTACAAAGGTAATGCATGAAGGAGAAGATGATACACTACCCAAGTCAAATCAGCTGTAACAAGTCACACAGAAGAGAAGAAACACGTTCTGTGTACTAAGGAAAAATCAAGGCAAGGATGGTAAAGGAAAGACTGATGACCTATACTAGATCCTGGGTGTCGAACCAGAAAAAAACATACTTAAAGGAAGAAAACACCTTCTAGCATTTGATCTAGTATATGGCTTCATAGCCCACACTTCATTAGCAAGAAATACTGGTCTCTTTGAGGTCCTTACAACACCTGCAGCAGGGCCTTTTGAATATGACAGTCTCTGGTGCTGTGCCCCTTGCACGTTAATGACCCCACTGATGTCGGTGGCAAATGCACTACATTCACACCCGCATTAACTGTATCGAACGCGTGAGTCCTCCAAACCCGGTGACTCTAGAAGAAACACGCCTGCAGTTAACAGTCACATGAACATTGGGACTGAGTGCCTGTCAAGGAGGTCAGAGAGTCAAGCTGTCAATACACTTTTGCACATTGAGGACTCCCATGGTTTCAGCAATGCTTTGAGGGGTATAGCAGATAAGGAGGAATTTGGAGTGAAAAAAGTTGCAAAGCTCAGATTAGCCTTGGGTGGGCTGTGACTGGGTAGCCACAGACACTCATTGCTGGGTCATTTTTCTGCAGAAAGCAGGGAATGAATACATTCCTAACAGAAGCCTACATGTCTGCTGAGTTACTGCAAGGTCACCAAAGCCACTTTAACTCTGCCCTGAATATCATAAGGACTATGACTAAGGCCCTTATAACAATATTTTAAAGTAAGCTTAAGATGTATATCCAACTTTCTATTTCATAGTGGTATTACAAGATCCATCTGGATTGACTAGGAAAGACAGTTAGCTTATCCAATACCATAACGTACTTGTTTTTCTTCCAGGGCACCAGAAACTTTTTTGCCTTTTATTTCATAAGTGTTCTACAGCATAATTCAAAAGAGGATATTGATGCACCAACAACGTTGTCTCTACTTCTAGCTATGCTAGATGAAGCTATGCTTCATCTGGGAATTTGCATTATCTGTTGGGATTTCCATAATTTGCTGGGAGAGTTATCGTTAACAATTTTTTGCACAGACACTAAACTAAAAGAGCCCTAAGGTATCTCCGGTGCCACTGGACATTTCTAAAAATCTGAACATGTGTTACCAAGTTGCATGGCTTTTATTTTAAATTTTAACACCAGATTTACTAGTAGGCCTTGGATGTTTCATATGCCTATGGAACAGCTGGATTTATGTTTGGTTTGCCTCAGCAGAGCAGTACAAAACAGCTGGAGCATATGCTCGAGCTTGTTTTCTCTGTCTGTCTCCCAGATTCTCTTGTAAATTTTCCATCCTCAAGTTCCCTATTTTCTTCCATCATTTCTCTGTGCTTAGTTCTCCACCTTTATGTTTTCCTGAGTCTCCTCTCTACATCCTAGCTATGTTTACCATACCAGCTGAATTTCTATAGTGTGAAATAAAGTTCTGAACAAGAATAATGGTCATTTTGGGAAGCCTTCGAAGACCTGAAAATACATCTGATAGCTGAGGCTGACATATAAAATTTTCCTAATTGCTGAAATCCACCTTGGACTCCTGTTTCTATATGATACCAGCCCCAACCCCCAAAATAATGAAAACAGGCTACTGAGACGATGATAACCCAATAGGCAGTCAGGTCACAGAAGCTTGTCTTCCCATTCTTCAAAAACAGAGGCCCCCTCCTTTCAGGGGCAAAACAAGGACTTTTTAAAGTGGGGGAAAAAAGAGGGACGAATATGTAGGGGCACTTATCTGGGTGTGGGATGAGAAGGTGCAAGTACCTGTCCCATTATTTCTGAAAAGCAGAACCCCTGGGGTTGAGACCCCAGAACAGCCAAGCACCTAATGACTACAGAAGGTGCCTGAGATACAGGAAAATAGGTTCATGTCCTTATTTAAATTTGAATTGCTCTTTTACTTGAAATAAGTCCCCTAACTATCAACTATCGGGTTAGTATCCATGGTAGAGTGCTCAGCTCCATCTCCCTCCTCTTACCCAAAGTCCGCCATTCTCCGAACAGGCAGAGCCTCCTGTGAAAGCTTGGGCTAAGACAAACTCATGTCTTCAGACTCAACTGCTTTCTCCAGAAACTCCTACTACGTGCAATAAGGTACTGTTACTGCAAGGACAAGGTCCTGGAGGAAGTGTCTACCTTTAAAAGTGTGTCAGAAGGGATCCCTGATCTCACCAATAACAGTAGAAAATGGTGACCTTGTTGAAAAAGGCTATTAACCATGGACAGTCTGTGGTGTTACTGTCCCTGCAGAGGAAACCAGCTGTCACTGCTGTTTTGAGAAAGGCCAGCAGTAGGAACTTTTTGAAAGATAATACTTATTAGCTACTGTTTAACAATAAGCAATCACATAATTCGCAGTGGTAAAGTCCAATGGATTATTTTTCTCCCCACAATGGAGCCTACGTGTAAGATCTTGGTGAATTAACGATATGGGAAATCTGAAAGGTCTGAATTTCATTGGTAGGAGTATATCCATCAGAAAAAAGTTCTTTTTTCCTAAATATTTTAAAGAAACTCTTTCAAAATTAATTTTAAACCCAACTGAACAACAGATTAATTTGCAAATTCTCAGAAAGTTCATTCTGATCCCAAAAGGCAAGTGCTGCAATTTTGAGCACACATTGTAGGTTTAAGTACACAAGAAAGAAGCTGGATTTCTGTTTTAAGTGCAAAATTGCTTAAAGCCAAATTCAAATAGGAAGGCATTGACCGTAACAACTGTAACAATCAGAAACAACAATCAATTATAAATTAGCTAAGCTGAAACCTAATTTTTTCAAAATTAATGCATTTAGCTGTAGACTCTTTGAAAATATCTCTGTACTATGCCTATAATTTTAGGAAAGATGTGCTATAGCCTTCATACGTAACAGATTTTTCTGAAGACTCTAGCAACTCCAAATAAAACTTCTTTTCTTTAGATGTAATATTTTAGACAGTAGCCATATTCTGTTTCCAAAACACCTGGAAAGTGACTGAGAGCCTTTTTTGCAGGGGCTGAAGTCTTAAGGGACTGATGCTCGTAATTCATTTAGGATCATGGAAGTGCTACATTGCCACATGTGGCGTTCCCACATTTGGATGTAACACCTGCAGCGAAGGCATTTTACCTTTTGCAGTTGTTGGCCCAGTACTTACATTGGTGACCACTGCCAGAATGGCAATGCCTTGCATGATGGGCTGCCAGGCGCCGATGTCTTGTGCCTTCTGTGGAACCATGCGCCTGAACTGGGTCGTCAGCTTCCATGCATCCAAACGGATTTCCAACATGTTGTTAATAAGAGCCAGAAGAGGTGCCAGGGGGAACGACGCCACAAACAGAGTGACAAAGCCAAACTGGATAACTGCCAAAGGGAGAGTTTACATACATTGATGAGGCTTTCACTTACTGGAGATAAGCATATATGAGCACATATGCTTTATATACTCAAACTGTGAGGGAGACAGACAAGAAAGAGTAGTTGAGTTCCTAGCAAATCTTCTGTAGGAGAAGATAGCTCAACAGTACTGAAAAACTCTGCCAGGTGGAGGGGACAGGAAAATGTTACAAGTCACAACACACCAAGAGGAACTATTTCTTTCTTATGCCTTCATCATGAAGACTTGGAAATCTAATGACTAATCTAATCTATCCGTCTCAGTGCTGTGCTGGAAAGCCTGAACTAGCGATCACCTTATTGGTGTCCAGGTGCTGCAACAAGCATGCTGGCAATGCTGTGATGGAATGGATGGTGGCAACAAACTCAAGATCTTCCAGCTCCCAAGAGACCAGCGACAAGTCCTGGTGACTGCAGATCCCCAGCAGAGCAGTCTGACACAGGGCTCTGCTGCACAACACCAGAACATGGTAGTGGTCTGCCTTCTGGATGCATTTCTCAAAGGATGGGGCAAAGAAGCAGCAGTTCTTCTCCTTGTACAATCATGTGCTGTTTCCTACTTATAAATTGGATTGAGGCTTAGCTGCTTAATAAAAGCTTGCAAAGCTATCTATAATGGCTCATCAAAACATGTCTTGGAAACACATTCATGTCCTCTGTCTATACGCTCATCAAGCATTGCTTGTATGAAGATTTTCTTTAGAGCATGTTGTACCCAGCAGTGATAGCAAACCCGAACTAAACTGCTACTTACCCATTTCAAGATATTCATAAAACAGTCCAAGTTTTCCAATGGGCTGCAGGTGGTAGTCTTGTTCCCAGCGTGGAACAACTTTTTCTGATCTAGCAGCTGCACAGTATCTTCCTATTAGATTCTTAACCCAACTATCAGCCAGGGAGAAAAAGACCATTAACATTAGTAAAATAACCTAAAAAGTTCAGTAATTGGAAAAAAAACCCTGCCATTTGTGCTGTTACGGCTTTGAACAGTGGATTTAGTTATTCTTGAATTACTGAAAACTTCCTTCAAACATAAGTATAATCTTCTGTTGCCTTATCCTGAAAGCAGTTGTTTACAACCATAAGTAAGAGTGTAAAAGGATACTATATCAGAATCATAGTGATTTATACTTATGTCATACAGGTGAAGGGCCACATAAAATTCAAGGTAACAAAAGTGTTAGTTAAATGTAGGCCTGTGGTTGGACAGATTAATTCCTTCTGCTGACAAAATTCACAGAATCATAGAATGGTTGAGGTTGGAAGGCACCTCTGGAGGTCATCTGGTCCAACTCCTTCTTGCACAGGCAGGACCACCTAGAGCTGGTTGCCCAGGACCGTGTCCAGACAGCTTTTGAATATCTCTAAGGACGGAGACTCCACAACTTCCCTGAGCAACCTGTGCCAGTGCGCGGTCACCCTCACAGTGAAAAGGTGTTTCCTGATGTTCAGAGGTAACGTCCTGTGTTTCAGTTTGTGCCCATTGCCTCTGGTCCTGTCACTGTACATTAGTGACTGAGATTATTCAGTCTCTCTCTTCTTTACTCTCGCCCTTCAGGTATATGTACACATTGATAAGATCCCCCTGAGCCTTCTCTTCTCCAGGCAGAATAGTACCAGCTCTCAGCATCTCCTCATATGTGAGGTGCTCCAGTCCCTTAATCACCTTTGTGGCCCTTTGCTGGACTTTCTTCACTGTGTTCATGTCTCTCTTGTACTGGTGGGCCCAGAACTGGATACAGCAGTCCAGGTGTGGCCTCCCCAGTGCTGAGTAGACGAGAAGGATCACCTCCCTCAACCTGCTGGCAACATTCTTCCTAATGCAGCTGAAGATACCATTAGTCTTCTTTGCTATAAGGGCACATTGCTGGTTCAAGTTCAACTTGGGTGTCCACCAGGACTCCCAGCCCCTTTTCTGCCAAGCTGCTTTCCAGCTGGGCGGCCCCCAGCATATACTGGTGCATGGGGTTGTTCTTCCCAGGTGCAGGACTTTGCCCTTCCCCTTGTTGAGTTCCACGAGGTTCTTGTCAGCCCATTTCTTCAGCCTGTCAAGGTCCCTCTGGGTGGTAGCACAACGCTCTGATTTATCAGCTTGGTGCTATCAGCAAACTTGCTGAGGGTGCACTCTGCCCCCTCATCCAGATCATTAATGAAGATGTTAAACAGGACGGGACCCAGCAGTGATCCCTGGGGTATACCGCTAGTGACTAGCCTCCAACTAGACTTCATGCCACTGATCACCACCCTCTGGGCCTGGCCATTCAGCCAGTTTTTAGTCCACCTCACTGTCTGCTCAACCAGCCCATACTTCAATAGAACCATAGAATCATAGAATCACCTAGGTTGGAAGGGACCTTTAAGATCATCGAGTCCAACCACTAACCTAACCCTGCCAAAACCACCACTCAACCTTCTTGTAGTGAGGGGCACAAAACTGAACACAGTATTTGAGGTGGGGCCTTACCTGTGCTGAGTACAGGGGGATGATCACTTCCCTAATCCTGCTCACCACACTATTCCTGATACAAGCCAGGATGCTGTTGGCCTTCTTGGCCACCTGTGCACACTGCTGGCTCATATTCAGCTGACTGTTGACCAACAGCCCCAGGTAAATAGCTTCTGTATGAACTTCATTAGCTTCTGTATGAGGCTTTTATAGAAGATAATGTCAACAGCCTTACTGAAGTCCAGGTAGACAATATCCACTGCCCTCCCCTCATCTATTGAGCCAGTTATTTCATCATAGAAAGTTAGCAGGTTGGTCAACCATGACTTCCCCATGGTGAATCCATGCTGACTAATCCTGATGACTTTCTTGTCCTTCATGTGCCTGGAAATCATTTCCAGGATTAGCTGCTCCTTCACTTTCCCACGGATCGAGGTGAAGCTATCTTCTCATCTGAAAGGCTTCCATGAGAATTTAAGAAAACTGAGGAATTGGCTGTAGCCATTTTAAGCAGTCAAAGAACCATATTGAAAAAAAGGGGGATGGGGGAGAATGTCTGTCAACAGAGAAAAAACCAAAATGGTTATTTTTATACTTGCAGAGATGGAGAATGAGAGAGCAGTTAAGAACCAGATCCAGAAGTGATACTCAGCATTTCAACCTAAATGTTACTTGTCACTCTGGGAAGTGAATTAAAAATTCTGGTCAGATGAATATATTTCCTGTACACAGAAGATGGAGTCAGTTGTCTATGGCTGGAGCTGACATCTGCAGGCATGTTCAGTCTAGGGACCCTTCCCCAGGTAAAAGAAGACGTTGAAAAGAAGGATGGGTCTACAGGTCCATCCTGCAACCAGCAGCACACACAGAGCATTGGGGTTTGGAGGAACCATATCTTAGCAGAGCATCCTAGCCTCAACCCTACACAATGTTTATGACATGCTTTGAAGTAGTGTCACTGTGCAGCAAAGGAGCACAATTCGTGGGCTTGGAAGAACCACAGCCAGAGGGTATACAATGCCATGGGCTGCTGCTTATGGCATTCAAGAGGGCATGAGCAAACTGGGAGTTCCCTACTCCAAGAAACATAACAGCCACCGATCAGCATAAAATAAAGAACAAGTCCTGGGAGAAGGAACAGAGTCCTGGATAGTATCTTAACCTAAATGAAATGGAGGGCATTCATGTTTAGCACTTTGCTTATTGTTTACATTAAAACACGACCTTCCAGAGATCTGCCCCACTGAAAGAGAATGTATAGGCACTATGAATGTCAAATATGACTGTAAAACTAAATGAGTTAAATCAGTAACTTATGCATGACTTTTAAAAGCCCGACATCTAACAACAAATCATTCCATTCAATATTAAGCAACAGTCTTTAGTTTAATACTTTCAGAGCTTCTATTGCCTCAGTTTTAAATATCCAACCTGAAACACATTCAGTCTGATTTGCAGAGGAAAGAAGCATTTCTGATTAGAACTAAAATCAGTCAGAACGACAGAGACAGGAGCTGAGAGCTACCAGACCAAAAATATCCAAACTGTCTAAAAAGGCCCCAAAAGACTAGACTTATTCTTTTAGAATATAATATGCACCTATCAAATCTAGTGACCAAATGCCTGAATGCATCAAGCAAAAGCAGTATCTCTCAAATATGAAAGAGCAGATTACTTAATAGTTCGAACTTACGGAAGAAGCACTTCTTGAATGTTGTTCCAGATTGCTTTACCTCCTACTATGATGGCAAGCTGAGTTGTGAGTTCAAGGAGACATCCGCCTGGATCACACTGAAGGTTGGGAGAGACATGAAAAATTTTTGAAGTTGGGTAACTTTTCAGGCATAAATGAAGCATTGAAAATAATGCATTCCCGGTTTATGACGATAACATTTCTTAAAGCAATACAAGAAGAATATTTAGGCAAACCTTTTCAGTAAGGTATGCAAAAGCCAATTCCAGGCCACATACGGTAGGTTGGCAGGACACCAGTGAAAGAGTGCCATACCAGGTGACGTCATGCAGCTCTGTACTGTGCTGTCACCAGACGAGGGTCACCCAGCAGAATAGGAATGCTTCTACTGATGTTCTCCCCTTCCCGTGTGCTAATGCACAGATTGTTGGACCACGGGAAAATAAGCTTGTTTGGGTATGCATAATACATTTCTAAGCCCAATTGGTCTCATGTCATATTCTTTTATGCTAGGGGTTACTAAGGAGGCAATTGGCTTGGGAGGCAGCCACTTTTTGAACCCTCAAGTTAAATATGCACAACTATGTTATACACTCCGAACCGCAGCAGAATACCTAGACTAATGGCTCCTGCTGCTTAAAAACAAACACTATCATACATTCTTACCTCTTCATTGCGATACTTTCCTAGCCAATAAACTGGATTTCCTGGGTGACCTACAAATTTACCCTTAAAGAAGGCTATGTAGAAGCATGAAGAATAGTAGTTGACAAACTGGAACAAGAACATCTTTGTGGTCAGACTGTTTTCATAATCAGTCTGTGTCCTTGGAAGCTCTGCAATTAAAAAAAAAAAAAAGAAATTAAAAAAGCGCCAACCTACAAGTAACCTACAAGCTGCTTTAGAGCCTCAGCTGGAAAAGTATGTGTATGCCTTGTATTCCTTAATATGACTGAGAGCATTATAAGCTACATTGTACATAATCCCCGTGTATACTGTAACCATTATGCTAATTCTAAAACTATATGGGTTGTAAAAAGGAAAGAACTTTTTCCCTGACAATAAAGAAAAAGAACAAGCAAAAATTCTGATAACTCAGGGAAAAAAAAGCACCCAAATCCAGCACACTCAGGAAAGATGCAAATGTAACACTTTGAACTGATGAAACTGTATTAAATGAAACTATATTAAAACACCGCACTACTTCACACATCTAAAGTAAAATAGCTACTTTAATGTTGATGACCTGGTTATAAAGAATAATAATACTTGCAACTGTTTATCTATTTAATAACATGGGAATGGTATCTAGCTTTGGAAAAGCGACCTTATTTCATTTATTTACAAGAAAATAGCTATTTTCCTCATAAACAAAAGCTAATGTAATTGACTGTGTTATGCGTTACTGATCTGTTTTCATAAAGCTTGGTTATTATAGTAATTTTCTTTGCTTTGTCTGTTTCACAAGCACAAAACTGTAAACAATTGATCTTTCATGCTGGCTATACAAGGAGTTTTCAGGCAAAGAGCTGAATATCATATTCCTTTGATATTGAGAAAATCTGTATTTGAAAGTTTCTAGGTGACATTGCATGATTTTGTGGGAAAATTCTGAAATATGTGCTACAGGTGTTCATTTATTGAAATTCTTATTATACACATAAATGCCATTTTTTCTGGCTATTTTACCCCAAGTTTCTATGTGAGGTACAGCAGCGGCATACCGAAGTCCGTAATCAGGATTGCCACTTTTTCATAGATGATGTTGAGAACCATAATGACTATAAAGCTGATGAGCGAAGCAGTTACTGAAGTGGCTGTCTGCGGAGTCAGGTACTTGCGGATTGCCTCCGTTCCGTTTATGTGCTGTGACAATGTTGCAGAAAACACCAGGAAAACCGAGAGCCTGTAGACAATGATTCCAATAACTGAAGCAATAATCAAAAGAATCTGCCAAGGGAACGCAAGACAGATGTTAATATTGAACCACTGGCTTTGGGAAAAAGTGAGTTTGAAATACTTTTTACAATAGGCAAAAGGAAACCGATTGTGTGCCTGTCATTCCATCGTGTAAGATGAGTGCAAGGGGATGCTCAAATAAGATAGAAGGCAATAAATTTAGAATCCATAAAAGAAGCCTTTTTTTCATGCAGCATAGTCAATGTGCAGGAAAGAAAAGAGATGGTCTGGTTCATGACTAATAACAAGGTTTATACCAATGTGAGCAAAGATAATGAGATGCGTAATCAAATCTTACACCTTGAGGCGTGTGATGGAAGAAATCTCCCTCTTTTGACACTGGGCAATTGGCAGGATGGCAAATGTACTAGCAAGTCTGCATTGATTATGGAGGGGGCTGTACCTTCTCTTTCACGTGATAGCATTACAGACTACAGACCCCTCAAAGGAATAGAAAAATTTTCAGCCAGGTCATGTAATCTGTAGGAGTTGTAATAATGATCCATGCACCCCACCTTGCTTGCCATCTCGTCTCTTTCTGCTTCTCCTCCTGCTTTTATTTCTTGCTAGTTTTCTAGCTGTTATTCAGATTGATGTCCATAGAGCTGTGAATCTTTTTTTCACTATCTCTGCAAACTGCCATGAATCCACCTACCTCCCCACTCCCTGAACATAAGAGAGTGCAGCAACACAAAGGACAAACCCAGACCAAATCTCTTCCCTTCAACCAGAAGTCCTGCCTGTTTAAATCCAACAGCAACCCAGTATTCTTTCCTTTGTGTTTCCGATGTGTTAACATTGAGGTTCTCCTGGTCTGCCAGCCACCACTTTATCTCCTATCTGTCTCCTGTCACCTAGGATGAGGTCTTTTCCAGCAGCAGTTTGTGCTAAGGGCGAGGAGGACACGCAGCATACTAAAACACTGAGCTTTTCAAGATGACCCCTGTGGGTATGCTCACCATGTTAGAAATTGTTTCATGGGTGACTGAACTGCTTTCAAGTTTTAGTTGTAATTAAAGCAGCAGCTCTGGAAGATTAGGGAGTGCCCAGCTTTGCTCTGTTAAGCGAAACGAAAAACCTGAAAGAGGCCCAGGACCGAGAGACGTGATACTGAAGCAAACGGCTGGAACAAGTAGGATAGAAACTGGCAGGGAGGAGAGCATATAAACCAGAGTCTTTCCCCTGCTTACCCCCAAAAGCAAAGACATGTATCTTAAAATAATAAGGGAAAAACCAATGGACGACATTCACAAGCATAACTCACAAGCTACAGCTGCAGGATATTTTGACGTATTTTCTACTGACTGTATGCTAACGAGTATTTGGTGACTACAGCTACCTTCTCCATGTGGGTCCATACTTTATGGGCTTGGTTTATGCATAAGATGGAAATCCAACTGAACCTGTTCCTTTGTTACCTTTTGCTCAGTTCAGGAGGATCTTTCTTAGACACTAGAGAAGTGAATTCATGAGGTGAAAGAATAAGAGGAGAACTTACCCAAAAGAAGATTGCACTTGTACAGAAAGTCATCCGTATGCACTTCCCACAGGCAGTGTATGGCACGTGTTCTTCTTGCTGTAAAAGATTTAGAAACAGATCAAGGATGCACCCAATCTTTTCTTCATATTTTTTGGGTGCTGCAATTAAGCCTTTATGATATTGAGGGCAGAAAAAAAGAAAGAAGTCTCTGGTTTTGTTTCCTTTCCTGCTTTGTTGTCCTGGAAACTCACATTTACTCATGATGTCAAAAGTCTTGCCTGGTTACGCATATCTTTTTTTTTGCTGCCCATTATAAGATAAAAATTACTTCCACAGAGGCTGAGTGTCCTCAGTTCTTATTGACTTCAGCTATGACAGGGTGCATAGTCCTTTTCAATGGACTCATCCTTCTTGGCTGATCCAAGGTCGTTAGCTTTCAAAACTCATTGGCTAAAATTAGCAGGCACTAAAATTTTGGTCCCTGATCTCCATATTTCTCAATTTATCCCATAGGAACAATGGGATGGCTTTCCCAAGGAAAATGCCTACCTCAGCATGGTGGTGTGAAAATTCACTGACTCTATAGGATCTGGAGGATCAAAACCATTATGTTTTTGCACATTCTTCACTCTTTGAGCTGTCTGAAAGGAACTTTCTAGCTATGACTTTATACATTAAAGGTGGCATAGGTTTATAAGCTTTTAAACAGAACCAGTTTTTTTGTAGTACAAGATATAGATGAAGATCTAGATAGGATAGTTTCAACTATGGCTGTTAATTTTGAAACTTCTCAAGTGCCCTCTAATAAACATTAGTATAATGTGGATGGAATGTGAAAGCAATGCAAATGATCAGATAAATGCCAGAGTAATATATTGACAGAGAATAATAAAAAGTGAAGCTAAGCTGGAGTGAGCTACAGAAGCTAAAGCTACTCAAATTGTATAATAAATAGAGATCTAAACTAAGATCCTCATAAATATGAATCCTATTTCATTGAAATGAGTATTATCCTTGTCCCTGTGAGTTTGCTGTTATTGATTGTAATTGCATCCACACGCACTTAGCAACAATACCTATTCATACATGTTTCAAACAGAAACATCTTTGTTTAAAAACAGAGTCTTGGCACAATATACAAGGTAACATCTTTCCCTCTATTTCACCCTTTTTTCCTGATGCATTCTTAGGCAAAGACAGCAAATGCTCTGTG
This sequence comes from Burhinus oedicnemus, assembly GCA_008921705.1. Taxonomy (NCBI): domain Eukaryota; kingdom Metazoa; phylum Chordata; class Aves; order Charadriiformes; family Burhinidae; genus Burhinus; species Burhinus oedicnemus. The sequence continues at coordinate 2,085,182 of VFFE01007123.1, read as the reverse complement.
ATCGTGGCCTCTAGCAGCAACACTGAATCATTTCTTGGGGGATTTAATAAAGTAGACTTAGTCTGCTAAGCTGAGGATGATGTCTACTTCTCTTTATTTATGACACAGGAACCTCAGCAGTGCAAGCTCCTCAAACTGGCAATTACTTTAAGGTGCCTACAGTTAGGTATAAACTCCCTCCCATGCATCTGTACTTTTTAAGTTCACTATTTCCAGGCCAGCTTATCAGCTCTCCTTGAAGCACTGCTGATTTACACAGCTCCAGCGCAGATTTACCATTTTCATAGTGTCCTTCCACAACATGTCTATTGCAGTAGCCCTGACCAGTTATCAGAATATTCCTTACCTGTGTGATTTCATTCATCACTACATGAGTGCATCGAGCTTCATATTCCGGGCGAATTTGTTCTTCTTGCTCTAAGTACTCAACTGTGTCCCATTCATACTCCAGTTCAGCTTGCCGTCGCTTCCAGAACTCCAAAAACAAAGTAACTATCCAGAAGATAACCAAAGTGAGCAATACCATATGAGTGTTGGACACTGCCTGACCCCCTGGGCCATAACATGTGGCTCCTGATTTCCATACAGATTTCCACAGACATGGAATAAAACCCTTATTGGCTACTGTGATGGTGAAAATAACTGAATCTACTTCTTTATGCAATTATTGCTTTGGATAGATAGGTACTTTAATAGGAGAAACCTGAGATAAATGGTGGTGTGAGTACATGCTAAAGAATACAGATAAACTTCTTTGCTTTCTTCCTAAGGCTAGAATACGAGCACTTTGGATTTCATATTACAGACTGCTTTTGAAAAAGTTTATCATGGGATGCATAAGAAAGCAAGTTGGATGGATAGGTGAAGACAAAATGCTGGCCAGTGCAGGGCTTCTAGAAAAGAAAAACTCAGTATGCCAAAAATTGCCACATGTTCATTTAGTCCGCAATTTTCGTGTGGACAAATTACCTGTTTGCAGACTACAAGAATCAATGCCTGTTCAGGTAAAGTGGCTGAAACACAGCTGTCTTTCCTCCTCTGCTAGCATGAATCTGAAGGGGCTGCAGCTCTTTTTGCATGGCCTGGAGCTTAGAAACCCCCTGGGCTGGGTCAGCTGTTTCCCTGGACTGTGCTCCTACAACTGGAAGCACTGGGGGACCAGGTACACAGAAGCCTAACTGGTACTGGCTAGACACATGGATCCAGCCAAACTCATTACCTTGGCCTGAGACACGATGCAGGTAGATCTGGCAACAGAGGCAATGACAGACCCAGCTGAGAAGGCCAGGGGGAGCTCAGGACAATGGGTGTCAGTACCACGCTCCCCAGTGCACCCTGATGCTTTATTACTGAAGACAGTGCATCCTCAGATTAAATGAGTGGCATGGCTCTGCAAGCACTGCCTCCAGGAGGAGTCAGTATCTCGTCACTGCACTCCTTATTACTCCCATCGTCTGGGAGTAATTAACCCTAAAAGTGGTTTTTTTTATTAGTTTGGCCCCTCATCTTCAATGATGAAACATCGATGGCATGCAGTTACAGGTCCAAACATTAAAGGTTATTTCCAAAAGCAGGTGTGGTCAATAAACCCCAAATTGAAGCATTTAAAAACCAGAAAACTCCATGGGCTGGGCTGTGAGATGACCTTGGCATCCGCACACAGGCAAAACCCCAGGAAACCCTCCTCTCGTGATTGTTCAGGGGCCTCTTTCACAAAGTCTTCTCTGCTACTTCATGCTTAGAAGCACAAAAGCCATTCCGAGCAGTGGGCCAGTGGATCACATCTGCCTTCTCCCACAGAGAAAGATTCCATGAACCTCTAACTGCTGGTTGGGGCCCCAGCCCAAATCACAGGAAACTACAGGCTATGCAGATTTGCTCCAGCTGCAAATCCAGCTGCTGCTGGGGAGTGGAGAGGTGCAGGGCCTCCTTCTGCGATAGCCGCTGTGCTAAAAGCAAAAGCCGGGCACGTACCGTGGGGACAGCTCGCTCAGCCCCGATACAAAGAAAACTACTGGCTAAAATAAACCAGCAGCCAAGTTGCATCCTTCAGAGCAGGGAAGGAGCTGCTGCTGGATTTGACGTTTTCCTTTTATTTTGAACCAGCGTTTTCTGAACAGTGGAAACAAATGAAGTTTCACAATCAGGAGATCCGAGCGCTAATTCCACCTGACATTGGTTAATTTGCAGGGTCTCCTTTCACGGGTCCCTCAACACTGCCGTTCAGTACAGCCCAGGAATTCTGCCTCTGAAACTATGTCACTACGGACTGGAAAGAAATGCCTCCATTGGAGAACATTTGTTTGTTGAACAGATCTTGTTCAGGGAGGGGATCCAGTGATGGCAGCAACGCTGGTCCAGAGCATTAATGTATAGAGGGTTAATTCCTGAGGCTAAATTCCCTGGTGTTTTATAGTGCCTGGAGATCTTTGAAGGGAATATACTAAAAAAAATATGCAATTATTAAAAAGTGTATTGCTGATAATGATGCGACAGTATATCTAAAAATCCAATATTCTTTTAATTGTTTTGGACCAGGAGGTCTACAAAAGTATTAGAGCAAGATGATAATTACAGCTGGAATTGTACCAGAACCACGGGGTCATTTGGATTCAGTACAATTTTGACTGAATTTCTGTAATACAATTCACCTCTTTATATAGTGGACTTATCATAAGAATACTAATAGACCTTGTAGCCACCACTATAACCATGCAGCTTAACTTTGTAATTATTAGTCTTGGAACCATTCTTCAAAACAGGAAACACAATTTTTAATTAAAAAGCAAACTGCAAATAAATTAACTATTCAGATGACAGGAGAGGATTACATTAGTATCAAACTTCTAATTTATTTTTTAAAATTATTTATTTAGAGAATTTCCTGCTGGTATTTTGACTTTAACATATATTTTGAAAGAAATATTTTTAGAATTATATGTTTTATCTTATAATTCTCTAAAGCAGTACCTATTTTGAAGAACTTTAGGTCATCATAGGAAAATAAAAATGCAATATGTTTTACAAAGAAAGCAAATTATGTATTCTTGTAATGAATTCAAAGTGTGACGAGTTATTGTCTCTACAGTACCCTGTATACAGACCTTACATATAACTTATTTTGGTAATATCTGGATAAGAAAGTGCAATAAAAGCTGGTTAACAAAGTTGCTAATATGAACAAATGAAACTGTTTCTGTGAAAGTAAACCTTGCCTAATCCCTTAAATACAGCACCAAGTGGTTTCACCCATGGGAAACATACTGGTTTCAGCTGCATTTTCTCTTCTAAAACATAATTCTAGTGCTTGTAACTACTACACTTTTTACAATCAGTTTCTTAAATAAAGACAGGAGGAAAAAATTCCCGGGAAATATAATAAAGGGCTATTTTTCAATTGACTTGCACAGTCACACAGCTGTTAATAGGCACGGGCAGCTCCAAAACTCTTTGGAAAAAAACCCAGCTCCTCTGCCAGATATACTTAAGCATGTGGCTGGCTCCTGCTGGATGAACGAGGCAACTCTAATCACTTCTCTCAGACTTTTCTCCAGGTTAAATGAAAGAAAACAGACACTGATGACCAACTTTAAGTTCTACAATTTTTTGCTTTCTTATGATGCTAAAAAAGAGTTCCTGTGAATGTATGTATCTTTTACAGAACTACCTACTAGTGAATTCCTGAGAGCTAGAAAATGAAGTCATTGCAAATACATCCATGTTTTCTTGGCTGATGCTGGAGGCTTGGCCAAAATTATATGACAAACCACAGTTGCTGAAATCGACTTACCCCATATTCCCATAAATACTGCAAACACCAGTGTTCCAAAGCTATCAAATATGCAGAGTTTCTGGAAAAATGGAAAAGAAAAAAAATGCTTAAAATATAATTGACCATGTTTTTTTCTTCTACACTGATCCAGAACAGAAGCTGCTTACTGAACATGTTGATTTTTAACTTTTATGTGGTTTAATACACAATCTTTATTGATAGTGTTTCCTCAATTTCTGTCAATGTACACCACCTTCCAGTAAATTAAGGAAATTAAATGCAAAGCCCGGAATTAAAAATACAAGCCAAATATGCAGCAAGAGGACAGTAAAATGGTGTGCTATCAGACTTCCTTCCATCTGTTGCATAGGAAGAGGAAAAACAGCGATTCTGGTCTGGGAACTCAGTATAGAGTTATGTATTTTTAATACAGCCACAAAAAGGCAATGGACACATCTGGTTCTCATAAGCAGGATGACAACAAATCAAGCTGGTTAGTAAAAACACATTCTGATGAGATACCTCTGTGGTCACAATTTGCCTTTTCTTTCCATCATAGCCTTTTCCCTGTATTCTTATTTATTTTACCCTTTAAGTGCGCTGAAGCAACACATTACAGCTGGGCAAAATATTTTTGATGAACTGGCAAAAAATCGAGTTTTGGGAGTGACTGAATCCATGGAAAGGAAGGACAAACGGCTAACATTAGCCTAGTGAGACAAGGCAATGGGAGAAAGAAAGCAAGGTTCCTCTAGACAGGAACTCAGAGCAAGAGTCTGGCTGTGTCACAGCTTCTGTCATGGCCAACACCAGCCTCTCCTTGTACCCATCTCCTCCTTGACAACACGAGTCAAATTCAAGGCACGGATCCAGATAACTTCTTTGCGGAGGGAGGGTGCAGGATTTAGAAATATAAAAACATGCTTTAAACATTTCCTTAGCAAAATTGATTCAGAGCTACTGAATCAAGATCTTAGCAACTGAATCTTTTTTTTTCCCCAAAAAAGGGAGAAGTACCCCCAAATGAAACCAAACTGTTTCATTTTCAATTAAAACACCACATTAGTCCTGTATCAAATATTCAGCAGCTACGTGAAATAAAAAAAGCCAATTTTTTTTTTCCTCTTAGATCAAATTAGAGCAATGAATGTTGTTGGTTTCACTTTTCAAAGTTCAGTCACTATATCAAAAGGAACAACTCTTTGCACAGTTCTAGCAATTCTGCAGGGTATTAGTGGAGGAACAACATTGTTTTATATGTAGTACTACAGAAAGTGCAACTAAAGTTCAAGAGTGTGTCTATAAGCTGTAAATGTAATTACCTTGGATGATTCACAAGTGATGGTGAGGTTCCAGTAGGTACATACTTTATCACACTGAGGGCACATTATGATATTACCTCCTATGTTGGGATCACATACTTCTTGGCTAAAAACAAAACTAGTCAGTCACTCACCAACACTAAACTCTTTAGTCCTTTTTTGCACATGAGGACAGTGCAATAATCTCAGGGAATTGAGAAATAATTTACCAGTGATCTGCTCTCAAGAATTCCCTCCCCGCCCCAGCAATATATCCCCATTTCCGTTCTTAGTCCTCATCTCAAAAATGGATGACATAGGAGGAAAATAATTTCCATCTCTTGTACGTGGTGGTAATTGTCAAAACTGCTCACATTAAAAATAAAACAACTCTTCAAAGATCTCACACTCTTCAATAGGAAAACCCACATTTCCATGCTCACATGCACTATCACAGCAAGTCCGAGGAGAGAAGGATGAGGAACACTGCCTACCAGAGCAAGGAATAGCTGCAGAACCAAAATGGCTACCTAGTCCCTGTGGTCTTCCAAAGAGGATCAGATTGGAAAATGTGCAGAGGGGGTGCTGCTAGGGTGATTCAAGGAATGGCAGATCTGTCCTATCAAAAGAGTTGCCATCTAACTAGTACATACTAACCTGCTATGGTGGAAGCTGAAAGGTGATGTAATTGCTTTCTATAAATACATCAGGGGGATAAATATTTAACTAAATGATAATACTGTCATAAGGCTAAATGGGTATAAATTGGTCACAGGAGTGAAGCTCTGGCACAGCCCTTCAGCATGTTTTATAAATACCCTTCCAGAAGTGGGTGTACGGTGTGATGGCCTGTAGACAATTTGGCACAATGACCCAGCTATTTTTTCCTGGGTCATTGTGCCATGGTTGAATTTTGTCATGTTCTGATGAGGGAATCTGTGCCGTGGCTACACCTCTCCTCCAAGTGTATCCTGGGCAGCTAAAGCCCCCTGTGCTGTTGCTCTTCCTCTATTCTTCTTTCAAAATAGAGGAAAGAAATTTTGGTGGTTTTATCAAGGTCTTTGGATATCTCCTTTAAGAATTACCACAGTGAAAATGATATGTTAAGGCAATTTGTATTGACTTCTGATGTCACTCTTTTCTTTCTGGTTCTACACTAGGTGTGGTGAACCTAGTGCAAATATAAATAAAATGATGAAATAACAAACTTTCAGATGTTTACCACTGTAATGGTCCATGGACATCTACTACTCATCTCATATTTTATGCCTTTATCTTCAAATCCACAACCATCGTTGTTCTCAGGCCCTTTCATTTTGCCTCTTCTATTATGCAGCGTCTTGCAAACCCTGTACAGTCCCCCTCTGTAGGGGACTGATCAAAATTGCGTGTCATATTAAAATAGGCCTGATCAGGTACCTCCATGTGCAGTTGTCCTTTGTCAGGCATCCATACAGAAAACAGCCAACTCCTACAATTGCAGCCACGATCAGCATGTTAGTGTAAAAGCCCAGCCAAGCAAAGTAGATTCCAATTTTCTCTCCATAGTATTTCCTGTGGAGGTGAAAGGTTTTTTTTCTGAAATGCAAGTAAATTCACATCTCTTTTTCAAATGGCTCTTCATGCAATACATTTTGTGTCAACTCGTATTGTCATACTCCTCTGGTTTGAACTTCGGGATTGCAGAACTATTGCAGCTGGGTATTTCTATTACCACTTTCATGCTTTTATAGGAGGATAGGAAGAGGGCAAAAAAGGAAAAAGATAAAGACCATACCTCGCAAAGAAAAAGTTTAAGTGGTTGCCTTTTCATGAATTGGCTTATCATGAAACCAAGCTCAAAGTATGTTCCCACGCATGAGTTCATATGGGTGTATCTGCCCTCAGAACTGAGCTGTGTCTCTCTGATGTCCCCAAAACCAGACCTGTTATGCAAATTCCTAGTTCCCTCTGCATTAGTCCAGCCCCAGTCACACCAACCTGATGAAATCCAGGGGTTGCAGTTTGAAAATGTTTTTAGGATGAGCCCATTCTCTGTAGAGAAGATAGCGTTCACTTGGGCAGTCGGGATCGGTTGACGGGTGCCTAAAACTAGACTGCAAAACAGAAAGAGCGTGAGAAGAAGATACTGTTAATCTAAGCAGCACAGATCAGCTCTCATCTCTGCAGACTCTATGCCATGGAGCCAGAGCCTGGAACAGCCTTTTAGCCCAGTCTCACTGCAAGTCAGGAAAAGGAGCAGGAAAGCAGCTCTGGGAGTGCACCAGGATTCAGGATAGAAGGTTATCAGAAAGGCACCGAATGCTAAAGCAAACGCTTTACATACGTGAGCTGAAAAAAATCTAAGTGCGTGTCCGCGTCTTGGCACTTAGGAATAGAAAATAGAAAAGGATCCATTCTAATTAGAGAACAGGATTGAATTATAATGGATTTTAAGTAGCTCTAACATGTTAACATGCTTTGCTTCAAAATAATATTGTGCTGGAACGAAGGCTGGAAAGTCTGGGAGATAAATCCGGGGCTTCTAGTCCCTGTTTCAAATTTAAAAGGGAGTTCACATGGAGATAATCCTTGTGGTTTTTCTAGGTTATTTGAAAACCTATTTCAATAAAGCTTATTTTATTTGAGGGAATTTTCCATTCTGTATCTGTGATGCAACAAGGCAAGTGACATTTATAGAAATCTATAGGCTACTTTTGATTTTCAGAGTAGCTGTGATATATAATTTTAATTGCATAAAAAGACAGTCATTAATTACTAGGCATACTGAGTCCAAATTCCCCATGCCATGATAGAAATAGCCTGCAAGGCAGGTTTTAAATCTTTAAAAGGAAACCTTAAAAATGGATAGTCACGAATGATAGTAATTCTGTCCTGTAAAGCTTTAGGTTACTTATAAGAAACATGATTTGTCTTGATTCTGCCTTAAAGATTTCCTTGAAACCCTTGGAGGCCTCCTGAATATTTTAAGCAGAGTTCAAACAGCCGAAGCAGTTACCATTCCTGACCTCCCGTGTTCTCAATGTCTTCTCAACAGAATGCACCTTGGACACAGAACGGTGGCTCTGACGGAGGAGGAGGTGTGGGGGGGTGGGTATATAACAGATATAATGCAGAAAACCAGTCCTCAGTCTTTGCTTGCTGTATCCCATTTGTGGCCTCACATGGAGTTTTTCCTTAGTCAAATACTCTGAAATCTGATCTTTTTTCTCCTCCATTTTCTTTTTCTGTGCTATTCCTAGCCTTTGTATGCAAAACAATTTTCAGATAACCTGCTTAATATACTTCAAAAATAAAAAGCTTCAGAAGTATAATTACAAAAGCTGGATTTATCATTATTGCAAGGTGAAATTCAACCCCGTTAAGCTTTTCTCCACAGGACTCTGACATCACCTGTGAGGCGTTTGACTGACCAGACAGAGCCTTCCTGCAGAAACCTGGTTTTCCTGCACGTACGTCACAACGTTTGGGAACTGTTTCTCACTGTGGGAGACTGTCATGCATCCTAAGATGGGATTTGTAGTCCACATCTTTATTAACAATGTTGATATTTGATATGAATTTTAATAGTGAAAAATTGAAAACTAAAAAAATGGACAAGGTTAAAATTGGTTTAGAACTGATGATACAGTGTGTCATGGGAACTATCACTCAGGACAGGCACTTTACTGAACTACATCTCCCAGAGAATACAATGTTAACACCTAAATGAAATACATTGTTTTTCAGTTATGGAGCTACATTTTTAACCAGCAGTGCTTTGGAAGAAAATGTCTTTAGCAAAACTATGTCCCATTCTACTACGTGGATATAATAACCAGTCAAGGAGTAGGGCAATCAATAGTGCTTTTATGTTTTGATAGAAACCCCACAGATATAGTTCAGACCTCTATTTTGAAATATATTTTTGTTACAAGCACTGGACTTACGTCATGAAGGGGAAATGCTGCTTTGTAGATTCCAGTGTCCAGTAATTTGTTAATGCCAAACTTTTTCACGTTGTTTTTGGTTGCATATTCCACACGTGACAGGATAAAATGAACCTGAAATTTATAAAATATTTTTGTGTCTCTTGCAATCTGAAAGTAATCATACACAACTATACCTGTTTCAGCATATAACTGAGCTAGGAAAGGTTAACAAGTGCAGACAAAATTAATTGCACAGTGTATATGAACCATTCAAATCCCGCCTTTAAATTCAGGAGGAAGAGAAATGGGACAAATGTAACAAATGTTTTCCTTCTGGATTGTCCAGGCTGTTTCATAAACGACACAGAACTATTGCATCCCAAATATTTCTAATTTTTCAGGATGCTTTCATGAAGGTAAATGCACTGATTTGATTAAACAAATCTTTTCTTTTTAAGATGAAATGCTAGAAATACCCCACAGACTTACGATTCGGCTTCTAGTTGCAGGATTGAAAAATGTGTCTTTGTCTTGAATATAAAAGTTGGACAAATGTTCCTTTTGAAAAGGGGCAGTGAAAAACTCTTGCTCAGGTTTGATGATATTTTCATCCACTCTGAAGAGTCTACTAAACCAGTTGAAAGCTGAGTCTCGGGTTTTCAGGTCATTGGGTTGCAGAGGCAATTTGATGTGCATAACCTCAGCGTATGTGCACAGCACTTCCCAAGGTGCATGCACTTTCACAAAAATAAGCTTTTCATCCAAAACCTGAAATGAAAGAATATTAAAAATATGTGTGTGAGAATATGAAAGCAAAGGACTTTTCATAACACTTCTTAAACTGTCCAGAATTTCCTTTCTCTTTACAACTCATGGATGACTTACTCAAAGTCGTGTTTGTTGCCCATCTTAGCAAACATATCATTAGTTTCTGTAAAAGCACTGACATGTGGTGGAAACACTCCGGCATATAAAAGTGTAGAAAAAAAGACAGCTAAATGTTCCCTTAATGCTTAATGTTTACATCTGTGCAAAGTATTTTACAAAGCAATTTAAGTTTAACAACGCTTCCCCCATACGGGTTCGTTAGGAGTGTTTGTACTTGCAGCCCGGCAGGGCAGCTGTGGCTTTGGAGCTGTCAGTGACTCTCCAGCAGCTCAGCTACAACCCCAGGGCGACGTGACTTGATGGAAGCAGGCTAGGCACCCATGGGTGCTGCTGGGCAACATGAATTCTCAGCTTCACAGGGAGAATGGGGAGAGGGAAAGGGAAATCGGCTGAGAATGACAGCACAGGGCACATTTGCTCCCAGTTGCATGCCCAAACCGGCACCAGCGTGCAGTGGGAACCCTGACAGCCACTCTTGTCTCCTGTCTACACATTGCCTGTAGACCTTCTATTGGCACCCGGCCACATGAAATTACATTATGTTGCTTGTTGGCTCAGGAACATCTGTCAGATATCTGATCTAGCCTGGGGAAGCTTCCAGTTTCAAAAGTTTTTCAGTCATGATCGTGGCAGAGCTATTGAAGCTGCAACATATATATATAGTAAAAGGGCCACATCAGACTTCCAGCAAGTGGTTTACTTTCTTATGAATGTGAAGAGCCAGGCTGCATCCTTGGATGTGCAGCAGGAGCCCTCACTGTAGAAATACAATAAATACTGTGATGCCATGGATTCTGAGTCTAATTTGGGAGGAAGGGGCAAAGTGACCTTTTCTGGAGCTCACCATAGACAAGCAAACAACAACAAATTTAGAATGGAAATGATTGCCCTGTACCTCCCCCAGGAGACCTGGATGGAGCAGGGCAGGAAGGAAAGGGGCTCTGAGATGCTCTAACCCTCCCTGCAGGAGACAGCAGCTCTGGCAGCTGGTGTGCATTGTCACAGCACTCTTGAACTGCTCAAAGGCAACATTGCAGCCCAAAATATACAAAGAATGGTAGTTACAACCACTTGCACAGTGTCAGGCCTTGTGAGGAGCAGGGTCAAGTGCAGGAGCCCTGTGCTGCTCTTCTGGCAGGGACATTCTGTCCTGGACACCCACTGGCTTTCCATACCTCCTACACAGCCAGAATAAGGGAAGAAGCTCTCTGCAGAGTGTAGCCAGGAATTTCTATCTTCCAAGGGCTAAGCAAACATGACCCATGTAATCTCCCAAATTCCAATCTTTTGTTTTGCAGAGGAAGGAACAGACACAAAGTTTAAAAGATTTCGCATTGGATCACAGAGACGCTACTAACGGACAAAAGGCGGGCCTTTTTATCCTGAGAGGAGAGAGTCCTTCTTGATAGGATGGGGGTAATGGCTTCAAACTAGAAGAGGGTAGATTTAGATTAGATCTCAGGAAGAAATTTTTCACTTTGAGGGTGGTGAGGCACTTGAACATGTTGCCCAGGGAAGCTGTGGAGGCCCCATCCCTGGCAGTGTTCAAGGCCAGGCTGGATGGGGCTTTGAGCAATCTCGTCTAGTAGGAGGTGTCCTTGTCCATGGCAAGGGGGTTGGAACTAGATGATCTTTAAGGTCCCTTCCAACCTAAACCATTCTATGATTCTATGCAAAGTTACAGTAAATTCATATATCCAGTTTCCTTATTCCCATAGGGGCAGCTTTGCTCTCAGACACAGCCGTTCACACAGAGAAGAGCACTCACCGATCTCGTTGCTTCAAGTTGCAAGCCGTTATTTATCAGGTTTGATTCATATACTTGTCTCTTCCTCTGTTAAAAGGTATTGAACACTGTAAAACACCTGTACCAAATTTCACAAATATGTATGCATAGAAGAATGGAATTGCCTCCCAAAACGAAGAATCATTGGGTTGTTATCTCTATAGCCCACTTGACAGCTACTGTGGATCACCATTAGTAAGGTACAGTCTTACTAATCTTGATCTTTTTTTTTTGGTCTAATATGCAATCTTGCCCTCAAATGCAATTGTGGAGAATTCACCCTCTTAGTTTCTGGTACACTACAGAGGTAAAAATGTGCTCCAAATTTTGAATTTTGAGAGCAACCGCCTCTGAAACTTGTGATCACCTTCACCTTTAGTCACTACTGATGAACTACTGATGGCAGCCTCCCTCCCCCCATTAATCTGCCCTTTAGAAAGTCTTCATCTCACGGGCTTTCCATCCTGCTTTCCTTTCAGCAACCTGTAACTTCTTCTTTCACAGCCATCATATGAGTTCACACAGTGGTTCAAACTGTAGTAGCCCTCTACATTTTAGTCCATGGACAAGCATCCCCAAAGGAAGAAGCTGAGAGCTGTAGCACTTGTAGAGTTAGTGATGCTATTCAAGGAGCATTCAATGTCCCCAGAAGGACATGACAAGTTTTCCTCAGTAAAGACGAAATTCGTGCATGATTTTAATTTCACTTCACAGTTACCAGCACTTGGCAGGTAGTGACTTACAAAAAATGAGAAATGTCTGCAATCTTGATTTTGCTTCTCCACACACATGACCTCCCCCCAAAACCACACAGAGACAAGCAGCCCCTCTCCCCTCAAAATACAAAATATACAACTCCATAAGGGATTTACAAGAAATTTTGAAACTTCATGTGAAGTAATCCAATTTAAAAGCTATCTGCATCAACTGGCTACTTCCCCGAAGGCTATTTGTTTATGTAAGTCAAGGGTAGCCAGCTCTCCCTGGCCTACAGATTGCATGTCAAAATACCAGCATGGGTAAGGGGGTGGCAGCTGTAGGCAGCTGGGGCAGGGGAAGGGCTTCTGTGAGCAGTTTGCCAGAAGGAGATGACATGAACGCACTGCGGACTGATGGCTGTATTCCTGAACCAGGCTAGGCTAGGCATGCAGCGATGTTCTCAGAGTGACTTGGTGATACTACTTTCTCATTACCAGATTGCTTTCATGCCACTGGCCAACCTTCTGGTTGTTTATATGCCCTGTGCTTAAAGCATTCTGCACCTACCACTACAGGAACTTAAAAGAATGGTCCAACGGTTTCTGTCGCCTGGTTCTCTGTAGGCAGACTAACTGACTTAACATCTGTGCTTAAGACCCAGGCCTGTTGCTACTGTGAAGGACCAGAGTCAATGAATGACCCTTTAGATAAAGTCTTGGGAACTTTGATAAGTACATGGAAACTGGTCTTCAGGACTAGTCCCAAGACCCACTCACTCTAGGGGGCAAAAAACGGATGCTTCAGCAAAAAGGGCAAAAATCTTCAGGAGTTACACAGGAACAGGTCAGTTGTATCTCCACATAAGTTTCATCCAGTTCTGTAATGTTTACAGACTGTTGTAAGTCCCCAAAGCAAAGAAAAAATTTTTCCAAAACTCTAGCAAGTCTTGGAATTAATAATTATAAAACTGAATAATAATATAAACAGCCTATCCCATTTATACTTTGTTAGTTCCCAGTTGCAGCACCTGCATGTGGCAATGGTCACAATGGACTAATTTCATATTTTGTTAAAAGGCATTTCTTTTATCTGTTTTGGGTTTTCTGCCTTTTTATTCCAGTGAGTATCTCCTTCTTCTCGGGTTAGGGACAGGAAGAGCCAATTCCGGTTTCTACTTTCATCAATACTTATCACATTTGTCCCTATTGCTCTCTTCTCTCAGGACAAAACCACAATCCCAAACTTTGATAGCACTCTTCATGGAGGTATGTCTCCATGTCCCATTAATTCATTTTTTTATTGGTGATAGTATAATGCTCTTTATATTTTTTCATTGAGTATATAACATTGTGTATATATATGTAATATGCACATTTATAATATATTGTATATATCTAATATTGTCTATTATCTAGAATGCTGATGGTAGCTGAACTGTGAAGAGGACACTTAATACAGCTGTTTTCTGTGACACCTAAGTCTCTTCCTTGTACTAAGAGTGCTAACTTAGAATCCTACATGTGAATGAGTTTTTTCCTTGCAGTAATGTATTTCCTTGCATTTTTCAGCGTTTCATAGGTAGTAGTGCTCTCCATTCTCCTTCAAAGCTAAAGGTTCACAGTCATCTTGGCTTCTGAGTAAACTACATAATGATTTCCTCTGCAATTTTTATTATATCATAAGACAATCCCCTTAGCAGATCATTAATATATGTAGTACACAACACAGTTGTTTGTTACTCCACTATTAACTCTTCTGCCATTTCATCCTACCTCTTGTCTTCTTTCATATTCATGTGGTCCTTTGTAAGGTGAATAATACTGAATCATGAAAATATTTCAACCTGAGTTCTGCTTTGTTTCGGCAAATAAAAAAGGCAGAGGGTTAAATACCTGTTTCATTTCTTCCTAAATAGCACAAAGATGGATGCAGGGCAATTCTCATTTGTAGAAGTCTAATACTTTTTTTTTTTTACTCTTACCATTCAGATTACTTTAATAATTTATTATGCCAAGGAGTTCTCCAAATTAATTTTGCCCTCAAAATCTTAGAGGAATGTTGACAATATTAAGGTTTCTAATAATGCATTAGTGCAAAGAGTGAGAAACAAAGCCCCTGGGAGGCTTTGCTAATTAGGGCCTTTGCTATTTTATATAAATGATTGAATTATGCATATGATGATCTATGGAGGAGCTAGACTTTTACCCAGAGGAATCTATAGTGGTTTTGCGTTGACTGGGGAATACAGCATAAAGATATGATAGCTTATTAGGCTGCAAGGTAGAGACTGTCCAAAGTTTATTTTCGTATCCAGCATTTTGCTCAGCTACCCACAAGGCTAAGTTGTAATAACAATGGAATAATGGTAATGCTGCTGATCTAAACCTGAAATAGATTTTGATGATTGAATGGCTAGCCAACAGACTAAGACACTACAGGATGCATAATCATGTACAATCTTAAGAAAGTGAAAGCACAGTGTAAGTAAATGCCAAGTATTACAGGCACGTAGAATGGTTAGCTCTTGGGAGCTCTTTTTTCACCATAATGCTTTCAATGTCTGGTGATTGCCTTGCCAAGCTGCGGAGACTAACAAGATTGTGGGTCTGGAAATTGGTAGCAGACTGCTAGCAGTTTTTTTGTCTGTGTTTTGTAAACGGTAGGGGGCACTTGCTTTGATTACAGTGACAGAAGAACGCCAACTCATATCTTTGCTTAGTTTCTTTTGCGCAAAGATAAAAGTTCCCCACAACAATATCCATGTGGCTTCAGGGGAGAAACCCTAACAAGGACAGAGTGCTTGAATTGCCACCTCTGCCTTACCTGACAGGCAACAGATAAATCATAGTCAATAAAAGAAAGAGCATGGGGCCTAAAGCCTCCCCCATGGAAACCAGCTAAAGGGAGTGGAGAGAATCGCTGTACCTATATTAGCTGCCAACTCTCACAGTTTCTTTGATGGTATTTGAAAGCTTTTCTGAAAGTCCTGGCTGTCAGCATCAGGGAATTAATTGATTGAGAAGCTCTGCTTCTGTAATCTTCTTTCCCTTATGTTTGAAGATAATCATAAAAATGTGAAGCAGAACATGATATAAAGGCTGACACAAAAAAAGTAAACCCAAAGAACTCCAAATACATATTTTCTGAGATACCCTCTGATTTTAAGCCAGCCTTGTGATTTTCTGAAACCTGATTCATGACCACATAGAACTGGCAACACCACAGTCCAGCCCTGCTCTCAACAGTGGCTTCTAGTCACCCTGTTTGGAAAGACTCATTTCTGGTCCTATGAATGTATGCAGTAACTTCAGAGTAACTCCCTCCTTCCGTTTGTCTTCCCATCCTTCTGTCATCCTTCCTTCCATCCATTAGGCAAAGAAGTAAAATTTGGGCTTGGTGTCGCCTCAGGAACAGAGATTTTATTTCGATGAGATCCTGCTTCAGAAACCAATCCATCCAGCAGAGACCAGGGCAGGTGTGGTTGCCCTCCTCCCAGTTTCAAAGGTCCCTTTCATCCTTGTTATCAGACTTCCTGGGTAGGTCGGCCAGGCACACCGCGAGCATGTAGAGCCTGACATCATCTACTGCCTCGAATCACTGCATAAAATGGCACGGAGGTACCCCTCTTTCTGTAAACCCAAGTATTGTTCTGTTTCCACAGGTATGACGCATGCTAAACAGTGGGAGAAGTACAATTAGCTTTTTAAGTTATCCAAGCTTTTTGTTTGTCGGCTATCTAAACTAAACAAATCTAGAGGCAGGAATCATTCATTGTTTGCTTATGAAGACAAACTTCTCTAGCCCTGCTGAAGTCCTTCATATGACCGTACTTAAAAAAAATGATGTGTGTAATATTTTCTGTGAATTATAGTTTTCATTTAATTTGAAAAAAAAAACCCTAAAAAAACCTGTCTATTTCTGTGAAGCACAGATTACTTCATGGCTGGAAATGAAGGTTTTGCCCACATTCCTGCTTAAATTACTGACAGTCTTGCCATTTATTTCTGTTGGGGGAAGCAGATGGACTAGAATGACATTCTGCATCAATCTATTTTTAATTCACCTTTCTGGTGCCGACCCTTTAACTTTCAACAATGAGCTCCTTGAGGACCCCAATAGATAAAACTGGCATTTTGGAGCATTTCTGGAAAGACTGGTGATATTTAATTTCTATTCTGATGGTAAGCTATCCTGACAAATAGGGTACATAAATTGTAGGTTTAAAAAACATGCTTTGGGCAGGAATTTCAATTGCTTGCAAGGTACAGTTTCTGGAATCTGCTCCCGACAGTTTGATTTTTGCTAGTGCTTCCAAAATTAATTGTATACCAACTCTCGCATTGAGTTGCATATATGAACCTTATCTGCTAACTTTTGAATCTGTAAATCATGTTAGAAACTTCCATGAGGATGTTATTTTAGTAGTTTGACTTTGCCACCTTTAAACCAGATTTCAGAAACACATGAAAGTGAGGCAAGCACAGCACCACTGCACATCTCCAAGTGTTTCAGAATCCCATATTCTTGTTCCTTCTATCCAAATCACCCCAATGTTTTTAGTTAAGTTATTTCCTTCTATTCTCTGAGATGTTTTCCCAGGAATGTTGCTAATTAATATAAATTAATGCTGGGCCATTTTCTCAGTTACATTCATGCAATTCTTTTGAAAAAGGACACAAAGCCATTCAAATAAAATATAATGATGGTCCCAGGACCCAATTCTTCTCTTGCTGGAGAAGAATAGATGGATCCATGACCCATTTCTCTGAATCCAGTAAATTGGCTACCTAGGTTGAGGTCTGATTTTCAGATCCTTCCGACTAAATTCAGTAAGTCTTTGGAGACTCCTCCACTCTCAGTATCACACAAAACCACCCAGTGCAGCACTCAAGACTTTTCACTTGAGAAATGCAGATCTATAGGTGTCCACTGACAATTTAAATTCTGCCCCGACTTCCACATCATGCAATCAGTTGGGGTGCAGTGCACGTCTGACAGAATTTGTCCCAGTGACTACACTCCCGGTCCCCACATTTCACAGACCTGCAACGTTGCCCATGGCCGGTAGAGACCTTGCTGCTGACCTCAGTGAGGTGAGGATTTCATCCTAAGAGAACAGACTTCACTGGATCTGCTATTCCTTAATAACCTGGAATTTTCAAATTCTGTGAACAATAAACCTCTGGATAATAGCTCTATAAAACTGTCAGGAGAGGCAAAGAAAGAGTAGCATAAGCAAGGAACCTATTCAGGCTTAAAGCACCTTGAATTACACAAGATACTGCTTATAAAATTTGGCATTTTCAGTCAATCATTGATCAGAGACAGACAGTGATATATGCAGTATTTAAAGTTGACAGCAAATGGCAACACTCCTGATTTTGGTATCTTGTATATCATCACAAAAGTAGAAGTCATTTGCCCCAGAAAAAAACCATAACCAAATAAAAAGCTGTCAGTAAAGACAAGCTGTCAACTAGGTTTTATGCCAGTACTGATGAAACCTGTATGTATCTTGGGCAGCATCATCCCCACACCATTCTGGGAACTGTGGTAGGCCAAAATGTTAATTCTCTCCCTGGAATTCCAAGGATGCAAAACTGTACCATAAATGTCATCTTTCTTTCCATCTCAGACACAACGTGTATGTTTTGCTTCTTCTTTTCAAATATTCTATTCACATTTATTTTTTTGTTACTTCTCAGTTTCTCTCCTTTCACTTCTAGTATGAGTGTGAGGTAGGTCCCAAGGTAGCATCCTGCATCCCGCTTGGGAAGATGTACAGGAAGAAAAATGTTATCAGTGCTGCCAATGCCTGTGCAGCATTTGCTTAGGGAATGAAGATTTGCAGCACATACAGCTTCCTCCACTTGCGTAGCAAGTGATCTCAAATGAGATGAAGGACCTCTCTGTTTTTGAGACAACTACACTGTTTGTGTGCTTGGAGCTGACCTGCACCTATGCCATCCTAAAAAGTTAGAAAGCTTACATCTATTCACATTTTAAAAGCCCGTTCCTCCAACAACAGATAAAGGAAATGCATTTCTCAACCAATGACACCTGTACGTGAGGCATTATAGAGAGGGAGCCAGTACTTCTGAGTTTGGTTATGACCAGGTGACTCATTTCAGCTTATGTGTCAGACTCATTGAGCAAAACCCTCTCCTCACCCCCTCTTCTCCTTCCTCCACCTTTCAGTGCCCTCTGGTACTTTACCCTATGTGTAACGTTTTTTCTGTTTAATGGTCAGTTTTGGATTTTTTCATCAGTTCTCCAGCTCAGTGTCACCACACTTGTATTCTTTGTTCTTGTCCTTGGAAGTCCTCTGTAACTGTCATTTCTTCGTCCTTGTCTATTTCTAATGCTTTCTACTGCCCTTTCAGCACTGTATGCGTTCCCACTATCAAAATTCTTGCCTATGCCTTCCACAGTACCTCTATGGCTTCAGATTGTCCCTGTCCATGGAAATCCTGGCTCTGAAAACTGCTATCACTGCTGTTTTCAGCTTCCTTTTGACACACCACATCATCCCAATCACGTGTCTCAATCTCCTGGCCGCACTTCCATCCATACAGCCTTTGCTGGCCACTTCGTTGCCAGGCCACACAGTTGGCTCTTGTTCAGCTTGGTGTCCACCAAGACCATGAGGGCCTCTTCCACAGAGCTGCTCCCCAGCCACTCAGTCTTCACCTTATCTGATCATTAGTCTAATATACTCTCGTTCTCACATTTGTTGCGTGCAGGTAGACTGCTTCCTCTTCCTCAGCACGCCACAGGCTCAGTGCAGCTGCAGATCTTTGTAGGACTGAGACCTCTGAAAGTAAACTTTTTTTGCAAGCACCTAGTGCATTATGCACAATCTCCTGGTCTAATTATTCATGGTTTCATTCTGGCTAATGTCCTAACATTAATGCTGCACTAAAAATACTAACCCATTTCTCACATTTAATTTCCATCACTGTTTGGAAAAGACACTCATATTTTTAAGTACATTTGGGTAATGGCCAAATATTATAAACATAAATGTAAAATGTTAATTGATAAAAGCAATTGTTTCCAAAGGGGCAGCTTTTTGTTTCTAATTACCTCTTTCAATTAATTTTTATTGCTGATCCTGTGATCATATGTAATGCAACATCCACCCACTGCAGGATGCCCTCAAACCCTACTAACGACATTCCTTATGGCTGCCCCGTTAATGCCAACGACAACACTGTGTAATGAATATCAACAAACTTAGCTACAGGCCTTTTTACTCCTACTCTTCTCTTTCCTAACTGCAAATCACTATTTGTATATGAGCTGCTTTCAGTGATATCTTTGTCCTTGCCTGGCTCTACCAGAGGCTGCTGCTGGAACATGGAGAGTTGCTAAATCAGAGAAGGAAGCGGGTGGGTGGGAGAGCACAGATGCCAAGGAGACAACAATCCCATGGATGGATATTTCTCAGGCAGTTCACAATTAAAATAGCTCAGAGGCACAGCTGAGCTTGGTTTTGTGGCCCTGGGTGCCATAATGAATGTAGTCCACTGATTACTGGAGTAATTAAAAAATAATGGTTAAAAATATCTATGATTGTCATTCATAGCTGCTAAGGAGCATCAAGCAGACACTGGCTTGAGTCAGAAATTTTTGCAAGGTCCCTAGGGAGGGCCAAGCTGTTGAAGTGTCAAGGGAAGGAGCTGCACAGGGAGAAATTGCCCTAGTCTGAAGGTCTTGATGTCTAATTCTAACTGGGAACCTGATACCAGATTTTTCTGCTCACACCTCCTAAAGGGTTCCCTCCTAGAAGGATGCTCTGAGGTCACCCAGTACACACCGACAGACACAATGTGCAGCGCTCTGCCCATTTACACAGCAATCTACTGGCTTGAGCTCACCCCTGTTCCCTGCTCAGTTTGATGGGCTTCAGTCTCCCAGCTCCCAAGAGGATGACGAGGACAGGGCAATGCAGTTGCTGTTCTAGGTGAAGGCATTGTCCTTTCTGCCCATTGCTCTTAACACCCAACAAATGATTCAGATTTACACTGAAAATAACTTACCTTTTGCTTTTTACGATCGCTCCTTTTATGAGTCATTTTTTTGCTTTCATCTTCATACACCAAAACAAAGTCAATTCTTCGCTGCCCATCGCTGAAGAACAAGGAGTCAGGCTTATCATCAAAATCAGCCTGGAAGGCAAGTAGGATAGGTTAATATGAAGAACTCTACTCATCGGTTCCTTACTTGGTTCCTATTACACAGTATTTCAGTGAACAGAGAAATTCAACACGTCAGACTCATACAACACGAAGATCAAAGTGAAAACAAAAGCCGTATGGAGTAGAACGGAGCAAAAAAAAGTTTGGGAGGTCTCTGCATGACATAAGAACAGCAGAACTTTGACCTAATTTTGTTCTTTCAAATTTTGTTCATA
The DNA here is from genome assembly GCA_008921705.1 of Burhinus oedicnemus. Taxonomy (NCBI): domain Eukaryota; kingdom Metazoa; phylum Chordata; class Aves; order Charadriiformes; family Burhinidae; genus Burhinus; species Burhinus oedicnemus. The sequence goes on along the minus strand of VFFE01007123.1, from coordinate 2,064,409 downwards.
TTGGCTTTTGGCAATGGGAGGAGCATTGGGATGCAGCACCATTACCAAATAACACATCTGTCAAGTAATTCACATGCCATCAAGCATACAATGTTAGATAGTCTGTCTACAAGATACGTTGTTGCCTGATGGGAGTCTTGGAATTAGCGCGTTCCCATCTGTCCCCTTACCTGCCAGAAGTTTAAGCACCTCTGCAACTAAAAAAAACCCCAAACAAAAAGCCCAGTAGTTTCATGCACCCTAATACCCAAACCCACCATTGCCCAGAGAACAAAGAACATGATCAGGCTGCACGTGAACTCTCAAAATGGACACATCCTTTGTGGATTTATTTCTCTTTTTATTCTCAACATCTCAGCAAGCAAAAAAGCATTGTTGTATGCCACATATCCATCATGTTATAATATATGCCAAAATCAAAAGGATTAATATATCCATAAGCCATTATCTAGTCCCTGGAGGAAAGTAAGATAGATTGTCATATCCACTAATAATATCCTAATGTGTTATTTCATGTGTGAAACGATACAGATACATTGATGATGGGGGAACCTAAATCCTCGCATAATGATTTTGTAGGTTTTTAAGAGTACTCTGAGGGCACTATCACATGCAACAACCCCTCCTTTCAGGTAATATATAGCTGTAATGTTGTCAGAATAGTCATGTAATGAGCACCAAACTCTCAGGTACTTGGCCAAATCCATCCACGGTGTTAATGAGGGCAGTGCCACTGAAGCTGACAGATATCAAATGTCTGAAATGGGATTCAGCATTGCATTAGAGATGGTAAGATCTCCAAAGCTGGCAAGACTCCCACAGAGAACTGAAGATGAGCCTTGGCTTCCAGACAGCTGGGTATGCAACGTGGCCCAGGGCAGGATCAGGCCAGGCAAAATGACCCAGTATAATCTCTTGAACGTGCTGTGCCTTTGAGGACATGGAAAAGATTCCCAGATGTTATATCCCTGAAATTTCCCTTTCAGTGCAGACCAAACTTCATGAGGAATGCCAGGTCCAGTTTTGGGAGCTTTGGGATGTCTGGTCCACAGAAAGGCACATGGAAATGTGGTTATGGGGTCAGAGACCTCTTAAGTGCAGACGGAAATAGTGGTTCTTCAACTGTGATAAAACTGAGAATAAGCCAGTCTTCAGCCAGGAGCACCCCAGTTCCAGGGAGCATAAAGTGTTTTAGGAACCACATTTGTCAGTGTTTCCAAAACAAAATTTCCGGAGTTTTGTTCTAAACCCCTCCCTGTAGACTATTTTGTTACTGTTTATTGTCTGAGTCAAAACAGTCGACCAAGATGTGTCTCCCCATAATTATGACAAAATTTCCGTATTTTAAATAAACTCAGGGGAGTTTAAACTATTTGTTTAATGTTGTATGTGCAAAGGCTAGGATCTGCTGCAAAGAGGTCCTGTTAACCTAGTTGATTCAAACAGCCTGAGCAGATTCTTGATTAGAACAATTCTCTTTGAATCCCACCTGTGCCTAGAGATTTGTGACAAACCTGACAGCAAGCAGCTGCTGACATACATACATGCATATATATGCACTGACATATGGCCAACATACACATATATTCTACATTAGTGTCACAACCTGGCCTAGGATTCAGAAACTACCTAGGCAGCCACCAAATCAACATACAGTGGCACACTGTGAATAAAGTTTTAGGAAAAAAAATGCTTTAAACTTTCAGATGTCATCACCAGACCACAATGACGCTGACTGACTATATCACCCAAGGCATGTGAATTCCTAAATTCGTGAGAGCTAGAGGTGGCATAGTCCCATCAAGCAATCAGGCTTGACCCCGACAAGTTCTCCTCTCGCTGAGGACTAGCCCTGGGTGTAAAATGCAGCCCTGCTGCGACCATTTCCAGTCTCATTTAAAAACATAATCGCGATGATTTCATGTTGACTAGATTCCCACTGGGAGGAAAGCATCATCAACAACAGCCAACAGCCCCTGTTGGGAGACGGCTTGGGAGCAGCAGCAGCAGCAGAGAGGGCGCGGGGAGGTGGAGGTGGCCAGGCACGGAGCCCAGCCCCGCAGCCGCCGCTCTCCCCGGGGACCCCCCAAGCTCTGGCCAGGGCTAAAATTGCTCCGTGTTGCAATGCTGGAAACACACAGCCCAAACCTTGTGATAATGAATAAGGAGGGGAAGTGTTGCCACTGCATAAACCAGAAGGTTTTTTTTTTTTAATTTGGCTTCTTCGGTTTTTGAATCTTAGAAACAGCTTTATAATGACTTCTGTTTAAAGAGACAGAGTTTGGCTGTGACATTCAAGCACTTGAAAGCATAAAAGTAGTAATAGCTTCGAGTTTTTTTCTCTACAGCTTGTAGCTCTTTTTCCTATATGACCTATCCACAGGATAGAAAAGAAAGAAATGACAGACAGCAAACATCAGATCAAGTTTTGATCTAACAAGTTGTTATCATAATTTGTGATTGCTTAACTTCACCGTTTAAATAATTTTCCTTTAAACGTAGTCTCCTTTAAGCTTATAAAAATAGTATGTAATTTAGTGATGACTGGCTTAGCCGGATTGTCAATAACCAGACACAAAGACTGCCTGTTAATCAGTATTCTGACTCATGAACTTACTTACATACATGATTTCATTCACATGAGTATATACATGTTGCCATATACATACACCTTTCTATATTTATATAAAAATCAAACTCTGCATATATATAACGGAATATAGCTGAAAGATTAATCAGTGTTGGACTGCATGAATCCAGATACACAGAAGTTCACACTTATGAAGTTAACTTCTTAAATGTAATCTCTATTGCTTTTAATCACAAGGGCATTGCTCAATTGACCTATCCAGAGGCACATTATATATATCAATAAAATAATAAAGAATTGGCTCATTAAGCCTGAATACTTAAGAGATCAAGATAAGACCCACACAAATAAATTATAATGTAACATTAAATGTTGCTCAATTAAAAGTGAGAAGTAAAATGCAAATGGGAATGTAATAGTTAAAGTTCTGACAGCCACATTAACTGAGATGTGTGGTGTATCTTGTAATCCCGAGTGGATAGTTTGTAATGAAAAATCATATATTATTCAACATAATTACCAGGGGAAAAACAAGACTGGAAACCAAAAAGATGTGCTGTACTCTGAAATTAATAATTCCTTTGAGACAGTGTTTGTTTTTAAAAAAATATTATTTGACAATATTATAAATGTTATTATCATACAAATGCGCACAAGCTTGTGTGTGTAGACACATAAGTTAAGGGGGCTGAAATTCCAATACATGATTTTTCTTAAGTACCAGTAGCAAATTATAACCCAAAATAATAAACAGGCCCATTGATACCTCTTTGTTGTGGAAGAAACAAACACAGGGTCTATTTACTGTACTTTCTAATTTTCTTAGCCTCAGCATAATCACATTTTAAGTACTGATGGAGGCAATCGGTTGTGCACTCTAATGTTATAATAATACTCTAGTGGACAGCAGGTTAATATTGATTAACATCATTAATAAATAAAAAAATATAATACATTTAGCTGTAAAATACTCATTATATTTAGCACATACTCTGCAGCGCTTCTGAACTCTCCAAGTGCTGTACAATCAACTGCTTGCCTACCACTGAGAGACGGGGAACTATTAGCTGCTTTATTAACAAAAGGAATTCGAAGGAGGGGAGGTCCTGGCAGTGGATAAAGCTTTTTGGAACACTTAGGTTACACCTATGTGGGTTAGCCTAGAGGTAGCATAGCCACGTTCACGCAGGTGTACCTCTGCGTTTCCGTTCAGACCAGGGTCAGATCGGGTGAGCATGGGTAGCTCTACACTCCGAGGAATGAGACTGGAGGTAGCCTGCAGTAACAAAAAGCCCAGAAATGTGTACAATGCAGCCACCACCTCTTCAGTGCCAAATGCCTTGTTCTACAGACCTACTGCTTGGGTCTTCACTACCAGGTGATGAAGGAACGGCTGGGGGAATCCTGCTGGAGCTGAGCAATGCTCACACTGGAGGTCCCCGGCCAGCCCTGAGCAGCCCTCTGCCATGCACACCCCGCTGCTTACACACCTTCTCTTCATCCTCCCCAACTCCGGCCCCCTGCGGCCACCTCAGCAAAGGAGTAAGGAGCTTCCTGCACTCTTTGCTAATCCAGCACAAGCAGTCATCGGTAAACATCACCTGCTCTCCTGGACCTCAGGACAGAGTGGCACTTGGAGAAAGGACAAGTGGGACATGAAGACAAGCTTGCCTCTCCACATAGAGCTGTAAAGGCTGAGGACCCGGTTTGGGTCCAAGTGGCCACATCATGGAACTGACCATCAGCCCCTTGACTCAGAGCTTTTTCTCTGGAGGCAGACTACCGTGTGCTCCTCCCCGCATATAACCAGGCTTGCCGGTATCTCAGGGGAGTTGCAGTGTCTTACTCTTGAGAGCGTTCCTGTAGTCATGACTACATGTGATGCCTGCAGCAGAAGATTAAAGGAGACCATGCTAGTGGGAAGCTCCCTTCAGCGACAGCGGTGCTCCATGCCAGGGGAGAAAAACTGGTGGCATGACAAAGAAACCCGTCTTCACTTTTCCAGGCTTCTCTGAGCATTACATTGTTAAACACACAGTGGGGATAACGGTGGGAAGGGCAGCATGGAGACAAGCATGAAGAAAAATACGTGCACCGGAATTGCAGTTATTTATTGGTTACTACACCCTGAACAAGCACAGTACCGTAAGCTTGGGTTTTTTTAAATAACAAGAGATTCTGCAGGAATGACTTATCTAACTGGAAGGATAAAAGAAGTGCTTTATTTTGTCCGCATGAGCCTTTGGTGTGACTGTCAATAGCACCAAATGTAATCATTACTGGAGGGATAAACTACTTGTCTGTGACCTCACATAATTTTCAGATATGCTTCAAAACAGCTTCCTGCAGCGTGCCAGGGAATAAATCAGGACTGGGAAACAAGAGAGCAGAGCAGAGCCTGTGTAACATCGCCGCTGCTGACAGGCACCTGCAAAACATCTTCTGGCTGGAGCACGGCGACAGTCTTGCGGGGGACCCGCAGGTTACACTCCAGTTGTGGGTTTTATGTAGGTGAAAATTTCAGAGTGCCTGTTTAGGAGCACAGTTATTTCTCCCTACAGGCCTCAGGAAACTTCAAATCAAGTAAATAAAATGAAACAAATTATATTACCAGGATATCATGAAACATAATTATTTGTAAAGTGCTTTGAAATTGCCTGGAGAAAATGTTACAGAAATATAAAGTTCTTACTATCACGGCTATATAACAAGATCTTTTACTACTTTATGTTCTAAGTGATTAATAGAGACAACTTTCTGACATTGAGACCAACACAAGCATTTACTTCTGGAAGATATAAGATATATATAATATATAAGATATATATAATATACAAGCTATTTCAGGAAGATATAAGTTTACTTGCATACCACATACTAATGTTGGTCAGTCTCCCTAGGGCCATAAAACTGTTGTGTCTTTAACATTTTTCCTTGTGACTCATATTTGCTAATAACAACAGAGGACTGTTTTACTTCTGTTTTTAGCAACAATGAGATTATTAGCAAGCACTTAATCAGAAGGGTTTGGATTTTTTTTTTTTTTCATTTCCTCAAGATGCAAAGAAATTTTTGTATGTAACAAACTGAAATAACCTGAGAGCAAAGCAGAAAATGCGGGGTGTCATTACAGTCATACATTTCTGTCAGCAGAAAGCAGTTGGTAACTGGCCAGGCATCGGGATGCCTTGTCCCCTGAGCTAAGTTTGGACCAGACACCCACTTGACTTCCTGCCTGAGCGTCACGTCGCTTGCTGGCTGCAGAAGGAATTCCAGTCACTCCTGATTAGAGAGAGACCACATGTCCGTACTTTTAAAGAAAGGTGAAGACAGTGCTCTGCTAAAAACCTGCTTTTCAGCACCTCCCATCCTTCTCTGGATGCAGGAGCTGGGAAATTCACTCTTTTAGACTTCCCTGAAGCCTTCTTGCTGCAGAAATTGTATTTGAGGGGCAGCAGTAAAGACAATTTGAAGAAGTTATCTCCTCCTCTGCAGATGTTGACTCTCAAAAAAAATCTTTCTCTTACATCCAAATTCAAACTATCTACCTATAAAGCAGCTAGGACTCCAAAATGAAACATCTGAGAGCTGGAAAATGCTTGAATTAAGGCCGCCTGTGCAATTTTATCTTCCTTGTACATACTGTTTATGATATATTACTTAATAGCACAACCACATGCCGTACTTCTGCCCTCCTTGTAGTACTTAGGGAATGCTCCTTCTTATCTTCTTTATTCAATGTCTTTTTTTGTTACACATTATCTAAATAGCCCAAACGCCTAAACCAGCGACTTCCCTCTGACTATGCCTATAGTACTCTCTTCACAGAATCTCAATATTCTACAAATGTTGAGAAATTTAATTTCACAAGATCCCCCAGGAGACAAAGTAACAGTATAACCCTCGTTTTAACAGTGATCACATAAGGCTTCTAGAGATCAATGCCAAAACCTGTTGACCGTCTCCTAAATTTGGAGTTTTAGTTTGAGACACGAGGACAGTGACATCTTTCCACAGAGCTCAGCAATTCTCTCTCTTCAGAGAGCAATACACTCACTTTCAGGTCCGTATGTGACTATTTTGAACAAATGCAACCAGGGTCACAGATGTTCCCCTTTGACACCCAGGAAATAAACAAAAGCTGGATGTGACTTTGCAAGTCTTGCACAGAAACCCTCTAGCAGAAGCAGGGATAAAGTCCAGTTATCAAGGACTGCACTCATTTTCTCTACTTATAAGAACCTTTCATTTTTTCCCCTGCAATTTCCTGCCACATTTACACCTTGCTGAAGTACTACAAACAACATCCTCACAGGATTTGGGCTTTTTGGAGGTTAATGTCCTACTTGTGTGCTGAATGAGGCAGGGATCTTGCCACAATCTTAGCATGTGATCCTCTAATTAGAGACAGCACCAGAAGAAGAACAGGACCATTTTCATTAGCCAATAACTTACTGAGTTTTTGCTATTCTAGAACGACTTGCAAAATCAAATCAAATTTCCAGAATACTTCCAGCTGCAAAGCATGATCTAAGTTTAGACAAGAGGCACAGTACTTCCCTTCTAGTCAATCGTTTAAGGTTAGGCTTCCTATTCACTTTCCATTTCTAGCTACAATTAGCATTCACCTATTTCACAGACAGGCTCACTAGATCTTAATTTTATCTTTCTGGTCCCTCCAACCCACTGAAACTGCCCAGTGGCCGACAAGGAGGACCTGACATGGAAGGAGCAGTGCAGAAAAGATGCTGCTAAAACTGAACAGAAATTACCACTGCTGGTAAACATGAGTAACCAAAAATAAAAATTGATTTTGACAGTCGATTTTCAGTAGAAATAAAAATAAGTCCTACCAAGACTGCTCGGAGGAGACTGCTCTAACCACAAGGTATATGACTTTCCAACTGTTTTGATGCTATTTCACTTCATATAAATACGTAAAAAAAAATTTCATTGAACCACAAGGAGAGTCTAAGAAGGACTTTTATAACATCCTAGTCAGGGCACTCAGTTGGGAAATGGAAGCTCTTGGTTCCACCTCATGCTCCAAAAAATGTTTAAATATTTTCCAGAGACTGAATCAGCTTGAAATGAAGAACACCCTGCTGCAAAATGCCGGGGCAGGGGAGGTGAGGGTATCCAGCTCCCAGAAGGAAACTAATTTCCTGGTACTTTGGGTATTTGTTTCCTACAGCAGAGGCAGGAACAATCCCCCCGACCCATAACCATGACAAGTACTTTGCCAGCTAAGCTGCCAGAGCAGCTCGCAAGGCTCTGGTACACCTTGGTGCAATGAAAACTGAATCCTTCCCTTCATTTACACTGCTTTCAAAATGCTCTACTACTACGGAAATCCTTTGCCTCTTTCTTTTATGATTCTGTTTCCCATTTCAGTTTGATATGAATGAAAATAGCTGTCAGTTTGGTGGCCAGGCTGAAAAATAAATTATCTAAACAGCTCCAGTCATAATATCTACATACAAGACAGGGCAGGCTTAATTCACCCCCCTGAATTTGAATGCTTGATTTGCATCTTTTAACTTTTCAGCCCATTTTTCATTGTATTGTATGTTCTCCTATCTATATTAAGAAAACAATGTATTTCCTTACAGAGGAATCAGCAGGACCTGGACCTCCGCAGTTGTAACACAGACCTCATCTGTGCAAGCTAAAGGGATAACCAGCAGCAGCGATAGCAGGCTGTCATTCCTGGAGTAGGATCTAGTAGACAGCAGTGGAAGAAACGCACAGGCAGGTTCAGTTATTTGTAAATAGCTGATAGTTTAAGTGTCCCCTTAGATTGGGCTGACTGGGAACCAGCTCCAGCTCTCATTACTTGGTGGCACCATTACAGTACTTCATTGAACGACTTCTCTATGTGAAAACTGTCACGAAGCTCTTAGGTGCTCAAAATTAATTGGTCCAATGAGCAATTCTTGACACTGTTGAACCTGTTTCTTTATGTCTTGTTCTCCCGTAACACTGATCCACTTGTAGTAGAAAAGGAATAGAAAAGACAAGCTATACATACCCAAAGCCAGTGACACTAACTTCTGTCATTAGAGTATGAAAACACAGAACAGGCTTTTTTTGATTTATATGGAGTTGCTCTATTAGCTTTAGGATAAGTAGGTGATTTTACACCGTTTTTAATCCAGGCTTATAGCGATCTCCTTGTGCAACTGCAGACCACACTTGTACTGGTTGAGGGGAAAAAATAAAATTGGACTTATCAGCATACCAGTTGGGCATCAGGTTGGGAAAGCATGTGCCATGGCAGGGCTTGTTGGGGTCAACTGACCAGCCCCTAGAGATAAATGAGATCCAAGGCAGGGGATCTTGAGCTACAGCCAGAAGCCTGTTAGCTGCAGAAAACATTAGGCGAGCCGGAGAACTTGAACTTTGGATAAACGGAATGGACACCTCCAGGTCTTTCTTCTTGCCACTTCAGTCTCTGATTGGAGTAAGGAATTTCTTGGTGTCTCCAAGCTTTCTGTAGAATTGAATCCTGAACTCACATGTCAGCCAACTAATACCTGGGTGTGTATGAATCTGTAGGGTATGTGTGTTTATATCTAGGGTGTGTTCATAACTATTTATCCTTGCATACACACAGAGAAATCCTATACATGCATGTACAAAATTATATATAGGGAGGAGGTGTTATGCATGTGTGTCAGTTTATAGTGAATATATATTGGTCACTTTTAATTGAGTCCAGTGCCTGTGTCAACCTGCACTTTCACATCTGAGTCAATGACTTCAGGTACATTTTGGGAAACAGAGATACAGCAACTCAGATTCAGTCACACAGATGAACTGCACGTGCTGCAACTGGAAAGGAATGCTAGTTTTCTGGAACAGCTACTGACTGTTGCATATCTATACGAGAAAAAATTACAGGTTGCCATAGTTAAAGTAAACAAGTACCCACCCATTCAGGAGTATGAAGGTTTTGCTGATCCGGCACGGTTCCATAAGTGGGAATAATCACCTGGTTCAGTTCCAAGACTAAAAATAAACATAAAAAAATTAAAACATTTTAGCATTTTGCATGGTAAGTGTTTTTTTTTTTTTAAATTTTATTAATGGTTTGTGGAGAAGCCACACTTCACAAATTGCACTTGCTTAGTGTTTCAGAGACAGAATGTTTGTGTCTCACACTTCAGTTATAATCAGCAGGTGGCAAGGGAGCAAAACATAAATTTCACCAGGATGACAAGCTAATGCTAGGAGAGCATCCTGACCAAGCTATGGTGATGCAAAGCATCCCTTTGCTACTATGCGTTATTTAGTGCTTCAGAAACTCTAACAACACCCTAGCAGCAGTTACGTTCATCTTTCAGTGAATTAGGGTACCACCAGAACTGGCTCCACCTGCACAAATAACCCTAGCTCATGCTGACTGTACTTGTCAGACAATAACAAATAACAGTTCCAGGGAATTCTTCCGAAATCCTGGAATGGGTGTGATACAGGCAGTGATGCCGTAACATTCACTCTGTCACAGGAATGATTGTCACATAACCTACTAACACACCTACAAGTTCAATGTGTATTGATGCCCCAGTGATGCCTCACCCATTTCGCCAATATCTGTTAAAAACCAACAACCTGCAAACTGAGTTGCTTTCCTGAAAATACAACATAAAATAAAAATGATCTTGTGAAGTATGCTACTCCATGATACCATTATCAAGCACATTGGGAAAACTGACCACCAGATCAAGCACTGGATAACACAGAAATTCATCCTAATAAAGCTGCTGGAAATAAATTACAGAAGCTCTACAATCGCTGCAAGGTATTGGGTTTAGTTTCTTAACAAATATTTTTGAGTCTTAAGAAGAAGTCAGATATCCTGAGGCTGAAGATAACATCAAGTGGCTGAAGGGAGAAGGCTGTTTTCTGCCTATGCATGGCAGGCAGATGGACCCCGTGTGTTATTTTCAGATCCTTAAAGTAGAGAGGTGTCTTAGCCAAGTCTGTCCTGCACTGAGGAAAGGGTCATGGATATCAATGGCACCTAAATGCCAGTGTTGTCTAGAATGGATAGCCTCAACTTATCAAAATATAGTATAATACTAAAAGAAAATCCCCAAACTCTAAAATAATCTGTTCTATAGTACTCTTAGAAGGAAAGCTAAACACCCGTTAGATACAATGCCAGGACAAACATAACTGATATGCCTGTTTGTTTGGTGGTTTGCTTTTTGTTTTTTGGTTTGTTTTTTTTTTTTGGCTTAAAAGCCTCATTGATGTGTGGCCAAATTCTCAAGAATTTTTAAGAAGCCTTTTTTCACTGATGATGCTCATTTATACCAGCTGAAGATATGTCAAAACACTTAGAAATGGAGCACAAGAAGACCGTTCTTTACAAATTAGCAGAATTCTCTCATGGCCTCTAAGCAGCTGAATTCTCTGGTTTAAATAATCTTTCATAGATTTTGGTAGGGACTTTGTTCCAGATGCTGAGCTCTCAGTTTCCAGATCTCTACTGTGATGATGGTGTATACTCTGAGGAGGAGACAAAAGAAAGTCCATGAATTTTTCCATCAACATCACTTCAGAAACATTTGAGTCATAACCCAAAGGTTGGCCCAGTTGAATAATCAAAGTCCATGAGGTCTCAAAAACATTAATGTCTTTAGAAATGTTTGCCAGCATTTAAAGAGAGCACAGGAAAATGTGGACTAGTGTAGCACACAAACATCACATGCTGAGACCATAATATGAGGACTTAGAAAACATGAGCATATCCCAGCAGCTACGGCAAGATTGCTGTATATGCACACTATTGTATTTTAATGGGTTCAGCTCAGACTAGCGCGAGAAGGGCAAATACGTATCCTTGATGTCAGCGTAATGGGCATCACCCTACATTCCTTAGGGCATTCTTTATTCTCTATTTGGACGCAAAGATAATGCAGAAACAAAGTGCTTCTGAAAACCCACAGAAGAGGGAATGTTTCTGCCCACAGATAATGGGGAGGGTGAAGGAGAAATATAAACATCTTGCTTTGAAATATAAACATGTGCTCTGAAACTCTGTGCGCCATTACACGAAACAAGCAAATGTGGACACAGACAGGAAGATTTCTGCCAGCCACTGAACTGCAGTAACAAGAATGATGAGTTAAAACGGCCTTTTTGCTGAGTCCTCACAATGTGTAACTACACATCCCCCATCAGTGCTGTCTAGAAATCCCTTCAGCCAGAACTGAAGAGAAGGGGGAAAGGTGGCATTCACAGCAGAATGGATAACTCCAATTGTCCCAAATCCTGATCTGGGGCTCGCCAGGAATACCCTCTGGAGAAATTTATACGTGAGTACAACTTGCTTCTGCCTCAGTGTCTCCGGCCAGCATATCTCCCCCACAATATGGTAAGTGTCATGCATACTTTATCATTTATCAACACTTAGCACCTTAACACATTGTTACTTGAAATACTGCTTGGTACAGTCCCTGGGTCATGGGTCCAGTGAAAGCACTCATGCAAAAGGGACCTGCCACTCTCACTTCTTACGGGACATTAGCCCAGAACTTCTCTCAAATTAAATACAGATTAATGTTTGTGTGAAACCAAAAATACAAAGCCTTGACACTGCCTGAATGTGTACTTAGATAATGTTTGTTCTGGCAGTGGTTTGCAAGGACAGCTGTGCCAAATTGTGCAGTTTTTAGCTGGAAGAGACCATTCTAGTCTCTCAGAAATACAAAAATGGTACCGGCAAAAACTCAGCTTTGCCAGAAAAAGCTGCACCCACACAAAGTGCTTCTCCTGCCCCCAAAATCACTTCATTCATTTCTCCCAGCTCCTCTCCAGCATTATGGTTAAGTCAATCTTAAGTATGGAGGACAAGAAAGAAAATTGCAGCACAGAAGTTTGTGGCTGGACATTAGAAAAAACTTTCTAACAGCGAGAACACTAGAAGAGACTGCCTGGGAAGGCCTGTGAGGTCATGTGAGGTCTTCAACATCAGAGTATCTTCAGTACAGATTAATTAAATATCCTGGAACAATCTAGTCCAAGTTGAATCTGGCATGAACCTTAGGAGGAAGGCCTACGTGAGCTCCTTTCCAGACCCAGTTTCCTGAGTATAAGTCTGGTCATAGTGTTCTCATAGTTATGTCCAAAAAAGACCACTGTTCTGAGATTTTATATTAAAATAATAGTTCTGCTTACCTATTTCTTCTTCTCCTGTTAATGTTTGGGTCAGAGCATATCAAGTATAGATGCTTATGTTTTACCACTCAGCCAAGTAAAGCAAAGAAGGTGCAGGGGAACAAAGAAGTCTGCTGGATTTGTGCTGACACACTCTGATTTTAATTGACTGATACATCAAGTTCTACCTTTGAGCAATCCTGGCAACATATGCTTTTGTAAGAAAATTTTATCTAATTTCCTTGAATTGTTATAACAGATTTTGAGTTCCTGCTCAGTGCTACCAGTTGGTCTCTGATCTAGTCTTTACAAAAGATGCTGTTGTAAAAATTTTAAGTACTGAATTTGTGCATGCTACTTTACAAGAACATCTCCATGGTATCTGAGTTACCAACACATCAGTGGTATTTCCAGCTGCCTGGAGACCGTTCTGCAATCCAGGACACTGAACTGCGCTGTCAACATTTCACACCTTACCTCAAATATGCCTATACACAAGCACTAAGAAGTCTGTGTTAATCCCACACTGCTTCTTTATAACCTGTGTACGTCCCATGCTTTGGGCCAGGCCATGGGAGATGAATCCTGCTGTTGATTCTACCAGTGATTTCTTTTAAGAGCTTTCTTCATGGCTTTGCTTTCTCACAGGTCAGCCAGCATTTCTGACTGGACTGAATAAAGATCCAAAATTCCTTAAGAACCAACGTAAAATGTCCAGTCTTTTCATTAGTTAATTGACATTGTCAGTGAATGGTTTTGCAAGTTCAGTGATCTTCCCATTGAATAATTCAATTTTAAAGGCTTTCATGAACATTACTAGTAGCAATCTCTACCTGTTGCTGTGGCAGAGGTGAGAGGCTATGGCACACCGATAGGCATGGAAGCTGCTCTCCCTTTGGAATAAATATAAAGAAGAATTAAACCTTCCCTTGGAGTCTGAATTGTGAAACGATAGAAGCTGCCCAAAGCACAGGCAGTAGAGATGAAACAGGTTTTTTGAGACTGTAAATTAAGAGGCCTGAGAATGGAAAAAAAGCAGTATCCAGAAGTGAAAAGAAAGATGCTGTCCAAAAAAACATTAATGACAAGAAAACCACACAGATATTGGATAACCTGATGTTTGAAAAGACCACTGGACTTGGCTCTATAAGCAAGGATGTTGCCAAACACGCATGAAGTTGCCAAACACGCATGAAGTTGCCAAACCTTTTGTGCCAAAGAAATTCTTGGCTATCATCGATCTCCTCTCTAATGGAAATAATCAAAGGTGAAAAAGGGCAGCAGCACTCTTTAAGCTTGTAAATCACCTACATAAGCCAAATTAATAGGCACAGAATTATTCTGAGAAGTCAAAAAGGTTTTACAACACCAAGCTCATATAGTACCTGGTACTTCACTTCCCTCAACAAACCTGTGAGACATTGCAAAGGACAAGATCTCAGCCCTGGCACTGAACATGGTACCTCATGAGCAATCATGCACGTAAAGCCAGGAAGCGATGTCTGGGATCCTCCAGGGTCCCCAGGCATTGCTGCTTTGCTGTAGATATCACATCACCTCTCACTTCCCTCAGAGTATTTTGTAAAAGTACCGACTGTCTGTCACAGAAGTTTTAAAAAGTGTCTCAAACCCTGTTCTTACAGGGGGAAAAATAAATTAATATAATATTGTGCTTTCCTAAGTACAAAACTGATGTGCTCAAGAATACCTGCTCAGCCCCTCGGTGGGATTTACCTGCTGCATGGGGTGCTTCCTCCACAAGTAGGGAAGTTACAGTATGGTTACAGAAAACGAGTGGTTGCAAAGCTAGACCGCAGTGCTGGGGCTCATCAACTTATCTGCATTACCCGGCTGCACGCACAATGCCGTCCCACAGCAGATGCAGGTGGAAAGCATGGGAGGAAGGGGCAGCAGGCATTTACCGAAGGAGAACACCGAACAGATAGCGTGCTTCAAACCCACACCTTAGCTTAGCTCACAGCACTGCCCTCGCCTTAGACAGCAACATTCGCTGCATATAGAAACGCAAAAACATAAACGCACAATTAGACACACTTAGGTCTATTTTAGACCTCAAATAGATTGGAAAAAAAAAACCCAACCAAAACCAACCAAACCCAAAACCAAAATATTTCACTGACTGGAAAATATCAGGAAATATTTACCTGCAATTTTTATCTGAATCCACACATTCACTGAAATGTTAGCTTGACAGCCCTGTCACCACATTAGAACAGAAAAAACAGTCATTAGTAAAGTCTATCTATCCTAATGAAAATCAAATGAAAAGATCATATCAGGTTTGCCACCATGAGGCTCACAGAACTGGATGCAATCAGATTGTTCCCATCTGCTGAGATAAACAAGAAGATCCAAAGACGGTGGGCTTTGCCCACATCCTGCTTTCTAAGTAGGGCTGATCCTGCATCACACACCTCCTCAGAAAACAGACCAACATCGTGGTAGTATCTCCCAATCTCAGCAGGCTGCAGTCGTGCTAGCAGAAGATCGGTTTTGTGATACCATCACACATGGCACCCAGGAGGCAACCAAGCAAAAAGCCCCGCCTCACAGGTACTGCCTCAGAAGCCACAAGAAGGCATGAGGTAAAATACTGGATCTAAACTGAGTCCTGGAATGAATGAAAACTACTCTGACGCCCATCATCTAGTCAAGTCAAATCACTTTCACTTTATTTCATAAAAAAAGAACAAACTACTGCTGTCTGGAATAAAAATAAAATTTCAGAGAGGTTCAGCTTCTCAAAAAGTCTGAGTATTGCCACACCCAAGACAGGGTATCATGTGAAGAAATGGCAATCACTGTATCAAAACTGAGGAAATAATAACGAGGGGAGAGCATCCTTAGCAGGGGAATCAGTCTAAAGATCCGGAGTCATCCCCGAATACCAGCTGGGGACTGCAGTAAAGCCCCTGTCCTGAAAGGGACTTTATGTAGATGGCAGCTTCCTTAAGAACGTCCAGTCCTCTGTCTCTTGGTCCAAAACCAACAAAATTATGGTACTGAAGTATATGATTCTGTCCTGGATTTTGGGGAGAGAAGGGGGAGAGAGTGGGACAAATTTATGCCATGTTGTTTTAAATGCCCCAGAAGATCAAAAAGGCAAAGAACTGACAATACAAAGGAGTTTCTCTACTGAGCAAAGATTTTGCTTTTCCAAAGCTTAACACTTACCCAGAAAGTGAAGATATTGTTATAAACATGACTACAAGCTCTGGGGTTATGAACAAAGAAAACTTTAAATATATGCTATTTAGACTAGACAAAACAACTAGTTTCCTTCCTGTTAATTTATATCAATTATATATATATTAATACATTGACTATATACATATATAAAATTAATATGTTAATGTTATATACATATATATAATATCTAAAAATCAATCTAATAATTACTAAAAAAAGCCTATCAGAACAGAACACAACCTGTTTTAACGGCCGATCACAGAACAATTTTTTTTTTTAAATTGTTTCAAGCTGTATGTAATACTTGCTGAAATCTGAAGTGAAGTAAAACCATTGCACAAGTAATTTTTTTCTGGAAACAGAAAATGTTGGACTGATATACTGTTTTTTGACAGTCACAATCTCTTTTGCTGGTGCAGAATATTTCTTTATTGTAATTTATTTCATATGTTCAGTTCATTGTATAGGAGTACTCTCAGAGCTAAGAAACTATTTAAGAATTGAAAAAGCAAAAATATGTATTTTCATTTTTAAATCTATGAATCCAGGAAAGAAAGATACACTGAGATCCATAGACCTAAAACAAAATTAATCAAGGTCATTAACATCCTTGAGCTACTTCTTTTGTTAAAAAAAAATCAGTTTTAAATGTAAAATATTCTTGATGGTCTTGATCCTTATGTATCAAGCCACATACAGAATAGTTTTGTTTAATCACCTAAACGTTTTTAAACAACCCCCCCATCAAATCCTCCTTAGTTAGGATGATATGTTAACCTAATTTCTTTCACTTCACAGAGTAAATGAACAAACACAAAGAGCTAACAGAAGAATGTCTTCCGTTATCCTTCCTAAATGTAGGTCTGACCTTTTTACCTTGCTCCTTCCTAGGTGGAAATATTATCTTTTTGATGGTTAAAGGTCTGTCTGGGTTGAAGTGACTTTTCCAGACCAGCTCTTCTCTGGGACGCAATCTCTTCTCCACTCACATATGAGGGCACCCATTATGATCACAAATTATCAATGTTTTCACCTCATTCCACCAAAATACTATTGGCTTGCATTTAGTAGCATTCAGTCTTTTAAGTTCAGTTATTTGATTGGAATGTGTTTAAATTAGTTTTATTTCATACCTGTAGACCTTATTTGAAGAATACATGCTACTAAACCCGATATTCTTCACTTTTTGAAGTGAAATTGAATTATATTTATAACAAACTATACTTAACCTATTATTTATAGTTAGTAAGAGATCTATACAGCTGCCTTCCATGTGAAAGTCTTGTTCTCTTCTTATAGACACCTGCAGTCTTACAGTACGTGAGAAAACTGATGACAGTAATGCCAAAATGGCTTTCCAAGCTGTCAATAAATTTTGTTCTTTGTGTGCTCAAACAGAGCAGATCTGCAGGTATCGTCAACCCAAAACCTAATCTATGCCACATATATAAGAAAAACATCAATTGTAATTTCAAATGCCCAGGCATACCCAATATGAAGCTATAGATGCTGCTGGATCACAAAGGAAGTGAAATGGCTGTCTTGGAAGATGACTCTTTCTTGTTTGAAAGACTGTTCTTGCCATTAAGTTATCTTCTCTTACAGCTGTGCAAACAAAGGATTGGGAACATGTGGTTTGACTTTCAAAAATAAATACTCTTTCATGACTAACCCTAAACAGGAAGACATTCAGTTGGGAATATAATACAGAGTATTGCTAGTGTAACGCCCCGTGTCCTCAAACAGCCAGCTCGGAGTCGGGGTAACTCACCAAAAATAATAAAGTAATTAGCAGGCAGTTACAGAACAAAAAATTAGACTTTGTGGAAATGATTCTGTTGATAGCAGTGCCTAAGTATTTAAGAGACACTGAGCTGGAAGGTTTAAGGGGCTCAGTAACCAAATTGTCGAACAGTTCTTACGTGTCCAGTGCTCAAAGTGGGACACTTGCCCAAAACCTGTGGCAAAAACCCTAAACCATTTCAATGAGACCTGGGCCAGCCCCAACTTCAAAAACAAACACTGGGCTAATGACGTTTTAGTTACAAGTCTGTGAATCCAGAGTAATCCCCTGAAATGCAAATGCTGGCTCCTGATTTTCACTGCTGCAAAGCCAGAACCAACCCGTCTCCATCCAGCCTGCACATCAGACACCAGTTGACTGAAAATCACTGCAGAAATTCAGTTGCTAATTAGGCTATTCTAAATGCTTTTTCTGAAGCTAAACAGTTTACCCACCTTCAGCTGAAATGGCTGTCAGAAAGAATTATTTTGGCTCTCATCTGTCAATAGGCAATATATAGATAAAGAAACAATTTTTGGTTTTAGAATGTATTAACACACCTACCTGCTATAATTTTAAACAATATTTGATAAGCTTTTTGCTTGTACACTGAATGCGTATGTGTCAAATAGCTAGCTAGCTTTGTCAGAGTATAAAATAATGGAATAAACTGATTAAGTCAGAAGGCTTGACTGATAATCTTTTCAGGCATCAATCTCAGGTTGGAATATGGGCTTGAATAATTCTCTCCTCTCTACATACACTTTCTTATAATCTATTAAGTAATTTAAATATATTAAAACAATGCAACAAATAAGCCTTCTTAAATTTTTCAATTAAGGGCTGCTTTGTCTTAATTATATATGGAATCAGGTACAAAACTGCTGTGCTGTTGACTGTCAAATAATCCTGTTTCATTATTGATTCAAACTATGTCACATTGTTAGACACTGAAGCACACATACGTACACACTTTATTTCTTTCATTTGTAACAATAGTGCAAACATTGTCATTCCTACGGTCAAAAATGCAAGTTCTTAGTTTCTGCGGTTAAGAAAAATAACTACCTAAGTGGCATTCAGAACGTACGACATAAGGGAACAGCTGGGTCACCAGCTGGATCACTGAGTCCAGCACCAGCTTACAGACAACATCGATTTTTAGTTTTGTTAGTATGTTCTAAAAGAAAATTTTCTTTACTTGAAATAATCTGTTTAAGTCTGAAAAGGGGATCAAGAAGAACAGGCTGCTGTTTTTCTCTTGCAGTAAATAAAATCCAGGTGGCAGAGGATGAGATCCACTAATTCTAAAAACCCAAAGGGCATTAGCACAGATTTGCAGAAGGTGTTAGGCTGTTAAGTTACAGATAAATTCCTGCTGAGGTGTTCAAAAGTGTCCAAGTAGACTGGAAGTTTTTATGCCAAATTATATCAAACACAGCATATGGCCTTCGGTGACCAGAATCAATCCATCAATTTCATTAATCGATTCATCAATTTCATTAACTAGAGTTAACATTTCCCTTGCTTAATAAATTATTTTAAATGCTAAATGTTTTATAAATGCACTTTCTTCTTATGCATACAGCATATTTAAGGTAACTAATAAACATGTTTGCACATTATTTTTCTCTATGGTTATTTAACTCTACTTACCAACAAGATGCATCTAAATGCCAGTTCAGGGTAAACAGTTATTATCTAGCAGATAAGAAAGAATTCATTCCAAAACAAATTAAAAGTCAGAGTAAGTGTGCACTGAGCTATATACCTGCTGAAATTACTGTGTGTCTATGGTATTAAAGAAGGGATGTAGGCACCTAAGACAGGATTTGGGAGGAACCCAAAATTCAGGTGCACAAGTACAAACCAAGCCCACGGCTGCACAGCTGCTGGCTAACAGGAGCCACCGTAAGGCTCTGCGGGCATTTCCCTGGGAGTCACCAGGGACCAGACTGGCTGTAGCCCTCGTGGTGCCCTCAGCCACATCATTATTCAGCAGAACACAAGCATTTTACTGTCTTAGCTGCTCTATCACTCAACAAGAAAAACCTCTTTCTCTTAGAAAGCCTTTAAAATAAAAAGACAAAACATGATTAAAAACTCTATACAAGTTACTACTTATTACGACCTGTAAATTAAACCACTAACTTCAATCATTCCGCTTTGGTTAATACCGCTCTACATGGTAGAATCTGGTTTTCAGAGCTCTTCAAAAAAATAGAAATTTATAGCCAAATGTGGCAAGTGAGCAGATCAATAGGACTGCAAACCCAAACTCACAAACACTGAAATAGCGCTGGTTCAAGACTGTTTGTCACCACTGATGCTTATTTTAAAGAACACAGAAGAAAGGATTGGATCCTGGTCTTCCCATTTTAGAAGTGGTTCTTACTACATAAAAGGTAAAAAGTGATACTGCTTGATCTAACATAGGGGATGCTGGTGGATTTTAAAGCAAAGGAAGTAATTTTTTATTATAAAGCTCAAATTGTTATTCTTTTTTTCTTAAGGACCCTGCCCCCTTTTGTATACAAGATGGGGCTGCAATGAGGGTGAGTCCAGGGCTGGTCAAGAACGGGGACTTGTCCAGCTAGACCTGTAACTTGTTTTTGCAAAAGATGGATAGGTTACAGAGACTGTAGGAAGATTGAAAGGAAGAAAGATTTTCTGATTGTCAAAGATTATCTGATTGGATTATCTGTCCAAGATTGTGTTCAGTCTTGTAGAACTGGCCTATGTCCCAGCACCAGCATCTAATAGATGTGATGCTGAGCACGATACTTGAACAAAGTTTTGCCCAGCTTTCCACCGCAGAGTTTTCAAGCTAACTGCCCAAGGTGTTACAGCCGGGAAGCTCAGTGCTTTTACAGGAGAGCTGGGCATTTGTTGCTAAGTTAGCTGGAGAAATGCGGTGCAGTACTTGGAATTAGCAAGATTGGGAAACGCCCTTATTCTGAAAAATCGGTCCCAAAGCTTTTGTGATCAGCAGAGCATTTCTTTGACAACCTTGTATGAAACTCAGTGAGTTAGTTTATCAGCCATAAACCCGGAATGGTGTTAAGACCTAATTGTACAAAAGTGTTTGAAAATGAATTATTTTCTCGTGGCCCTGCCCTAGACATGTTCTAGGGAGGCCTGCCGTGGGATGTGGGTCTCTCTGTTCAGAGCCTTGTCTTTGCACAGCCCACTCAAAAGTGTTTTACATTCCCCACATCTTATCACTTCAGCAGCCTGCATTCCTGTCACAGGGGCCTGGATTCCTGAAACTCCAGCTCTCCCTAAAAAGGGAGTTAAGGCAACCTGACACTCACATCCCGGTCGGATGTACTGTCAGATGGGGTAAGAGCGACAATAGAAACACAGAGGGGAAAAGGAATGAGAATGCGCAAGGCTTACATAATTTGAGTTAAACAAGGCTTGGAGCCATGCTCTTAATGAGGAAGATAAAAAGAAATCTGCAATTACTACCAGTTTACTGAATGAGGTAGTGGACTTAAGAGGAAAAAAAGAACAGTATGATTGTGTAATTAAAAACCGCAACATGCATGCAAACAAATGACAGGGAAATTGAAGTTGCCTGGGCAACGTTAATGCTCACATTGCCCAACTTCTAAGTGCTTGACTTCGCAACCTTAATGTTAACATTTTTTAGATATAATATGTAATTAGCCACAGCCAGTTAGGGATGCTATGGCTCCTGTTGGTAACCAGTAATATGGAGAAAGATTACTGCTGGCTATACTTTATTATTTAATTATTTAATTATTTAATTATACAGTCAGTTTAGAAATGAAATTTTATCTGAAGCATGAGAGATTCCCTTGAGCAGAAGTGATGAAACAATTATTACTGCAATTTGGCATGAGGAAACTTTGCTGAAAGTCTAGAATTTCACCTAATCAGACGATTTGATTAGTGATCCATGTGTAGGAGCACTCTGCCCTGCTGATGAGTAATTTCAAAATGCACTGTAAGAAAAGTAATCATAATAACTATGGACACTTTTCCTTAGCAACTCGCATATAAAATTTATTAAGTTTTAAAAGTCAATTCAGAATAATGTAATTACTGTAAACTCAGTACCATGATGGAAGAAAACCCCAGTGTGTTTTAGCTTATTACAATCACTATGAATAAAAAGTTCTGGTTTCTGCTGACAATTCAATTCGTGATGCCCAGCAACTACAGCTGGTCAAGGTCTGACAGCTTCATGTCAACAGTTGTGGCTTTGAAGACACAGAGGTTTCTAAATTACTTTCTGGGAAAAGAGGCATTAACAAGAAGGATGCCTGTGTGCACGCAGCTTTCTAGTTACAGTAATGTGGGCAGACTGATGGAAAATGAGAATATGGTCTCTCTGCCTAGCATTGAAAAGTCCACTATACAACTAAAGGAAAAAAATAGATGCATGTGAAAATACCAACTCAAAAAACTTAAGACACACAAACACATTTGGAAAATATGAAGGCAATAAAAACAAACCCCAAAGTGATCACAGACATTTTTCCCTGGACTTGGAGAATTTGGAAGTAGAAGGAGGCAAGATCTCAAGTGTTATTTCAAACCTCTTATAATACAAGGATGGAAAAATGCAGTGGATTCCTCTGGAAGGAAAATGCAGTGCTCAAGGTCCTGGTCATTTCAGCCGCTGGGGAAGACCCCCCCCAGCTTTAGGTTATGTGAATGCACAGATTAGGTATTGCACATTTACCAGGCCAAGCCTTGAGCTTAGGTAGGGTTGGTAATGCTACCAGCTTTCCAAGGTAATGCCACCATGAGACCACACCTTTGGCTGCAATCAGCCTCTTGTTGTGATGGGTCATCTGTGATCTGGCTTGTGAGCCTGACTGGTGGCTTGCCCTTTCTATCAGATGTAAGGAGAAAATGTACCACTTGCCTGTGGTCATTCAGCTGCAGGCCTTAGCGCTAGCTCCTGGCTTTTGTCCTTAGACAGACTGCCTGCTCCCAGTCCTTGACTTTATGTTATAATGGAGTCTTTTATAGCCTGCCTTCTGTCCAAGTTCTTGCCTTGTCTTTTGACTGTGAGGCTGCTCGCTGGTTTTGCACAAGGTTAGTGATTTTTAAGAAACAGAGCATACGTGCAACAAAAGAAGAACAAGGGCACATGAGAACACAAGACTGGGCTTATGGATCATCTCAGTCCTGTCCCCAGGAGTGACCAATGGTGCTCTGGGCCAAAACCACCATTCAGTGTTCTGAAGTGTAAGATGAGGCCATGGAGGCAGTGAAGCTCCCACAATATACAACCAGGCAAAAGCAGTATATTTGTATTTTAGATCATCTTATGGCTTTTTAAGTCATAAACTTCTCTCTGCAGCTTTTGAACCCGCAACTGCTTCTTACACCTCTTGGCACTGGGAAGAGTGAGGAGCAGTAAGTTTTTATTCACCTCCACTCCATGAGGTGGCACATCAGAAATCTTCTCAGATACATTACACACTACTACACACTCTGAGGCAGATGCCACAGATACCTGAGGAAAAGTATCAACAGTGCTGCCCATGGGATAGCGGGAGCTTTTTGAGTGCTTGATGTGCAACGATGTTGATAATGTACTGGGTATCTAGATACTACGTCACCCTAAGGTTTGTGCGTATCAGCAACACATATAGAAAGATCTGGGTAATGTCATACTTCAGATTTCAGCACAGTCACCCACCACCACTGTGAACAGGTTTTTCAAGGCAGGAAGAGTGGAGGCAGCTTTAGACCCACCAAAGTAAGCACATGATAGTGTGGTGTAAAGTGCCATTGCTAGACCTCTGTAAGAATTGTTGCACCTTCCTAGAAATTTAGCCACCCCAGAGTAAGCAAATTCAGTCTAAGAACTTGTCAGGAAAGAATGCAGATTAATTTTAAAGTAGAAGTCTCCTTTTGATTGGCAGGTAGCATAAAATGTGGAAAACGGGTATTTTGATAGCTTATCTCAGGATGAAGCAAAAAGAAGTCAGGACTATACACTAATGACGCCGATGAAAAATGACTGGCTTTGAATCTTAGATACTGTTCAGCTATACTAAACAAAGCAGCAAGAATAATACGGAGGAAAAAGCCAAACAGAAATTCTCTTGTTTTCCTCCTATCTCACCTATACCACAGTGTAATTCCATGAAATCTAAAAAAAGCCCACAAAAGACAAGATGCAAGCTTTGCTTTGGAAAGCATGGAAAGACATTTTACTTTGGAGTCTATAAAGAGTACTGCTAATCAGTTCTATGATGTTATAAACACACCAGATGGGAGTAACGCAGGAACAACCACAGGGCTTGCTCATGTCATACAACATTACAGATCTTCATGGGAGTACAACCAGTGCTGAGAGACCCAGCCATACCCCTCTTCACAAACTCATTTCCACTGAGATTCTAATCCATTTCTTCAAAACTGTGGAAGCGTGAGGATGTAAAAAATCAGTTTTCAGACCAAAACAACCAAGCAGCCTCTACAGACTTGTTTTTCATCTAAGCTTCGGTACGATTGCTTACATGTCTCATTATAGCATTAGGGGAAAAGCAAGTGTGATGGGCTGTTAAGAGGCTAGTCATAATCCCTCGACATTGGCTATGCTGAGTTTTGTTTTATATTTTAAGAGGCTTTTAAGAGTGGCTTTACTGCAGATTCTATTTTTTGTGCCAAGGGGAACGAACATGACCTTTTGAAATGTGCGAATCCAGCTCATAGGCTGTAAGACAAGAAGGTACCAACAAGATCATGCAGTCTGATCCCTGTAACACTAGCCAGAGGATTTGACCTCCTAGCTCTTGTGTCCACTCCAACTTCTGGCTGAAGGCAAATAAACTTCTCAGTTCCAAAGATTTTACTGAATTGAAGACTGATAGAACTATGTCAAGGAGACCTCTTAAAATGGACAACAAATTAAGATCCAGTAAAACCATCCAGAAAATTTTCTTTCTATGCTGCACATCGCAGTGACGGGATATGTTCATGCTGAACGTGCACAGCTAGGATCTCAATGGTCACCTTTCCTGTAGCCACAGACTTTGGTTTAGTTTAATATCTGCAAAACGGAGCAATCCCCAAACATGAAATCACCAAATAAGTCCTCTCTCCCTGTTTGCAGCAGGTTGGTACTTTGGCTGTGCAGTCTGGACCCCGAGAGCACCTTATGCCACTTCTGAGTGACATTTCTCTTCTGCATGAGTCAAATCTGCTGATATGGAGGCAAACTCAGCACTCTGAAGACCAAGAGAATCACTGACCCTAAAGGTGGCAGAATAAAATGCCAAAGAAAATACTGAAGGGGATGAAAAAGAACTGAAAGACTCTTCCTGAAAGCAAACAGGATTTCTCTGGAGCTTATTTTTGCATGCAAGGTGTTCTTGTGGTATGCTGAGCAAGGTGTCCTGAGGTGTTCTGAGGAACATCCTGTTGAGGAGAATGGTCACTGGGTTTGTTCGGTGAACTGTATGCAGTGAGAGATGCAGAAACTCTTCTGATAGACACATTTGGTCTTATCCTAGAGTGTAGGATAAACATTTATTGCCAAAACATTTAATTAAACTCAGAGGAAACAAACAAAAAAAGAAAGATGAGGATACATCAGCCACAACTGATAAACGGAGTACCGTTGTTTAGACAGATATTTATCCTTCCACCATCAATAGCTTTGGAAGATAAACCACTGAAAACATGACTGGTAAAAACCCACTCTGAACAGCAATATACAGCCTCTGGGGGCTGAGACTGCAGCATTTACACACTTAAATAACTTTATGGATGCTGACGCTTCCACTTAACTCAAAAGGATTGTTCTTGTGTTTGTGCCATGTTTGGCTTGTAATACGTCCCTACATGGACTGGTGTGCAGAGATGAGCAGCAGCTTGCTACCTCAGAGGTTTATGCTGTCATGCAAGGACTATAGGAGCAAACTCCGGGTAATCCTGTAAAAATCAGGATTCCTACCATGGGCTGAGAGAAGTATGTGACATTTTGACAATGCAACAGCTATCAGAAGCGCTACACTACTTGGGTCCAAACATTGTAAAATGTCACTGTTTATATGCCTTTTCTTTCCCTGAGAAATTTCAGATGCGTTGTTAGTTAGAGCCGATTTAACTCAGCTCTGTTAAACAGTAATATTGCTGATATTTTAAGAGGTACAAAGGATAAAACCAAGAAGCAGTGTAATCTGTTTATCATTTTTGTGCGAGCACTCTCCCTTCCCTGTCTAGATCACATGCGTGCCCAGAACCTGCCCTAATAAACATGCATATCTCTGAGGGCTGATTTGCTGGAGGACTGAAGGACTGAAGGACCTGACGCTTCAGTGGGGACTGCAGAATTAACCCTCTGCTCGAGAGTATGATAAGCTGTTTTTTCACCTGCTCCAGCGCTGAAGCACATCATCGCACAAACGCAGCCGGACTTCTGCCAGTCCCTGGGAGCCTTCTCGAACCTGAAGGAGTTTTCTTCATTGCTTAAAATGATGTGAGGTTGGGGTTTTTTTTTTCCTGCCCCAGAGCAACTAACCCAAATCAGTTGTCCTTAGGCAGGAAACATAAAGAAGCCACTTTTGCTTTTGCCGGGAGACAGACTTGCCAAGATCAACCCCAAGCATACTGTCAAAATTACTGCCCAATTACAGGGGGAACGAGCGTACCAGGCCCGTGGGTGTGTGTTACAGGAGGGCAGCCCATGTGCAGCGGTTGCCCCAAGCTACAAACACAGCTTTTTTAGCAGCCAAGCTGATCCCATGGTGTTCCTCACCAATGCCAAGCCCCCAGGCAGCTGAGCAGCCTTTGCCTTGCGAACTGAAGTGATTAACCAAATTGTAATTGCAGATCGCTGTTTGGTTAGACTTCAATGCCTATGGATCAATGAGCTATCTAATTAGAAATCTTAAGTTTGAAATATGTTTATAAAATTATACCCATTGCTCTTAAATTTACATGTCTCCAAGGAGAGGTATTTGAATTTCTGTAATGAGTTTCTCAGAATGTTTGCTTTAAAGTATTTCCTACGCTGGGCTGTTATGCAGTGTGTTTACAGGAGGGTCCCAAAAAGATACTTTTAATTACTTTGACTATGAAAATATTAAGTTTAAAGTCAAAACCTACAGGCATTTTTGAGCTACTTTGTGTGTGTAATCTTTGTGTGTGCAAAGGCTCATGTTTGTAAGCATTCCCAGTGTCGGACCCAGAGTTTAGGAATGAACTGTATACTTCTGTTTCCGAATCAGGAAACAGTTTGTAGTTTTAGCAGTTGAAGGACTCTTCAGATTTTTCTTCTAACAGCTGCAGCTTAATAACCAGCTTCCACCTAAAACCACTTTCTTCTGTGCATAAGAGGTCTAAAAGAGAGCTCTGGTCTTCTTGCAAACACCAATAAACTTACAAAAACATCTGGAGCTCTATTTGGCCAGACTGCATTGCCCTTGAAGCTTTTTCTTTCCTTACTTTATTATCAGCAAGGAACAAGTTAAAAAAATAAAAATCCAGCATTGACTCATTTATTTTTCAGGTCATATTGATTTCTTCTTCTTCTTTTTTTTTTTTTTTAAATAATGCATTATATGTTTAAGTCTTACCAAATATTGTAGGAGTTTTCGCTGGGCTGTTTGTCTTAAGCATAGCTATAAGTTTATAGATTAAACTGTCCTTTTGTGCAAATTCCTTCTTGTCTTTTATAGGCAGCAGAATAATTAAATGAATTTAATTATTTTTCCTAGAATAAATCAGTATATATGGAGATGATGAAAGATTTAATAAAGATATTTCCTCCATTAGGGACTAATTCTGCATTCTCCACTATGAACAGCATTTACAAAAATAATGCTATTCCCACTCTAGTCAACAGGACTGCTCACAAGGGTAAAGTGTGCATTGTTTGACCTCATCCTTGCTCATTAATGCCTATAAAAACTCCATTAGACTACTTAAGGAAAAAACACATAGAAAGAGAACACTAATAACTTTACTAATATTGCACACGTACTAATAAAACTCTCTGGCAATGCTAGAGCCCTCTAGATCATCACCTCTGTCTTGTTTTTTTTAAATGCTATTACATCTAACTGCAGTGCTAAACCTAGAGCAGTGGAAATTTTTTTGCAAATAATTAATGGTATAAATACAGTCTTTTTTTTCCTGCTGGATAAATTACCTATGAACACATTGTGATTTTTACTATATATTAAAAATACGCATGAAAACACCACAGATGAATTATTTCAATTCACTGCACCCACAGTGCTATTACCTTATTCCCTTACTGTAGCTTATTTTCCTGATGAACTGACTTGGAAGAACCTTTATGCCACTGCTTATGAGTTGCTGACCAGACAAATGGGTGAAGCGCTGCACTGGTTGGCTTTACCTTTATGAATACTGTCAAGAGTTCTTCTTCTTTCCTTTTTACTTACTTTCTCTCTTAGTCTGTACCCAGGTCTCAACATATGTTTTGCCTTTTCTTCCACCTCCTTACTTTTTCCATGTGTTCAACACTACTTATTTTACCAGACCCTTCAGTCAAGACCCCAGTCTGTGCTACAGGAGTCTCCGCTGATCTAAGTTCTGGGCTTTGGTGCTTATCTCAGGCTCCCTTCACTGACAGCAACAGACCCCAGCTTCTCCACAGGCAGGACACAGCTCTTCTTCAGCTCCTCCACTGTGCCAGATCACAGCAGCATGTCCTTGGATTACTAATATCAGTTCCCAGCATCTTTAGCAGGGTTGCTACACCGACAAGATTTTATAATTGCCTCTCACACTTTCCACCCTGATCTGCAATCCAGATGACATTTTCTCAGTTAAATACTCCTCCCACAAAGGAAGGAAAGAACCCATAATCTTTCACCCACTGAAAAGTCACTAACCTCATCTCCTCTCCTGACCAAAATGCATTAGCTCTGGCACCACCACAGCACAGGAGACTCAGTGCATCTCAACACAAGTGCTTCTTGCTCGCACTCTTCATGCCAAATTCTCTCCCCCACCCAGTTAAAATTCCTCATCTGACTACAATTTCCCAAAGTAGTTGAGGGATTTGTCACGGGTCTCTGCAGCAGCGGTGAAACAGGAACCAAGATCTTCCTGTAGACACTCTCAAAGTCAGATGCCTTAGCAAAAGATCCACCCAAGCTAGAAGCCCACATGGACAGAAACCCACCATGGACGCTCAAGTTATGAGACATTTAGCCTGCTGCAGCAGCTGCTCTCAAACAGCACTTGAGTAGAACAGAGGTGGTGGCTGTTTCTTACAGAAGAATACTGGTTCAGCAGCTCGTTCCGATGACTGTGCTGTAAGCAGTCTCCTATGCAAATATTTAATGTCCCATGATAAATCACATCTAAAATATGCTGGAGAACCTGACTAACCAGATTGATGGGGTAAGGGGAAATCCATCAACAAAAAAACGAAAGGAAGGGGAACTATAAAAGCAAAGCAAAATCTGCTGTTGGTAGTTGTTACAAAACTATGATTTTCAGTTATGTATAAAGAATATTGATGATTAGTGGTTTAGTTGGAAATTATTTAATGTAAACACTAAATCTTATTCAGCTTTTTTACAATATTTTGAAACTAAGCTGCAATTTCTACCACATGAGGCATAAAAATCAATTAAAGAATGTTTATGCTCCAGCAGACTTGTAACTACACTGCTGAAAGTTCAGTCAGTTTGTGTTTTGAGACATTTTTGTTAATTTTCCAGTCTGAATCTGGTATTCATTAAAGATGTTTAAATGTAGTCTCTTTCCAAAACCATTTGCTCTTCCTGGTTCTTCGTGCTAACAGGGTCTATGCTGGTCTGAATCTTACCCTTTTACAAACGTTAACACACACATTTTATTAACGTGGCTATTGCCATTAGCAAAACTATCTAGGCTCTGCCTATTTTGCATTCAGTAATATTGTGCCCTTCAGCAGGTCGAGTGCTGCATAGCAGATGGACCATCTAGACTGATAAGGTTTGGAATTGAAGGCTTGTGAAGAGGAAGCTGCTCTGACATGGATGCAGGATAGTATCGTGCAATGGAAGACTATGTGCTGGGCTGCCTGATGTTAATGAAAGTGTAAGTCTTCTCCTTTCCCTACCCTTTGCCACTCCACAGCCCATCCCTGATAAACCAGCAACTGCTTTAGGTAAGTTATCTTCGCATAGGCAGGGGACTAAATCATGTATCCACAAACGTGGGACCTCAGCACGCCTCTTGACTTCCTTGGGGAAGGTATCCCATGTGTACATAAGGAGGCTGGGGAGTGATTCTGAATCCTGCAAAAGAGCGGGGACTGCACAAAGATTAAATCAAGCCATCCTGAGGTTGAGGACATTTTTTTAATTAGCTCTAGTGATGCTTGAGGATCTCACTTCAGAAGTCCATGCAGGGAATTGTGCCTACGTGTCTCCTGCTGTCATCATATACTGAGTTTGGGACAGGTCAGAACAAGGGGTAGAAATAATTCCATTGAACCAAGCAAAAATATATTTCAGATGCCCATGTAATTCCTCAGGAAGCAATCAAGACACTCATCCTGTCACAAAGCCTTCAGACAGATGTAGGACACCTGAGTAAAGTGTGAAGGGTGGGGAAGACGAGGGATTCTGTGCTCAGATGTTTGCTTTCTTAGACTGATTATCAAACAAAATCCATTGTTCGATGGCAATTTGCATGACTGCCAGTTTTCATTTCCCACAGGAGACATTGGCAATAAGAAAGTAAAGGGTACAGTGTCCTTCTTTGTAGCTTTGCATTCCTACCACGCTGCCACTGATACACCCCAACGAAAAATAAGGCCAAAATGCCATGAAGACTTAAGCTGCCCCTGTGAGGTGGTTGTGTGGGGAATACTGCTTTTGGCAGCCAAGCCAATTTATGCAGGCTTGACATGTTTGTGACATTGCACCCTACGGCTTTCATTTCAACTTCCAGATTCATCAGACTTGAACCCTAACACAAAATGTTAACAACGTCCCAGCGGGCTCTCATCGCAGCCAGCCCAGCAGATGAACACATACGCTCTTCAGTGGGAAAACTGTTCCACCTACATTCACAGTGAGCCTGGATTTGAATCAAAAACCCCTAAAAAGTGACAAGTGATACTAGGCTCATGCCTTGGCGAAATTATTTTTTAACTTTATATTAAAAACATCAGTCAAATATTGGTTTAATAACATATATTCTACAGAGCAATACTTCAGACTGTTAGAAAGGACCATGCCAGAGCCATGCACTGAAGCAACAGCGACAATCCAGGAAAAGCAAACTTATTTTTTCTATTCATTAGCACACAGAGCGCAGCACTTGCATAATATTTCTGTCCCCACCTTCGTTTTCTGAATGTAAGAATAATAAACAGTCCAAACTGATGGCACCATTCTTCAGTGCCCTCCTCCTTGACATTCACACCCTGTTAAATGCATTATCCTGTTAAACACACACCTGCAGCAGCTCCGTATGTTTAAGGCCTGTGGCACCTTTTTCAATGATCTTCTCATGTCAAGAACAATACATTTAGTTCTATTATTTGTGCATTATTTATAATGCACAAAACTAAGCAACTCTTTTTCCTGACCTACCCCAGTCAATCCCAAACGTAGGCTAATGCTTTTTTATTCAACTTTTTTAGGGGGGGTACAAGAATGTGCTATCTCAAACTAAAAATAAACAGTAAAAGAAAAAAATCCATCATTCTTTGTAAGGGATAAGCTGGAAGGCATTACAAAGACTATTTAATTTATGACAGTCAATTGCACTTATAGAAATCACCCTTGTGTTTTGTAATTTTTTTTTTACCACGGCAGAAAACATCAGTTTTAGCACCAGTTCCCCCTTGGGGTTTGCCACATGTCTAGTGGCAAACGAGGCCTTAATTCCACAGCATGCAACCCATCATTTCCTAGGAAATGGCAGTTACCAAGAAATACTAGGATGAGGTGATTTAAACGATAACAACTTTATTGAACTTCCCATGCATATAGTAACAGATTTTATGCGTAATCCTTCTCTAATTACTTTTGAAAGGTCCATTTGTGTGACCCACAGACTGACACGATGTCTGTCATGGCATGCACAGATCACCCCTTCCAGGTCTCTGGTCTCCTGAAATTCAAGCTCTCTAACTGCAATTTGATATACTGCAAATTGCAAATCAGCTGATACTAGGACATTTTTAATGAGTTTTTGATTGCATTACTCTCAATAAGCGTAACACTACGGAACTGCTGGAATTCTGTACCATGTAACACAAGCTTGGCTGTTTCCTACATATCAATTTTAATAATCTTTCTTTTTTACAAGTGATAATGCTTGAAAAGTCATCTAAAAAGATGTTGAGCACAAATGTGTATGGGGTATTTTTCTTTTTAAAAGAACTTGTGGGCTGTGTAAATAGAGGAAAAACTTTAAGGAATCACCTGTAATAAATATCTGACATAAAATCAATGACTTAATAATCAGGAAAAGAAACAAAACTATTACTATTAAAATTGTGCAAATGGCATGAGTCGATACAATGGGAGAAAACAAGTCCGTCCCACAGATTGCAGACTTACCTGTAAACCACACTCATGTTCAGTGCGGCTAAATCTAAAATACAGGGACAAAGAAGACTTTCAAAGTACAGGAAGTTTCTAATGGACAACTGGGAATTCTCTTATAGTAGAAAAACTTTAAAAAGACAAAGATCTGCTAAATTTGTGAAGTTTATCAGTTTCCTAAATTCCTGCCTGATTCTTGAAATACTCCGGTCTCCTCCAGAGTTTATGAATTATAAATAGCTGCAAAACAGTAATTATATCGTAGTTAAATATTTATACTCTCACTATGTGTCTTTTAGTAGTTTTGCAGAAAAATCATTAAATCAGAATTAAAAAGTGAGTGGTACCAGCAGTGTACTGTTGAAATGCAACCACGCTGAGTGATGAGGCTGTTACTCCTGCGTGGCCTGGATTTGATGAAAGTGAAGTGGGCAGAAAGTAAGAAAATAAAATTACTGAAGTATGAAGAGAGGAAGAAACGTAGGTAAACCATCAGGGTAACAGATATAAGAGGAAGGACATGAAGGCATGAAAGGTAGTTTGATTTTTGAGCAGTATTACAGGCTGGTGTTTCCTGGACCTGTACAAGTTCCAGTTCTCCATGAAGAGTCTCTCGCTGCCTCAACCACGAATCAGAATAAATGAGACATATGTCTACCTTCCTGCTTGCTCCTGTTCCTCATCCCCTAGATGCACATGTACAAGAATGGTGTCGCAAAGAGAGCACAGAATTGGGGAGCAGAACTTCTTGATTCTCAGCTCATCAGACATACCCATCCCACAGTCTTCTTCAGGACAGCGGGTGACTGAAATGTGCCCCAATAAATTTAGGTCAATTACAAGACAGAGAAGAAAAAGAGAATAAAACCAGGTGTGATAAGAGTGGAGTGGGGCTCTACTCATTACCGTAGGTGGACTGAAAAGCAAGATGTCCTTTCAGAAACAGAAATACCTTTTTTAAAAGAATCTGCTTGTAAAGCCTTGCATCTTACAAAATTATCAGATCTGATCCTTACACCTACTGCTGAGTAGGCCACTTTTAAATTTCCCACAGTGTGGGGATTACAGTTAATAAATTGCAGGACAAAGCCACATTTTTCAATCAATGAATCTAACTGTCGGGACTTTCCATTGCCTTTACAAGACTTCTATAGCGAATTGACCATTTCACAGCATCACGAAGGCAAACACTGGAGTAATTTGTAGAACACTGCTGGTATACTGTATATTCATATTGGAGTACAGTATATGATATCAGTATTATTTGTAGGGTCATATAAGAAGCAGGTCAAGTTAATAAAACTGTTGAATAGGAAAAAAATCGAAGCTCTAGGCAGGCAATGTGATAAAATTCAGTACATGCCATGAGGAAACAAGCAGAGAACAGAACAGTGAGCAAAAGGAATGAGGTGAAGAATAGCTACACCTGCTCTTCACCATTCGGATTACCACATCACCCCTTAGGACGGAGTTCCAGTTGTACACTGGGCTGCACAAAACTGGTTATTTTAGATTGCAACTCCACAAATAATGTTGCCTGAGTAAGCTGGTACTGTTGTACATTTTTATTACAGTTGGTAAAAACGTGTGCTGAATAACAGCGTGAAATACTTTTCAGAAAGAAGAGCTGGAATCCTCATCAGCACAGTATTTACATTGTGTGACAAGAAAAAGGTTAACATATGAACATCCATATCTTGGCTTGATAATTGCTGCAGCGGTGTCAAAAGATGGGAAGATGTTGTACACTCAAGGCTCAAGGAACAACTAGGAGATATATTTGAGCAAACCCAAGCCAACAAAGAGCGAGCAGGATGCTAACAGACACCAATGAAAAGTATTTCATGGGGAATGGTTAGACAGAGTGGATGCCTCTGGATATTGTCTGCAGAAGTTAATTTTTCTGGAGAGCACACTCAGATATTCTGTAAATCCCAAAACACAAGCAAACTAATTTAGACGTGGTATGAGGTTTGGCACCAGGGAAAGAAAAACTTTACAGTTTATGGAACTGTCTGACAGTTTCTAGGCAGAAAATAATGGGTTTGGAGAATTTTAAATGCTGTGGCAACCACAGGTCAATGTCCTTCCCACCATTCCTGCCTGGTAACAAGATATCTCAGAAACAAATCGATGTCATTAATGTAACAATCCTCTTGAAAACAGTCTGACTCCAAAAAAAAAATAATGTTGCCCATCTTATTTTAGCACTGGGAAAAAAAGGTTTTCTGCTTGTCAAAAAAGCCTAACCTTGGGACAAGACTTTCTTCCTTAACAAAACCCTGACTGAAACAATCCATTTCAAAGCTATGTATGGCCAGCAGCGCGGTTGTGGTGCTTCCCTGTGGATGGGGACTCATGAGCCCAGCTCTTCCTCTGGACTCCTGCCTACGTCTGCTTCAGACGTGAGTGGTTTGCTAGTCATCAGCGTGGATAACCAAAACCAACTGTATGCCAATACGAGCCAGAGCACTACCGTCACATGCCATGACTGCAAACTTTGATATGCCATTACAATGCTTGCCTGATGAGCTATAAGCACTTGCGATTGATCTTGAATAGAACTGGAAAGAGTTCAGAAGGAGTCCTGCATACTTGCGAAAGCAGGGATGGCTTTCTTGGGAAAAATGCAGATGCCAGTGGTACAATAAAACTGGAGGAAGACGGACGATTTCCAAGTTTCTCGGACTAATAAAATAGCTCTCCTGTAATTATACCCAATGTAAAGACCTCGAGACTGTTATCCATGTATTTTGCAAGGCAGCGAATGTGACAGAGCTGGGCGCTGCGTAACAGGCTTTGCATAACAACTCACAAAATCATCGCTGCTCAATTTTGAGTCAATTTTGCCACATACCATGTGTTGTTCCAAACTGCTGTATCCTGCAAGCAGAATATGCAGCTCGTGATTTGCTGCCTCTGGGAGCTGAACTAACCCCAAATTTGATAGAAAGTCATGAGCAGGAAACAATTCAGTTGTTCTCTGGGGTGAAGAATGGAAAGAAAAAGGCATGCGTTGATTAATACATTGCAGCGCTGATCCACCCTTTAATTTGGGGAGTGGAGTCAAACAATTCCTCTGCCTCACTTCATATGGAAAAATGAATTTGTCTTTGGACTATTACTGTAAAGCAAGGATACTCCCACAGCATGTGAAACAAAGGCTAGTAATGTTGGAGGAAAGACATTCCCTGATTTCCACAGACATTGGGTGAGGCTCAAACTTCATATGCTTTTGGAGCAAGCTGACTGAATAAATGAGGCAAACTGTACTGGCCGTTATTAAGGATCAGTATTTAGAGGCAACATAAGTATCAGAGAGAGTTAATATCACTAGAACTTTTTACTAATGCAGAAATTCAGTCCCAATATTTAAAAAAAAATCAAAATTCAGTACTTGTCAGTAAAAATTTTCACAACCTTTGAACACTAATGAGCAGGAACCCTTTTTATTTGATAAAATTTATATAAACAAATCTGTCTTCTACTTGCTTGTCTAATTGAGAGTTGCCTGCATTCCTTGTTTGTTAGATTCATTTTAATAAGTTAAGTAGAAATAAAAGACTTCAGGATATCTGGGGTACTTGCAGCTGAAACCAGCTTCTGAACTGAAGTAAACCTGTGTCTCTGGTGGAATGAATAGACCCCTTCAGTCTGACCCAGCTGAGAACCAAGCCCTTTTGGGCTGTTTTCTGGAAACACTTTAACAGAATTCATTCCCACAGTAAATACAAATGTCATTGTCCCGGGCTGCTGCTGTTGGGACAAGTCTAACCTACGCTGTCTTTGAATTTAAAACGCTCTGGTCATTTTACTGTCTGCATTTCTGGCAGACACAATAGGCATGTTTTTTTTCCCCCAGCAAAACTAACTATCTTTCTATGCTTTGCCAATTTTCTCCCTTAATTTTTTTTTTTTTAGGGGGTGGTGGGTGGGGGTGGTGGGGTAATTTTCCCCCTCCTGTCAAATTAAGGCACTCAAATCCGGCGGAGGGCTACCTGCTGTCCCTAGAAGCCGATGGCAGCCGCACGGATGGGCCCAGGGGGACGCTGCATGCACCGGGGTGTGAGGGGGCGACGGAATTCTTCGCATTTTCCAAGGAAAAGAAGCGCCCTGGCACAGCCTGTGCCTGCGCTGGCAGATCGCTGCCACACCGAAGGTCTCTCCAGCATCGCGCTTCCCGCAAAGTGCTGCTTCTGTGCCATCTCACGCCATTCCCTCCCAGCTGAGGGAAAGGAACAGGTAAAGTTTTCGGTGCTCCTCTGCCCGCTAAGCCCTGCTGATGCTCTGAAAGCAGGAGCCGCTCCATGAGGAAGCCCCA
Organism: Burhinus oedicnemus; assembly: GCA_008921705.1. Classification (NCBI taxonomy): domain Eukaryota; kingdom Metazoa; phylum Chordata; class Aves; order Charadriiformes; family Burhinidae; genus Burhinus; species Burhinus oedicnemus. The sequence continues at coordinate 2,027,816 of VFFE01007123.1, read as the reverse complement.
GCTGGCCCGCTGGACAAAGAGACCACGTATTTTCCACGGGAAAACCCTCAGAAGTTGTAGCAGAAGGAGGTGAGCTGTGGTACGAGCATCCTGCGCGGCGCCAGCAGGTGCCCTCCCCACCCGCGACACCGGCTCCGCCAGGAACTTCCCCAGGGAAAGGGACACACGAGACGCGACACGACCCTCCCCGCGCCAGCCCCCTACTCACCGGTCTCCCCATCATCATCTTCCTCCTCCTCCTCCTCTCCCTCCTCCCCCTCCAGATCCAGCAGCACGTCTTGGTTCTCCGCATTCATTTTCCCGAAGTTGCGGCCCCCGCCGCCGGGGAGCCCAGCCCGCCCCGAGCCCTCCCTGCCCCGGAGGCGGAG
>VFFE01007123.1:1943900-2027428 GCA_008921705.1 Burhinus oedicnemus | reverse complement strand
CGTCCGCCCTTCCCCGGGTGGGCTCCGCGCCAGGCTGTCGCTCAGGACCCGTCCCGGGGCTCTCCGCCTCGCACGGCTCCTGCCCGCAAAGCGCTGGAGCCGGGGAAGGATGAGCTCGGGGTGCGATTCGAGAGCGGCAGCGCGGGTATTTGCTTACCCTCGTTGTCGCCTTCTAAGGTGCGATTTGTCGGAGGTGTCGGGACGGGGAGAAGGCGCTTAGGTTGATCTTCGTGCAGAGAGGGGCGGAGGTCGTCAGCGGGATCGGTAGCTGTAAGCAGGCACATCTGCTTGCTTCGTTATCAGCATTCGGAACGATTAAAAAGGGGGAAAAACGTCGTCTTATTGATTGTGCGGTTTTGTTCTGGGTTTTGCGGTTGGCTGTAGCATAGAATTCGTATACGTGATTGTAGAATCATGGAATCGTCTAGGTTGGAAGGGACCTTGAAGATTGTTGAGTCCAACCATCAGCCTAACGCTGCCAAAACCACCACTAAACAATGTCCCTCAGCACCACGTCTACCCATCTTTTAAATACCTCCAGGGATGGCGATTCCACCACTTCCCTGGGCAGCCTGTTCCAGTGCTTGATGACCCTTTCGGTGAAGAAATTTTTCCTAATATCCAATCTAAACCTCTCCTGGTGCAGCTTGAGGCCATTTCCTCTTGTCCTATGAAATCATATCATAAGCTGACCAAACGCCATCTTAAAACTAATGAGGGAACAGTTTTTCTTAACAGGATCCAGGGTGAAGACTTTACAAAGATTCTTCTGGTTTCATCCATATGTTTATCTTTTGAAAACTGGGTCAGGAGTGAAACCCCTGGGTCCTTTTAAAATATGTCAAATTATGCACCCACGCATTGAAGGACTCACCATTGCTAAATATTTCTGAAAATGTGAAGCCCACATATGTTAAAATACCCAAACCTGTAAGTTTTGGCAGAGTTATTTGGCGAAGGTAGCAGAAATTGGAGGAGGAAGGCTCAAGGACAGAATAAAAAGCCCACCTCTAGAGGTCTACTTACGTATTCAACTCAGTTGACTGTTTCACAAGTCAGAGGTTGTCCTCATCTCCATCTTTGTCTACAGGTACAAACAAGGAGAATTTTGCAATACAGGCAATGCAGAATTGTCACTATGCAGAAATGCCAAGGGGGCAGAAGTGCTGACAAAAAGGGATTTGAGTGCTCAGCGATCTACCAGTCTCCTCACATATCTTGGTTCTGGGGGAAAAGGAGAGAGTTTCTCAAATGGAAAGACCTCTGGAGGGATGCCCAGAGAGGAACTGGACTGAGCTTGAATAGTGGGAAGAAATGAAAATAAGACTGGAAAAATGGATTGAAGAAATGGGGGAGTCCTGTTTGGGGAAAGGAGAAAAGAGCAAGATAACCCCTTTTCTTCTGTGTAAAGCGGTAAATACCTATAAGCAATCTATTTTCAATGTCTAGTCTCTTGCTGATACCAAAATGGCCCACAGGACCCAGGAGGTGGACAAACAAGAATCTGGACCAAAAGCTGTTTGTCAGATAAGCTTGTTGCTTCCTGATACGGTTATCTGTTGTCAAGCAGCTGCTGTTTAGGGTCACAGCAGTACAGCGAGTCTAAGCGCAAGCACTTTCAGACAAAAATTAGTTGAGAAACTTAATTGGGAAGTTTTGCAGCAGCTGTGCTTAGCGAAGACCCGCTCACATTGATCGCTCGAAAAGAGAAGTAGTCTGCAAGGACGCTAGTGAATTCATCAGAACAGAAACTACCTCTCTTGACCTTATTGATGCCAGCACCGGTATTAGCAAACGAGCATTACCTGCACCATCTGACACCAAGCGTTTTTCTCGCTCTGTTAGATAAAGAAAGCAGCACAGAGCTGAACTGGAGAAGGAGGGCAATACGGTGGGGGGCTACCCAGTAGGGGGTAATGCTGCATAGTAAGACATGTGTTTTCTTGTGTCCCAAGTGTGCCGCCCTGTGACACAGCCAGTCTGCCCCTGACCATCTCGGCATGTGCCTTACTCACTGTCACAGCTCCTTGTGAGGTTTCACACTTAGTGAGGTTACGAGGACAGAGTGAATTACCCCGCTCCTTGCCAGGAGCGTTCACCCCAGGCTGACTCAGCCACAGACACCACATGGTTTCGATGTGTCCGGCAAACAGTCGCTCTGACATCTTTATATACCTGTATTGTGTAATATTCAGGTGCCTTCCTTCCTTGTGGGTCCTCCCCAAACTGTGGTCCCGCTGGTGACATCTTATTTCCTAAATGATGGGAGAAGAGCGGGGATTGTTACAGACAAGGTACAGCTTATGACTGATGGGAGATTTGTGCACTCCCGGGTACGCACCAGGGACATTATTGTTACCTTAGTTACCTGCTTCCTATTTTCACATTTCATGAATGAAAATGTAACACAAAAACTGTGAAGTGCAAAAAAAGAAAAAAAAGTGTAGAAAAGAGGAGCACTTCAAAACCAGGCTATACACAAACTGTGTTCTTCTAACTTGAGCCTACTAAAAGTACAGGTAGAGGATCTCCCTCTTCAGTCCTGCTCTCCCTAAAAGATTTCTCCCAGCAATTACAGAACATAAAGGTTTTGTAGGCGTCATTCAGCTTTCACTACCTGAATGTTCAATCTCATAGCTTGCTATAGAGCTGAGTTTTGCAGTTATCTGAAAAGGCCGTGGGAGCACTGTGTCTAAAATTCCCCTAAAACTTTTTGAAAATGCACAGCTATTTGTTTTTTTTTAACTTTATACCTGATGCAAATATTTCCATGTGTACTTTTGGCAAATCACCAAAGCTTCAGAAGCTCGTTTTGGTTACTCCTGAAAAACAGAGATTAAAAAAACCTCAATAAATGAAGAGAAAAATGCAACAGCACCACCCTGCTGCCATCTCTTTGTCAGACGGATAATAACAAAAGATGTACTCAAAGAATTGCAATTGTGTAAAATCTAGCTGACAAATAGAGTTTTTCAAAAGTCAGCTGGAATTTAAAAGTTAGGCTAAAACAAATTCTTCCCCACTCCCCCAGTTCAAGCATAGCTGTTTTCAATTTTATTGAAAAAGAAAGAAAAATGTTTTAACATTCCTGGTAGTGAGAAACAGAGCAGAAGTCCAAGGAGCCAGTGGAAAAATTGCTTCCATGAGTAAGGGTTTCATAGCAACCATAACAACACAGGTCAGGAAGAGACTAAAAGAGATTGTTTAGTCCAGTGGCGATAAAACTTTGGTGCAGGCACCACGTCTCTAACTGACACGGATCTGGGCTTGGCACCAGGGTCTCCAAGTCACGGGGCCTTTGGCAATAAATCCGGCACTGAGCATCAAAAATGTGCTGTTGATTGCCGGTCTGGTCCAGCCCCCAGCAGTAAGACAGGTTTGAACGTATCCAGACATTGGTGACAAATATTTGCCGGTCATGTGCTTCACAGTCTCTGGTGAGGAGACCATAAGGTCCTCAGGTAGGCTCTTGCCAGGGTTTCACCCCCTGTCGATATTCAGCCAAAATTGTTTTGCAGCAATTGAAGCTGTTTTCTTCTTGTCCTTCTCGCAGCATCTGTCAGAAGAGCTGGTTGTTGTCCTCTTAATAACAACATATAACATATGGAAAACTATCACCTTAATTCCTCTGAAGTTTTTCTCATCCAGACTACACAAACCCAGGTCTTTCAGCCTTCCAGCATGTACCACTGTCTGTGCTTTCCTCTCTGCTAAGAAGTTAGTGTAAAAAACCCAGTGTGAGACTCCATGGAAGGAGAAGGTGATATTACTTTACAAAATCTCTAAGTACATTGGCTTTACCCACTCATGGTCATTTTCTCAGTGATTTTTCACTTACACTTTCACACCCACACACTCACAAGAACCGAGATGTAGGTGTTCAGGTGGTCTGACCTGGGTCACTTGTGTCCAACACAGAAGACAAGGGGCCGTGGAGTCTCCATCCTTGGAGATATTCAAAAGCCACCTGGTCACAGTGCTGGGCAACCAGCTCTAGGTGCTTTTGCTTGAGCGGGGAAGTTGGACCAGATGACCTCCAGAGTTGCCTTCCAACCTCAACCATTCCATGATTCTGTGAAGGGACACCAGGTATCAGGTCCTCACCACATCTGTTAAACAAGGACAAACTAATTTTTGGACACGTCTTTTATACTCAAGAGTCAAAAATAACTATAGTATGATTCTTTTGCATCAGAATTTTGCTTACTTCCACCTCCATAAATTTTAGGCAAGACTGCTCCAAGTTCCTTAAGGCCACGGTCTGTATTCCAGCTGCACTGAAAGGAAAAGGAATGGCATAGGTGATGTGCTGTAACCTTCTTCCCATCTTCCTCTTGTGAGAGTGTGGGGTCTTCTGCTGACAGATATACTGTGGTTGGTTTTACTGGAGCGCAGGTCTCCTGGGCTTAACACAGGCAACACTCCTCAATTTTACTCTTGTGGACTATGTCCTTGTTTAGGAATATAGTCCATTTTTTACATTGTTCTGCTGTTTCTTCTTGTGCTTATGCAGCTATATCTGCTCATACTTCATTTCTGCCATCTTAATATTTCCATTACAAGTCACTGCCTTTCTACACCTTCTTTCATTGCCTAACCCTTTATTTTAAGGTACAGCGCCCAACAACAAATGCTGTATTCCAAGTAAGAACTCACCCACAGTGAATACAATTGCTGTATTGTTTTGAATGTGATGCTCCTTCTAACATATCCCAGAGCAACAATTACTTTTTTTGCAGCGGTATCACGTTGTCATCTCATATTTCTATTGCACTCTGCAGTAAGTCTTAGATTAATTTCTGCAGTTGTGTTCTTTGTCAGGCTATTTCTCCTTTTGTATTTCTGTAGTTGATTTTCTGCTTCTAAGTGGACATTTTTCCCACCCTTGTTTTTATTATATTTCCTCATTTGATCAACTCTCTCTCATTTGTCAAGATAATTTTGAATTCAAATGTAGTCTTTCACAGTGCTTGCGAACTGCTGGGGGACAAAATCCATACTGCTTAAACCATAGTCATAGCAGAATAAAGACGATTGGCATCAAGGAAGGAGACAGTCAGCAAACGTGGAGGACTGGTAGGTCAAGTGTACATAAAAAAAATACTTGGAGGAAAGAATTTTGTAGGAAAGCTGTCAGTTATTGAAAGATACTGTCTTAAGGCCACTACAGCAAATTATATCAGTGAAGACAAAATTTGGGAGGAATAGCAGGAGACGAGTATCACTGTGTGAGGAATTCTTTAAGGATATGAAGGTCAAAGTGGTGGGATTCATTGCAGAGCAGGGAACACAGCTGTCTTTCTGTTCTGCATTCTTAGGTGGAATGAAAGAAGTAATTATCCCGGAGACCAAAGAAAGTCTATCATTTCACATTTCATAAAACATTAGACTTTTTAATAACTGCTGGGATATTGTACCTTTGTGTCTGAAAGCAGGTGAATTTTAAAGTATTACTGAAAGAGTTTGAAACTCAGTAACAGAAAAGAGACCATTTGACCCACTCTATTAGATAGCCTGCAAAGCCCCTGTTCTCATGGAGAAACAAAATCAGAGAGAAAATAAAAACAAGTAAAATGGTCATTCCCCACAAGAAATTCCCTTAAGTGCACTGAATTATTTAGAAATTTGCTGCATTAAAAGTCCGTAAAAGAAAATGTAGGAGAAGGTACTTCCCGTTCACCAAACCATATATTTTCCCCGGTACTGTTAAATTAGTTCTTACAATCTGTTCAAGACTAGAGAAAAATGACTGTGAAGAGTTTGGAGTTCATTTTGTTTCACCAAGCTCTTGTGTTTATTTCAGTATGATTCACAGATAGGGAGAGCAGTGAAGCATTAAGGGAAATTAAAATTACCCAAAACCCTGTACAGCTCTAGTATTTTTCTTTTACTTTGGTTGTGTTTCCAATTGTATGTAATCCTCCCAGATTTCTCAATTCTCACTCTTGCACGCAACCTCCAGTCTGAGATGACAACTTCAGTCTCTTTTGCCCTCTATTGAAGTGAATTGGTAATAACAATTGCCAATAAAATGTGAGCTACAATATATAAAAGAGGATATAAATAATTGATCTCAGACCAGTGGCGTGTGTAATTACTTTATGTAGAATTCTCGTACGTGCTGCCAAGTCTTCTGCTGGCTCCTACCTATGTGTTCATTTTACCTTCTTTCACTAGCTGTCCTTACTATGGGATGTAGACGTGGTAATTATATGGCAAATTTTTTGTCCAATATTTCTAACCTGTTTAATACAAAGCTTTTAATTCTTAGGAAAGGTCTATACATGGCCAATGGATATCTCAGAATAATAGACTCAGAGTTCAAATAGTTTTATTTTTCTAGCACAAATGTCTCAACATCAACTAGTTCATCATATTTAAATTTCAGGATGTTAATGGGGTTATTTCACCAGATGAATTACAAACAAGTGCGTATAAACATTTCATTTGCAGTGTGCTATACTGGTTTTACGATATTTTAATTGTGCTTACAAAAAACCAATTTAGTCCCGTATCTGTCTGGATGTCCCCAAGTCACAGGAAATGACTGTAGCAAATCTTACTCATTCTTAAAGAGAGAGCATGTTCTCAGTCATCCCGCCTTACCCTGCAAGAGCTCAGGAGACTACACACAGTAGTATAGGAAGGTGGTATGGAAAGCAAAGTCACCCACGTGGATTAGTTAATTCAGGTATGGTACACTACTAAAATGACTCGTCCTTTCAAAGCGCGTGCTAGTACTTCTGCGTGTTGCTGCCCTTTGCACGAGGACATACCAAGCTGCTCCGAATTAGCTGTGGCATCTGGGCATCATGTTCAACTGATGGAGAAGGTATGTCCCACGCTTGTGAGATTGCAAACAGGTTTTGTCTTAGTGCTCTGAAAAGATGCAGACAGCTACGTTGTTTAGTACTGGCCTGAACTCCATGGAAATCATTAAACTAATTTGAGCGTAGTGCAGCATTACCATGTCCAAGTGCAGGTACAGTCTGGATGGAAAAGTAAAGGAGAGGAATACACATAACCATGTCGTATAACTGAGTGTTCGTACTGCACTGGGCAGTGCTAACAGCAGGATATATATTCTCAGAGGAGTAAAAAACTGAACTTACCTTGTGATAAGTATGTATATGGGAGTTTATCGATGATAAGGTCAGAAAGGGTTGTCTTGGCACAGTCAGACTAACTCAAGCGGGTTACATCCCCTCCCCTCATCATCACCATCTCCCCTTCCTGCGGTGGCCGATGCATCCCAGCGTTCATTTTTGCTGTACTTCCAGCGGGATAAACAAACGCTCCCTCCGCATGCTTTCAGCAAGGCTCTGTGTTTGTGGTAAGCAAAGTGCTTTCAGCGACTGCTATTGTACTTCTCCACCAATTGCAAGCACAGATTTTCCATTAAAAGTTGAAGAGAGGGGAAGAAGAGGAATTCTGAAATCAACCCCACAATTAGATAAGTGAAGACTTAATGTCAAAATACTTCACAGCACATTTAAGGATAATTTGGTTTTATGCTGTGGCCATGAAACAATCTTAAAATAACTTGTCAATAACCGTATCCTGCAGGGATAGAATAGGACCTTCTGGCTTTAATGAAAAACCTGGCAATCAAACTTTACTTATTGCTGAAAGCATGAATATAAATGCACAAGAAAACACTTAGCAACAGTTTGATTCATGTTTGCGATTTTGATACTCAGCAGTTCCTCCCAACAGGTAGAGGGGAAGCTTCAAACTCCTCTGGCTTGTTCTCTTCCAGCAGAAAGGAAACAGCTTTCCGCTATTTCCAGATCAGACTTTTTGTTTCAGGACGGGTAGCTCTCCTGCTGGGGCTGGTCTTAATTTGCAACAGCCCCTCATCTAATCTTCAGCAACATCCCTGCTGCTGGGTTGTTCCGCTGTTAGATGCTATGTCTGTACTTGCTTGTGGTCATGTAAGTGGTGTACACCAGTAGACTCCATGATTCATGACGTGAGAGCATTCTGTGACAGGCTTTAATGCTTGCGCAGGAGCTGGAGGAGCACATATGTCTGTCTGTATGTGCATGTCAACACCCCTTCCTCTCTTCTGCAAAAGGAAATGGGCTGGTCACTGGTCCTTCCTCCTTCTCCACTCTGTTGTGCCAGGTTGCACCTCACTGTATTTCACCTTTGCTCCAGGAAGGAATTATGCTGATAGACAGATAGGGAGAGTCCAGATCCTCCTGAAAGATGTGGAAGGAGGGGTTCTCCTGTACCCTGCTTTGGAGTCCCAGGAGGAATAGCAATGTGCTCTGCAAATTCTCCTCATTGTACTTGAAAGAGAAATCAGTTCTTTTTCATGTATCTTCCATGCCTCGCAAAATGCGAGATAGAAAACCACTCTTATTTACTACTATGAAGCATTAAAAAATATACATATGTCTGCAGAGTGTGAGAATTTCCTAACCTCAAGGTATGACTTGGTTTTAAGCAGCTTGCTTTTTCTTTCCCCATGTCATTTTTCTCTTATTTTCTATCGAAAGCAAGCTTATATGAGCCTTAAGATGTTAGTGGGGTAAGACCGATATTCACCAGATAGAAGTAGGAAAGGAAACAGATAGATGTGCGGGGAAGCTGGGACAACAGACTAAGTTACCCATCCTTTGCTGTGGTAAAAATCACCGGAGGTGATTTTAAAGTGAGGAGTTTGCTCCGTTTGTCTCTGTGGCTTCAGCCTCCTCAGCGCAGGCTCCTGCATCGCCAGGAATGTGGATGCTTTCTGCTGCCCGGGATCCTGTTTTGTTACCGCTTCCTGCTTCGGCCTCTTGCCAGAAAATCACCTTGGAAACCAAGGCACCAGTTTCCATGGTCACTTGGAGAAGCATATGTTTTCTTCCATTGCGTTGGGTATTAGGAGGAGGAAACCCACAAGTTTTTTTGCCGGAGTAATTTCAGTGGGATTGGACTCAAAAGAGCTGCATCCTGACCTTATTTCCTCCATCAAATCCCCAGCGAAACCACCGGAGCTGGAGAGTGTAAACAAGGCCAGAATGTGGCTTTACATGGATGTGTTCACACCGAGCTGTGAAATGATGTCTTGCACACAACTTGCCTCTGACTTATTACCAGCCCAGAGAAACTCAAGAGTGAGATAAACAGGAATAAACCGGAACTTTGTTATCCCCCAAATGCAGGCACGTAAAATTCCACAAGCAAGAAATAAAAGCCTTTGAAAGCACTCACCTGATGGCCAAGGTGAAAACCAGCAGTAGCTGGTCACGCTAAAGGTATGACTGTGCCAGTATCCTGTACGCAGAAATGGCTTGGGGTTGGTTGCGGAAAAAAGTGTAAGAAATAGCACAAGCGTTTTTCCTGACTCCCAGGATCATGAAATCAGCTAGTTGGGTTCCAGCACTGTAGGATCAAAGGCTAACCACCCAGATGAGGAACTTGTTGACTTCCTATAACAAAAAGTAAGAATGTTCCTCAAGCTGGTGTGTGAAGACCTGAAGTTCCCCCCCGTTGTGACCACATAGGCTGCAGCAGAAACACCCTCACATCAGGCATTTTATTCAGGCCAGGGGACGTATAGCAAATACATCATGCTCCTCTGTGGCTGGAACTTTTCCAGGTAAAGGTTGTCACTCTTGCCCTTCCAGCTCAAAGCTAGTTTCCTTCTGAAAGGCGCTATACCCATCTAGTTCCTTACAGAAACAAGGTGCCTAACCAGAGGGTCCAGGGTGCAGATGAACTGGTAGATCACAAAGTGATCAAGGCCACGTTGTGATGCTGCAGAGTACCAGAAGACCTATTTAACACTTTGCAGCAGTTTTCCAGACCTGCAATTGGAAGCCATTGCAATTGCTTGGTGAACAGTAACTCTGCTCGTTGCAACTGGAAATGAATGCTTCAAAGCAAGAAATCCTCCCCATTTACAGGTGTGACCATTCTCAAAAGTGGATCTGAGACACCAAATCACTACAGCTCCTGCTTCTTATTTTTCCTAATCTTCCATTCTGAAGGGAAAGTATTAGGGAAACAGTAAATCCAGAGTTAAATACCACAAGAATATTTCCTGTTAAATTTGATGTTTCAGTACGGGGATGTGAGTGGAGACACATCACTGCCAATGCACAGAAGGGTGTGAACAGATTTGAGCTTATTTTGCCCAAGCTCTGAGCTGACTCGATGCCAGCCAGCCAGTCCAGAAGCTACATAAACATGACAGCACGCCTGATGTGTTGCTATCTCTCTCTAAGCCAATATGCCCTTGCAACCCAAAATAGCCCTGCATATTATTTCCCACGTTATACTGAAGTATGCAGAAACTAAATTATAGGATTGCTGTGGCCCTTTCAAAAACAGTTTAAAGGGAATCAGTTCAGTAAATTCCTGTTGTTTGGGGCATGCTCCATCCACACAGGATAGCCCATTAAATCACGCTAACTCTCACAGCAACACATTCGTGGAAGCTGCTGTTGAACAATCTGTTGGTTCCCCATTATGTGATATCCCCTCAGAGCAGCCAGGATGCTTTCTGCATTTGCATTGCCATCGGCAACTTTGATTCCCCTGAAAGCAGCTGATGGTTTTCGGTAACCACAGCTCAAGCGAAGAGTTCACCTCCGCATTGACCAATTCTGTGCGTACCCTGCAGTCGTGGATAGAGTTACAGCCTTTTACTGCTAACAAGCCAGAAGAAAATCAACTCTGCTTGCATTAACTTGCAAGTTCACTTCAGAAACATCTATTTGCACCTTCACTACCTACTTATTTGCAATTTCACCACTGTAGTTTATTGTTGCATCAATGAAGTTCAGTTTCTAAACAGATAGAGCAAATTCTGTGGAAGTACTGCAGCACAGCCTTCAGCTTACCAAGGGCAGGGTGCAATGAGAATCGGACCCTTCCCTGCACCTCAAGATCCCCCAACAGGTTGTGTTCACTTTTAGTGATTTTTTTGTTGGCCAAACACTCCAGTTGCCCTGTACATGAACAGCTCCAGCAAAGTCTAATATTAGACCTGGCTCACTAACTTCTTTCCTAGGAGATTACCTTCTTTCTAATTATCCACGCCTAAGCTGCAAATACCAGTTTCTCCTAACCTCCCTCCCTTAACTGGACAAGACTAATATTAATTCCATTAAAGTTAATTTCTGCTAAAGTTGTTTTCAATAATCCATTATTTTCTGGTGCAGTTATTTAAGCAGGAGCAACTTGGCTTGGCTGTAGGAATGTGGCATGTCAAACTACTCTATTTGTCACTCTTTCTAAAATGACATTAAAAACAATTAAACAACATGAAATGGCTGCGATATTAATTGAGAAGAATGTAGGAAATGCCAAAATGCTGGCTGTCTGCACATCCTTAGTGGGTTTACCCAGCATACTTCAGTTTACACTCCATAGAACAGCATCATGTTACTTTTTTTCCCATAAGTCTTAAGGGAAAAAATAATAACAACAACAGCAATAATAACAACATAATTACACAGAATTACTATGTGCACAGAAGGTCCATATTAATAACCAGTGCTTAGGAACGTAGCCTTAGCTAGCTAAAGTAAGGTAATCTTAGAGCCCTGCAATGAGAAACCTTATGAGTAAGTGCTTGTGACAGAGTCACTTCAGAGCCCGTAGGAAATTCAGTTGAACACAGCCCTGCACACGGACCACAGTAGATGGAGGATAGCATGGCTAAAGCAAAATGCCAAATGGTTTCTTTTTTGAGTGGATCCTGTCCAAGGGGTGAAGCAAGGGTTCTGTGGCAAAACTAGTATTTTATAATGTAACTGCAATTAGTGTCAGAATGGAAGTCGCAAAAGCCTTTTCTAACTTGGGCATCCCTGACCTTACAACTTCCAAGTTTTTTCAACAGCAGTCTGTGTGTGTGTGTGTAGTACAAACCAGTTTATATTGCCCATACTGTATTTACATCATTTACAACAGTGAAGGAATCTTCTGTAAAATAATTTCCCTGATCCTGTCCGCGAGTGATGGATCTCTGCCACTGAAATTACACAGAATATATTGCATCCAGTTTTATTCGCAGTCACTGAATATAAATGTCTTGCTCCATGCTGGACTAAGTGGCATCTGCGCGGTGATTCTTCTCCTTCCAAATGCAAAGGGCAGCTCTTGAGAAGTCTCATCGAACAACGTACACGTGCTGCAGCTACCTGCGGAGGCAGCACTATTAATTTCCCTCATGTTTGCCAATGCGTGTCTATGTTTTGATGGCTGGTAACACCTTTTTAACACAAGGTCGTGCATTAGAGAAGAAGGATGTGGCATTTTAGCCAGGCACACGGACCAGCAGTGGGCTGCCTTGGTAGTGAGCTACCCTTTGTGTTTGCAGCAGGAAGCTCCTGCTGAACCCACACACAGTCTCCAGTCCATCTCAGGACAGGATAAATGGATTTTGATTTGGTTTGTTTGGGCTTGGTGTAGAACACAGAGGAGGTTGTACAAGCCAGAAGGAAGACATCCCATTGCTTTAGTATGGAGGGCTGTGAACAGCACTCCAATATTTCAGGGAAGAGAAGAGGATTTTAAACCTTCCCACCCCGTTCCTGGGGAATGTGGGAATCCATCCATCTCTGTTGGCAGGGGTAGCAGAGGGGGGGCACACCTCTACTCTGGTGTGAGGGAAATCTGGTCCCTTTTCATCCCTTCCATGCATGCCTCTCTGCTTAGGGCCCTGGAGATTCTTCATATGTTTGTGGTGCTTCTGCCCTTGGAGATACACCTCTGCTAGTCCCACAAAGGGACCTAAACGTGCTTTTTCCCAGATGTTTCTGGGGTCAGCCTCCTGGTGTGGCCTTCCAGGGAGAAGCAACAGTGGTGCTCTGTGACATGCAAGAGACACCTGAGTGTGCTGCCACACCAAGGGACATCAGACAGCACTGCTTTTTAAAATTACAGCCAGGCACACCTGGTTGTGAGCTACGACTGATGCACTGATGAGTAGGTTGGTGGCGGAAGGAGCCCAGTGTCAGACAAGGGTCTCCCGTGGTTATGAGGGGAACAAATTGAGGTGCTGAGCTGCCCCCAGCTACACACCTGGAACTCCCAGACCAGCTGTAATGTCTGTCTTGCAGTAACACAATACCGTATTTTGGTTCGGTTTTATATTTCTTTTTGTTGAAGAAGAACATTTCTGACTCTATAGTCTGAACTTTCAACTTTGATATATCCAATTAGCGCAAGAAGTTTTCTCTAGGAACCTCATACCTTTGTAAAGGTCAAATCTCAAAGTCAGAATTTCATTCTGAAAGATGGTTTCAGTGAGGGTTAGGGTGCATTATGCTAGGGCTTGGACAAAATCTCCTTGTGGCAGTTGGTCCTAACAGCTGTTTCTCATTCAGAATAAAATGTAAGAAACAGCAAAGCTCCTTTGTGGAATTAGATAGCTGAAACAAAAAGAGCTATTGCCAAGAACATAGCAGTATACACCATCGTAAGGATCCCAGATAAAAGAGAAGGTTTTCTTTGGGCTGAATACAAATGCAGAGGTGTGGGCACAGTTTGATGGAGCTAGTTGTGAAGAGAAGCAGCCAAACTAGCACAGGTTGACACAGAAACATCAGAAAAGCAAAGAGATAACCAGAGCAAGCATTAGGCACGTGGCCTCATAAAAATTCTATAGCCAGAGATGACTTTCTGTGAGAGTTCTGCTGAAAGAATTTTGAAATTGAGAAGAAAGTGCTTGCCCTTTTTTTGATAACTTTGGTTTTAGTCTTTGTACGTAAAAAGGACAAAATCAGAAACAGATCTGGCTTCAACACCAGTTTTTCTTCCTGAAAGAAACTTCCAGTAAGACTCCAAACAGTGAATAGCAGTTTGTATCCAAAAAGAAAAAGCATGTCTCCCCAGAATCTTGCCATCGTTCCAGCAGGCTCTGTGCGGGAGGTGGGGTCCTGCCAAGCGGAGAGGAACTCAAGTTGTAACCATTTAAAAACATTGTAACCTTTTTAAAAAAATGTAAAAATTGTTTTTTTAAAAAAAAAAGGCAAAAAAAAAATTGTAACTGTTAAACAAAATTTGAAACTCCTTCAATGTACCATGCCATGAATAATTAATAGGGCAGTAACAAAAGCAACAGATAACTACCATTATAGCCTGCGCTTGTTTTGTACCTCAACTAGGATGATCCCACCGCTCCTCCCCTACTTTCCCACCCAGCTAGGAGAGATCAAGTGGGCGGTGGTAGCACTTCCCCATGGAGATACGCTGTGCCCAGCCAGCAGGAGCAGGGTGTCTCGCCCAGGCGCTCCTACCTTGATCAGCCTGGAGGAACCTCCCTCTGCCCCTTACTGTAATGCTGTTTCCAGACTAACTTGCTTCAAGTAGCACTTGGAGCCTTGAAAGCCAGGAATAGAGTTTTTTTCTGGTGCCACAAGGAGCTATAGTGGGTCGTGGAAGCATCGTGGAAGACCAGGCACTAGGTCTAACAGAGTTTGAGCATTAGATTCTCCTTCTTTGGTAGGTTTCTTGTCTGCACAGTATCTTGGCCTTTCTTGAAGAAAGCCTCTTCCTATATGATCTGCGAAGCTTCCTCACAGCTTCCTCAGATGAGAAAAATCTTTCTTTCCTGTGAGGTCAAAAGGCCAGCACCTGTGAAGCATCCCTTTGACTCAACTGGTCAAAGTTTAAAGAGACTCCATCCATGTATAAAAAAGGAAAGGGTGGTTGTAGCAGAAGGCCTTCAGGAGGTTGTGCAGACAAAATGAGTCACCAAGGGTAACTGTGTATTAAATTGAAAGTAGGTAGGAAGTTCAAGCCTGGAAGCGTAGACTAGCAGCTCCTGTGAAGTTTGTTTGTGCATTCATTAGCCTGAGCCTTGTGGGACTAGTTAGTTCTTTGGTGAATTTCCATTTCCTAGAGCTCTTTTCGAAACTTCCTGTAGTTGCACTCATCCCTGAAAATCCAGGCTAGGCTTAGTATTAAAATGTGTTTATCATTTTTGAAGTGCAGAATATGGGAAGAGGGTGTTGACACCAACGGGGTACAGACAGAAAACGAAGCAAAATGATATTTTTCTAAACATATGCTTTCATTAAGAATGAATTACCAGATGGTTCTGGCAGCTTTAGTTGTGGCCAGTGGTTCAATGCACTCACAAATTCAAAGGAGAGCCGCTATCCCTTGTGAATGGGAGAACAGCTTAGTAGAGGAAATATTCTCAGAATAAACACCACCAGTACAAAAGAGAAAAAGGCTGCCCATTAGCTCCTAATAAAACTAGAAAACAGGTGTTTGTTTTAAAGAAAATAGAGCGGCTGTTTCTATTTACATTTTGAGATGGGTATGGCCATACAAATATTATGGGCTTTGAATAGCTGGACATTGAGAAGCTGCCTCTTCGGGAGAGGTGCCCATCAAGTACGCCGAACTGCTGGGATCTGTCTGGCTTTTGGGAAGGGCACGGGAAGGCAGAACGACGGGCACAGGCAAACCATGTCTTCTGGGTGCATTCAGGAGCTCAGGACCCTTCAGCCGTGCATGTCAGCACGGAGGAACATTATGCAGCTGTCCCCATTTCCTGCTGCCACATCGGCCACCTTCAGATGGTCCCAGAGTTCAGCAAAGGAGCCAACTGTCTGCCTGGTATTATGGATATTTGGGGGTTTTAAGAGGTCTAGATGAATTATATTGCTAATCAGAACTCTAGATGAGCCCTTTCCCCAGTCATACCTGGGATGGCTTTTCTTAGAAACATAGGTAATTTATTAACCAGTGTTCATTAGGATCCATAAAATGGCGTGTGTAACAATGGTATTGAGATGGGATGTGTGAAAATGGCATTTGTAAGCTGCTTCACCCCTATAATGTCACTCACCACTGTCGGAAGCAAGCTGTTACTAGAAAGCCTCAGCAGATGTTATTGCACTCTCTGGGGGAAGAGATGCCATTAGGCATTTCGGCTGGAGGGAAAGGCCCTTACGCTTCAGAACTCCTTTCCAACCTCACAGAGGTTAATAATTCCTGACGATTATTTAATTGATCTTGAGCTAAGGATTACAAGGCACCGCTAGGCTAAGAAACTCTCTCAAGGTCACAGGACAAATCACTGACAGACCAAGGAACGGCAATGGAAAGAATCAAGGCTCGCAGATCGGTAAAGACGAGTATGTTTTATTTACAGACTACTTGTGCCTGTCTAGAAAAATGGATCTTTATGGAAAAGGTTAGCTGAATAGTTCAGGATTGGATAGTTAGATTCTCTAGAAAAAAGAAAACTCCTCATTAGCTTTGGATAAAATATTTTTTTGATGTATAAATTTTTCCACAAATAACATTAAATAAGTTATGCGAGGGCAGCATGTAGCTGTAGTACCAGCGTTTTTCTACAGAGAAATTCTTAGGGAAAACTCTTGAACTGATACATACTGAGGTAGCTCCGGTGACTCCAGTTGTGTTAGGGGACTTACATCTGCCCAGTATGCATGTATATGTCTGTAAGCTAGAAATACACATAAACTGCTGCTGAAAGTAACTGGAAAAAAAAAAAATCCTAATACAAATACAATGTTTTACTAATAAGATGAATAATATCAAATTGTCGTGATCGTGTAAGAAAGAGTAGGTAGTTATTTCATCTGGGCACTTCTTAGTTTCCTGCTCCCAGTCTGAAAGAGTCACTGCTAGCGTGGAGTGATGTCCAGTGCTGTGTTTAGCAATACGTGGCGGTCACGTTAGTGCGATTACACACACATTCACTCACGCCCGCCCAGTGTAGGCACTAACAGCCACTTAACTAAAATCACTTTTAGCCCTAATTTCTATGCAGCCCTGGGGTAGCTCATTAGTTCTCTCTCATTGCTATTTATATACCCACGAGCTTTGTCAAAGAGCTGGGGACTGTGCGGAGCCACCCTGGCAGCAGCAGGCGAGCTGCCGGCGTGAGGCCCGCAGCCAGCCGGGCAGCCGGCTGGTGGCAGCACGCTCCCGCTTGCCGCCGCGACCGGCAGAGGCGTGGGAGCGGTTACGGAGGGGGGAAAAGGAAAGGAAGGAAGGGAGGGAAGGGAGGGAGGGGAGGAAGGGCGGGGAAGAAAGAAGGAGGAAAGAGAAAAAGAAGGAAAAAGAAGAGAAAAAAGAGACTGGTTACGCTAACAGGTTACGTGATGTTTCTCGAGGAAAATAAAAATAAGTATTTATTTATTGTTTTAAAGCTCTGAGGGCCTTTAAACAATTAAAAAGTATTAGACATTTGTTGGCATTTTGATGTAAATTTGATGACACGATGTAAGGAGGAAAACATTTTGTAGGATGTATAACCTCATGTATGCACTCTGAATATACTGATTTATTTTCCCTGTAGGTAAGTTCCTTTAGTAAACTGGATTTAACTTGTAACTTACACTGAACAAGAATGCTTTGGTACTTTTTCCCTTGCAAAGGATAAATACACAAGAAATTCTCAAGTGCTGGTCAGATGTTGGCTCCCAGTTACTTATTTCAGTACCTAGTACATGATTTTTCAGAGGAAAGAAAAGCCTGCACTTGCACAAATGAACTTGTAGTACTGAAAATTTAGGTCTGCCGACCCAGCCTGGGGGCTGCTATATGGAACAGTGGTGCTGTTCACCACACGAGAATCTGAGAAACAGACTTCTGGAAAATTATTCTTCAAAATAGGTGGTGTTGGTCCCAGTGAGTCCTTTCTTGACATCCGTGTACTGGAAGCAAATTTGCAAGAACGAGAAGCTTCCCTGGCACAGTGTACAGGGCACAGGTCCCATCCATTCCCACTCTGAATCCTCATACCAAGAATTAAAAAATAGGCAATATTTTAAAAATAGGCAAAATAAAGAGTGAAATCCTGAACATTTCAGTCAACTTTAAAGTTTTTCTTTAGATTTATCTTCTTCCGTTTCCAACTTTAGTCCATGAAATCCACCACACCAAAGAAACAAAGGCATTACCCCATGTTTTGGTTTGGTTTGGTTTTTAAATTACATTCTTTTTTTTTTCAGCTGGGCCACTGTAAGTGTCAATCGGCACAGCTGAGTAGAGAGGGAGGGTACAGGAGAAGCTGCCGGGGAGCCTATAGTAATTCCTTGAGTTTCATTTGCTTAGTGCTGTTAGAAACTCACGTTCAGAGACAGGCATGTCCCATCTTGTCCTGTTGAAGCAAGGTCTGTCTGGACCTCCCGTCAGTGGAAAACCAGAAGTAAAGTTCCAGTTTGCCATGTCCAGCTCCTCTCAGTGCCTGGTAAGCTCCTTCCTCAACCCCGACGTGCCCGTTTCCCCCTCTTCATCAAGGAAACATCAGATGCAGACAGAAAAGCCGCTGCTTTCACCAGCTGGTTCTCAGTGTAGGTTGATTTACAGAGAGGGAAGGAACCTCCAGCATGGAGAGTCACCAAGTTAAAGTAATGGCAGATGAACTCCTATAGGAACTTTCCTTTAGCAACAGATAAAGAAGCAGGACTATGCAATAACATTTGGGGGTTTTGCTCGTCTGTTTGCTTTCAAATGCAAAAACTGAGTCCTGTGTGCTGGACAACATGTTTTTGTGTTGAGAGTGGCACTTAGAGGCTGTGTGTTCACTACGTTTTCAGTTTAACATATTTTCCTCTGTCTCTGTCTGCAAGGGCACTAGTTTTTCCCCCAGAAAATAACAATCTAAAATGGAGGTTATCCTTATCCAGCATTCCCATCCTTGCCAAACACTTAAGTAGAAGTAGTTGCCTTAATTAACAGAAGAAATGGGGTCCCTATAGGACCTTATGGGGTCCACTATGGGACCCCATTTCACTGTGAAAGTAATCTCCCTAAGTTCTGTGTGCTGAAGTAAAGTAACAGGATTCAGAGTGTTTGCCTTTATATTTTACAGTCGTCTTCCTCTTTTCTCAGCCATGCGAAGAACTCTGTTATCTCCATTTTTGCTGTGACAATGGTACTTAATGTGACTCACTAGACTGAAAATCCATATGTAAACAAAAGGAATTCAGACAGGATGCAACTATTATACAGGAGTGATTCAGATGTTTGCCTACAAGGGAAATGATGTCTCATGGGCTGTAAAAACAGAGAAAAGTTAGTGGTGCTCACATAGAATCATAGAATAGTTTGGGTGGGAGGGACCTTTAAAGGTCATCTAGTCCAATCCCACTGCAATGAGCAGGGACATCTTCAGCTAGATCAGGTTGCTCAGAACCCCGTCCAACCTGACCTTGAATGTTTCCAGGGATGGGGCATCTACCACCTCTCTGGGCAACCCGTCCCAGTGTTTCATCACCTTTGTGTCCTATGTTGTCTCTCAGAGTCCTCCCAAGGTTTCCCTCTAGTACAATGCAAAACAGAGATGATATATTGATGTGATGCTTCTTTGAGGGTAGAAGTAAGAGTTCCTTCTGTACTTAAGTGGATGGGAAAATACTCATTGTACACATTTTGCACCTCACACTAGGAAGAGAAGATCCGTTATTCCGATCATTCAAGTGTAAAGTTTTGAGGACTTGCCTAGGTTTGAGACTGGAGTATTTATTCTTCACTTTGTCACTGGTTTTGTTTTAATTCTGTCTAAGCAAACAACTGTTAGTTTACAATTATTACAGAGACAATCTAAGTGCAGGACGCTGACTGTTGAACAGGCAGGCTTTTTCCCCAGGTTACCTATACTCTTGGAAATATTTGTGGGCAGAGCTCTTGCTACCATTGATATACTGAAAAATGGTGTTTTTTCCCAATGAAAAAACAGATTCCAGTATACCATTTTGCAGAAATCACCCTCTTCCTGTAACAAATCACGCTATTACAGGAAAGGATATTGCTAATTTAATTGTTTACACTGTAAGTTTCAGCAGATGCAAGCCTTTCAGTTTGGGCTCACATCTACTCAGTTTGGGCTCGCTCTTCACTATTATGAGTTGAGTTTGAAGCAAGTCGAGTTAGCCTTACCCTACACATTCTTCTCCACCTGGCAGATGCCGTCCAGGATTTCAGTGGCAGCTGGGTAATAAACTGGGCCGCAGTCCTGCATGGTTGTTTGCCGGTTGTCTTGTCTGTTGGTGTTAGTGCACAGCCTTGTGCGAAGGCTGTTACTGGAAATGCGTTTACTGAGCTCTGTCGTTGCAAAGGAATGTAACAGGTAACAGGTTATCGCTATATTTTTCTTCTGTCATCTCTGTCAGGTAGAAGATTGTACTATGTTTTCTGTCAGACTACTGCAAAATGGCATACGTTATTAATCTAAGTATATTAACATGAGAATATATATTAGACACTACGTCATTCCTGAGGGAGGCTTCCTACAAAGCTAGAATTGTGCGTGCTTCTGGCTTTTATATCCCATTTCTGTTCTCTGCATCACCAGAATTGAGATACACCACCTCTGATAAGATCTGTTCTGGACTCTGTAAGCTGTTATAGTGCTTCTTTGACTGCTGAGAGTGAGAAAGAATTCAGCTAAAAGCTGAGTGATACATGAAATAATAATTATTGGAATGAATACTTACAATCTAAATACGAGAGACTTCAAGATCGAAGATATACAGCAATGCATGTTCTGGAGAGTTTGCTCCAGTTGCTCAGAGTTTGTTAGATCTCTCTTATTTATTTGTAACAGTATAAAACCAGTATAAACAGTATGAACTGTATAAACAGTAGTTTTTTTGGATTTACAGTAAAGCAAGATAGAGCAGCATCTGGCTAAGTGACTTTTATTATTATTATTATTATTAGTATAAATGTTAAAATATAATTCAGAAGTTATACAGCTCCTGAGAGAGAAAAAACATTATAAAAGCATATTCCTTGCCCACAAGTGGGACATTCTGCTTCTGTTCCGTAAGACACTATGAGTGTGTTTATACTCCTGATCTTCAGAGGTCCGCATAATGCAATACATTTTCAAAATAACTAGTTCCTTCTCATAACTTGCATAGACACATAGGTCAAGCTCTCTTATCGAGGTGGTGAGATACAGACTGGAATAAAACCTACCATGTATAAACTTCAGATTCCTGTATTTTGCAAGCTTTAGTATTTTGTCTAAGTATGTTGTATATTTTTAATACAGATGTTTATATATATGCACACATTGTTCTTTTTCCTTAGGAGGGATTTTTATTCCGCACACTGAAGCTGGGAGACAGACAAAACAATTTCTGGAGTCACTTCTTTTGGAGTCCATGATTTTGATATTTTGAGTGCAAGTCTGCTGCATGCTAGACTGATGTCCCGTCTAGTATGTACCTCTGAGTATGGACTGTACTTTCTTATTGAGTTAGACAACCCGGTACACATGGTTTTCTCTGGAAAACACCAGTGTCTTCAGGCCAAATGAGTACAGCAAGAAGCCACAGACCATGCTAGCCTGAGGAGCCTCATGATTAAAGTAAACTGCATGGTATGAAATAACAAACAGAAATTAAATTCGCTGACCACAGCTTTAACCCTCATGCTCCAAAGACCATACAGGCTGAAGACATTATCTTTTTCCTTAACTACTGCATCGTCTACACCAGACTTCATGAGACATGCGGTCTGAGCCAAATTGTGAAAAATAAGAGCATAGGTCCCCATTCAATCAGTGCTTCTCAAAGTTGCTACCTGAAATCACACCTGGAAAGTGATCTAGAAGACCTAAATGACGAGCAGGCAGATGTCTAAGCTTAACCAGTGGAAAACACATGACAGAAAAGCCTAACCCCCATACTTGCCTCTTTAGCTAAGGCATATTTCATATACTTCACATACGACTTGTCCAAGAACTGAGAGCAGATTTCAAGTCTTCCTCTGAGTTTGTGTTACATAAATTCATGATTTATTGCACACAGCGTTTCCTTGATGATTTCACCCACTGCTCAAAATAATTTGTGACTTCATAACATTTTATTTATACAATAATTACTTTGATTCTCATTAAGTTTGATTCATAACTGGATTGTTTCATTGTAGTTAGTTTTCCTAAAGTTAGAATCATTTGGTTCAGATTTTAATTAACTTTGAATTGCTGAGTTCATAATTTTGCAATAAAAAGCTTAAAATCCTGCAGAGTTGTTGTTTTCTTTCAGGGCTGCAACATATGTTCACCAGCCATGGATGGTATGAAGTAACCTCAGATGATAAACTTGAAAGTTGCTTTGTTCTCCTGATCTGATAGTCTCTGGTCACTTTGCTCACATTGCAGTAGGGAAAAAGGCACCTACTGTCCTGGATCTTCGAGTATGTCCTCATTGACAGATGGCGGAAGTTGTTTTTTTAATTGCCCAAGTCAAATTCAAAATGGAACATAGTCCTAAATCAGGGAAGATGTTTTGAGGATGTTCATTTAATTTCACTCAGTATTGATAAAATGTAAGCTCATCATTCATACAGACATGCATACTCCTGCACTAGAGCTGCATGTCCATCCAGCGTGGTGGTCTAGCAGAGCCTCATCTTCTTTACTATAATTTTGGTGGCCTTGTTCTTGAGGTAACTTGCCAGTGGTGCTGCTACTAGAAAGTGCCAGGTTCAGCCATGTCGGACTTCTCCATGCAAAGCTTTGAGCTATACCAAAGCCTGGGAAATTATATTAGAATACGTGAGTTCAGTGAGCTTTCCTTCCCTACTCATGAACACAGCATTTGAAATTTTTAAACAAAGAACCGTTTTTTTCAAAATAACTTAAGAATAATGATTAATATTTCAAGGATTATTACATTTTTTGATGTTTTAATGATTAAATGAAATATTGAACTACTAACTTTCAAAAATGAACGATGAGCACCGAATACTTCTGTGAGAGGCAGCAAACAGTAGTCAGTAACATTGACCCTCTTTGAGTGCCTTGGCAATTACCTTGGTTCCCCATCTTTCTCTAGCGGTCACAAGAGAGAGGTCAGTGAAGCAATTTGTGTTTCTGCTTTTCATGGCCTCCTCCTCCACTATACAGCCTGGCTTGCTGTCCAGGCCTGAGAGGTCTGGAAATGCGGACAGGCTCATCAGTTGGCTTTTGAAACACAACTGTCATGGGCTCAGTTTTTGTACTGGACAGGGAGGTCTCCACCTGAGTCCCCCAGCAAGACAATCACAGTTTTGTACAGTTTCTGCTGCCACGTCTGGATGTTGGGCTAGCCCATCTCAGCATCTCCAGCCATCTCCCTGGCCAACTCTGGGAACACTCAGCAGCATGCAAGTTTCTACACAAAGTCTCTGTGGGAGGAAAGGCACCCCCACAAGAGGACCTGTTCTCCATCAAACTATCAACCTTTACTTAACCTCAGAAGGAAGAAAAAAATCTGTATTTTAGCTAACCTGTTTGCAACTGTCCTATGGCAGAAAAGCAGGCAATGCTGCTCCATTATTTTCATTTGCTCACCAAGAGAAGAGACGAGACCTCCTGTCCCTCTGGAGTCCCCAGCAGGTCAGGGCCATTCTTTGTTCCCATCACCTGCAAGCACATACTGCTGAATGCCAGGTCAGAATGATGTCAGCTGTCTACATATTGGAAATTTTCTTTTTTTTCAACGTAAAAAGAATTTTTTATTTTTGTCAAATTACATATAATTACTAACTTTATCAATACTTGTTTTGCTTAATTTTTCTGTTTCCCATTTCAAGCACCATACATCTGTATGGGGCCTTATTTCAAACGGACAGTACACACTCCTCCGTGTGTACTCCTTAAAGTTATTACTGGAAAGTATTTTGCTCTCAGTTAGTCATTAAAAGAGAAAGTCAACTTTGCCCAATGAAAAATGTTTTTTTAGAAATGCCTTTTTGCCACTTTCAGAAAGCTCACCAAATCACTATTTATATCTACATTTTAATTCTTCTAACAGTACAAGGTGGAGACAATAATAAAAGCTCCTTATCGACAAATAAAGTTTAATATAGGGCTATTCCAAATACAGTGTTAAGCAGTTCTGGGCTTACAAACATTTGCCTATGAAAAGAAGTTAAATAATTATTAAATAAATGAATTGCTGATCCGTGGTGTTCCTAAATAACTATTTATTCCTTTGCTTTAATTAGGTCTTTCACTAGCACATGCTACTTTATTGTTTCTTATTCAAATGAATGTTAGAGTAAAGAAGGCTCAGGCCCCACACTGGTTCATAATTTAGCATGACTTATCAATTAACTTCATTAGTCAGATGAAACATTATTTGCACAAATAAGCATTTCAGGGCTAAACTAAAAGTGAGAAATCTCATTCGCTTTCCAATAAAATCATTGATCTGCCAGTACTGGAATCTCAGCCACTGAATGAATAAACTCTTTGCTTCTCATATGCAAATATTCTCTTACTGCAATCTGATAGATTAGAGAGGTTTTCTTACATGCAGATTTTCAAGGTCCAACATAAATGAGAAGTTCTGATGAATATTATTGGCTAGATATGACATTTAACACACATTAATGTAATTAATCACTTAGGGCATGTAGGTAAATTGTGGTGTTTATAATACAAGGATGCATTGCAAAGTTATTTCATACACGGGGGATTTTCAAAGTCCCGCATGATGACATTGATATAGTGCTACTACTCTGTTATAATCTTTGTATATTATTTAAGTGTAACAAATACTTCATTCATTGCCTGCCCTAAACTTTGCATTTGGTGACATTCTTGCTGCTGTGTTAATATCGGGTCTATTAAGCTGGACCTCATGGTCCATTACCCTTTCTTTAGGCCTGACCCCATGAAGTTTAAGGGTCTTGAGCACAGTGTGAAAAAGCAAAGGGTTTCACTCTCACCCAAGGAGCTCATTAGGACTTTATAGAAACACAAAAAATACTCACACAGTACCAACATTTGCACTGAGGGATACTCACCAGACAAACAGCCTGGTGTCAGGAGGTGTTCATTGTTCTCTTTTTCCAGGCTTGCACACCAATTTAGCAGGCTAACTAAAGGGATCGCTCATTTGTAATCCCCCATTTCAGCCTTTGTAGCAGAGATTCATTTGCCAGCATCTTTTAACTTTGCTTTCTTGAAATTCCTGTTTTGCTTAGGACAGTGTATTTGAAATGAACTGAAATACACTGGCTAGGATTACACTTGCCAATTGCTATAGTGGGATTTGGAGGTTGTCTTTGTTTGCTGCCTCAAGGCGAGTAAACAGTCATTCACAGAACGTTTTTAAAAGACCGTTCTGCAAATCACTTACTGACTGAGGGCTAGGTTCTGCTCTGTTTACCTGCCTTGAATAATGCTCCTTTTCTCCTGGATTCCAGTTCAGTTACTGAAGAAGTAAGGCACTACAAATGCAGCAGAAGGCTGCCAGAGTCGGATCCTAACCAAGATAAGAATAAAGAACTGCTCTTCTGCCATTAATACAACAAGTTTGCTCTTCTTGGGCCACAGTCCACCTGTCTACCTGTCCCTAAAAAGTGTCAGCATCTTTGGCAAATATCCTGTGTGCCATTAGTGGACAATAACACAGTTCACTATGGCTTTGGGTTCAGTATAAAACATCTCCCTTTGTAAGACACTGGATCATTAAGGCTTTGCAGCATTCAGCCTCTGAGCACAACAATGTAGGTAGTGTCTCGACTGTATTTTAAACCTTTTTTTTTTTTTTTGTATTTAAGACTTTGACATGAAAACCCAAAGTACTGATTTTTAAATTATATCATTTTGCTTTCTTTGAAAGCTGGTGCTCATTGCCTTGGGCAGCAGCAGGCAGCTCGCCAGGCGGCAGCCTTCAGTATCATTTTCAGAATTTCCACACTTTCTGTAAAGACAGTAACAATGGATTTGCAAACCAAAGGGACCCACTTTATATCAAACTCTAAGGGCTTTTTATTTTTCAGGGAAGCGTAAAAATTGTGTAGATAATTTTGTCTGGCAAAGATTCCTTTTAATATTTCACAATAAGGTATCTTTCCATCAGGAGAACCTATTTAGATTCCTGGCCACTTCCCACATTCACTGCACGAGGTGTTGCTCTAAGAAAGGGAAACTGACATTAAAATAACTACAGCTTTTGGTTTGGTGAGGTGTGGGAAGCTGAAGTAAGAAAATCGTTGTTTGCACATAAATGGCATCTAGGTGGGGTATTCCTCTTATTCCCTTAGGTTGATACACATTATGTTATGAAATCAGTGGAGAAATATATGGCAAGTATTTCTTATTCTGTTTTAATATAACAGCAACCCGAAAGTAGCACTGCATGACACCCATATATCTTCACTGTGAGCAAACCTAATTTTGTTACTCAATGTGGGCTTTTTCTACTTTAAAAAGAGCTACCATGTAAGTCAACCTGGTGCCGTCAGTGGATACAATGTAAAATAAATACAAACAAAATATTCTGCTAAGGAAATGTCATACCCCTTCAGACTCACTAGAATGGGTTTGGGTCACTGGTACAGCTCAGGAATGCTGTGCATTTGTTGACAAATAAGTTCGCAGTCAATTCTTGGTCAATGAACCCTGCCTGGCAAATCACGTGTGATTTATTCACACTCTCTGCCTGTGCCCTGCTTATTCGAGAGCCATTACAAAGCAAAATCCTGGGATTTCCACAGCCAGTCTGGTTATTTTTTAGTTACTATGCCATCTCCGTGTGATTGCCTTGACTCATAACTTTAGAACTCTCGGAGTTCCTTAGCTCCAGCCTCAGTTTACCTTTAACTAAGCCAAAACCGTTAATATAATATAATTTTGAAAGGAATTACCAGGGGGAGGAAGGGGCCAAGGGAAAATTCCGTGCCTCATTCAAAGGCAATTAAAAGAGCGGAGGGAGCTGCTGAGAAGGGTGCACTTAGGTGAGGTGGCAGAAGAGGGAAGGAACCACTGGTCGTCTGGGTCACGTGCAGTATGAATGGGGAATTTTTGAAGACAGAAGCCACCTACAACTTCACAGTACCTTCGACAAGTGGGAAAGGCCACAGGACAAAACAGGAAACCAGCTGACAGCAATTTCAACATAGCTCAAACAGCAGCGTATCCAAAACGGCTCATGTGAGGACTCATACTGTCTTCACTGCAAAGTCACTGAGTTTATCCCAAACAGCTTTTCACAGGGGATTAAAGTTATCTGATTTCTGATATTTGGATTCAGGAAGATGCAGAGCCACTTACATAATCTATTTTGGCATCTCTGCTTTGGGCATGCAGAGAAAGGGGGCATGGGGGGGGCAGTGGCATTTAAACAAAGACTGTCATTTCTGCAGTGTATTGTGGCCTAGGATTTTGGCCTTTGGCCTCCAAATATATTTAATCTGAGACATGATCAAGACACTATAAACAGGAAGGCTCCTCAAACTATCACATCAATAATCTGGGATTTTCACTTTGTTCTCCCCAAAGCAGCGCAAACAAACAAATGCAGAAACTGTTCTTCCAGCTGCCGTTGTTTTTAATTACAATGCAGAGGAAAAGTTAAGTCAGCAGTTAAATGAACTGAGTCCACTAAAAGTCATTGCTCTTTAACAGCAAAATTATATGGCTCGAAGGCTTGTTAGATAAATTACAGCATAAAAATCACCAGTAGGTCATTGACGATTTTAATGTTTCCTGTATGGATTTATTGGCATTCTTAAACAGGCAGAGACTGTGTGTAACATTATTCTTTCAACATTTTTCAGAATAGTATTTTTATATTAGATGAAATAGTTACTTGGAATAAACTGTATCTTTATTCTGGGTTCTGTTGTGTTCACCAGTATTTCACTCCCAGGTGCCTAGGGACAAGTCCTTGTCAAGATGGAAGAAGCTGAAAACAAATGACTGCTGCACACCACCACAAGTGCAAAAAATAAAGTAATAATATATTAAAATATCACAAATAGCATGGGATTTTCATTGCTGCATTTCAAGGGTTCATGCTCTATCTGATAGTACTGCTCAACCTCAAAGTTTTCTTCAGACTTACTTGAAATAGAAATGGAGGTTTCTAAGTGCTATCAGTCAGCTACAGCTCTTTGCACAATGGACCATGAATAGCTGCTCTCTAGACTTTCCAATCATATTACCACTAATAATGTAAAAATAATGTAATATAGTAAGTATAATATAATAACAGTAATTAGGACAACTAAGAGGACAACTAGAATAGGTGTAAAATAAATGGACCCTTTCCAGTGTTATCTCTATAAACACCCCCCCAAGATGTACAGCACCTATAAAGGACCATACGTAAAACTGAACAGAATCCCCTACAATGGTGTGATCCTGTACACTGATATAAGAGTAGTAGGCCTTCTAAAGTGGTATCAAATGGCAAAAAAATCATAAAGGTGGGTTTAACTAAGATCAAAGAAAAGGGTGATTGCATGAGATCTGAAAAGAAAGAGAGATTTATTGTATGAGGTGCAAAGGTCGGGCAGGGGTCTAATAAGGGGAGATGATGCGAGGATATTACAATTGCCCCTTCAAGCAGAGTTATGAAAGCATACTAATGTACAGCTATAGGCTTGATATCTAGGGAAAAAGCAGAGAGGTGACTGGACTTCAAATCAAAAGAGTAACACTTCTGTAAGTTAGACACGATAGTAAGAAAAACCCCACATTGTCAGCAGTTGATGAGATACTGCCCGTAAGTCTCAAAGAGAAGATCCTGTAGAAGTGACTGGCATTATATTCCAAGTAGCCTGAGAGAATAAAAAATGGCCCTCCCATTTAGGCTGGCATGAGGACAGCCAGAAAACCACATAGCTATAGACTCTGCAAGTAATCTAGTTCATGATCACTTCTGACCTTTTGAAATTGCATTCCCAACTGGAATAATAACTTGGAACTTTATCATTTCCTACAAAGGGAAATTTCAGGTAAGTGTTGCCCTTGAAACATATAGATGATTTTGCTGTTTCGTTTTGATGAGAGTGATTACTTCATATTTTAGCATCAAAACTCAGTGCCAATAGTAACAAAATGTAAGTTTTCAGTTTTGTTAATGAACTTTTAGACAAAAATGACTGTGGTATTTTCAAATAAGTGTTTTCCAACCAAAAACATTTGGTCAGCAAGTGTTTGACTAGCTGTAATGACTTTAATAATGAAAAGCGAATGGTTTTTACATGGTACCAATGAGAAGTTATTCATTCTTCTGCAGAGTAAAAAAATAAGACATTTAAATTATGTGAGTGCATGGGGAAGAAAGAAAAGAAGTAATTGTATACAAGGGGGTAGGTGCTATGCAAACACCTGGATAGATTACAATCTACCTTAATTGAGTAATTGATCACATCCTTTTGACTTCTATTTCAATGACCTGAGAAGAGGGGTTAAATAGGGGTTACTGGGTGCAGTAATGTGCTTGTAGACAGCTAATGCAGAATCAGTTTTTGTACATAGGACAGGCAGACTAACAAACAGTGACAGGTTAAATAATACATGATAAACATGTCAGAGGGCCATTCCCTGACAATTACACCTCTTTATAACATTAGGGTATCTCCTAAATAATTTCTCCTTGTTGGCCCAGTGTCTCAGTTAAGTGATTTCCCAAATACATGCTACCTAGGTATGATTTGTTATATTAAAAGAAAACTAAACCATAAAAATTGTTTCAGTAATTATTTGAAAAGATAACGGGGAAACATATGAACAGATATACACTAGTCAGCATGGAAATATAAAAACAAAATCGTGTTTAACTAAAGTGATTAACTTCTTCATGGGAAAGACAATGAAAAATGACAGGAGTGAAGTAGGGAACATCCAAAGTTGACTACAAAGAGGCTTTTTGATTTAGCATTATATAAAAGATTGATATGTAACATCATCAAATGCGGTATTGATGGTGACATGTTACACTGGGGAAAAATGGTTCCTTAAATGAAATAAGAGAGCTGTATTAAATGGATGTAAATCGAGGGATGTCATAAGAATTGTAATTAGGTATAGCGTTTTTTCCAGTAATACATAAACACTCCGAAACAGATGCGCATTTGTGCAAAGCCGAAAAAAATTGTAAGGCTGAATTTTAGGGAAGAGAAAGAAAATGAACTGTTCAAAGTATTGGAAAATATAGATATTTTAAAGTAATGAATCTTATATCACATTTATTGTCAACATTTCTTCTCGCATTTCTGTGAAAATAATCAGAAAAAGGGTTTTAGAGTAATAACAGAAATTCAAATACATCACTTGATACTTGTAAAAATGTGGGAAAGGAAATAGCTTCTTTGCTATTTGTTTGCTTGGAGAGCAAAATGTAAATGAACATCTACAGCTTGGTATGGTAATTTGGCAGCACATTAAAAGCAGACAAGTGAAGAATGCAAAAGACACCAAGTGCAGGTAAATAACAGAGAGTATCTCACACCTGAGGAGCTTCTAATCTATGGAAACAGTTCTTTTCATGCCGACCTGTAAGGTATGAAAAGAAGAAAAAGAGGATTTCTTATATGAAATCCTGTATTTTCACCACAGCACAGTTTTATGCATACAGCCTTGCACTCTGTGATACTCTGAACCCCATCACTCTTAAAATATTTAAGGTATAACCTTAATCTTAAGTGAAAGCTTAACAGTATTAACACATGCTTGAAATTGCATTCCATGTTAGGAAAAGCCAACAGTACACCAAGACAATGAACACTGTTCTAATTTGAAAAGAAGTATTCCTAAAACAGATAATGATCTTTTCACTAATTTTGACTTAGGAATTTTCTAAGTCAAATGCTCAAATTGGGTAAGACCCAAAACAAAGATGAGACAGAACTTTCATTTTTATATTTGACTTCATAAAACTTCTGTAACTCTATGGTTAGGCCAAAACATACTAATGCTCATTCATACTGCTTATAAAATAGTTACTTTCCAAAGACATGAGTACCCTCCTACTGACCACCACGCACAATGAGGTCTCCCACAGCCCATGGGAGTCAGTCATCTGCCCTGTGGTGGAGGTCAGCACCGCAGTGTCCATCCCATGCCTAAGCCTTCCCTGGAGCCCACATGTGGGTTTGGTTTTGCCGACATCTCTGGAAGGGCCTGTTTAATCTGGCAGAATCCAGGTATGTATAATGGATGGAAAACCTTAAGATTAAATACAGTAGTAGGGCCTCTATTAGCAAAAATACATTTAGTGAGAAAGACGATATCCATTTTTTGTGCTTCAGCCACGTGTACAGCTAGGCAGCCTCAGGCCAGCTGATGCAAAATCTAGAAGCAATCCCACAGCATAACATGATGACTTGTCCCCAGGTTGCAGAGAGGGACTTTTCCCAACACCTTCTCTCCAGCCCCACAGAACTCCTACTCCGCACTGTGCTCAGCTTAAGTGCCATGGCCCATGATATACAAAATAAAAAAAGACCTCCCCACAGGTACTGGGGGGGGGGCTGCTTGTTCCGCCCTGAAGCTGTGTCTGCTTCAGGCTAAACAAGACCAGTTCCTTCAGTCTCTCTTCACTGGGCAAGTGCTCCAGTACCCATCTACCTTGGGGGCCTCTGCTGAACTCACTCCAGTTTGTCGCTCTCTTTCTTGCGTTGCTGGGCCCAAAATTGGCCGCACTATCTAGACACAGTCTAACAGGTACTGAGAAATATGAAATAATCTCTTCCCTCAGTCCAAAGGCTGCACCCCTGTTTGTACAGCCCAGGAGGCCGCTGGCCATCCTTGCTGCCAAGGCACACAGCTGGCCCATGCTCAGCTACCCACCAGGCCCCTAGGGCTGTTCCTCCCAGCCTGAGCTGCTGCAGGGGTGCTTCCCTCCTGGGGACAGCACTTTGCATTTGTCCTTGCTGAATCTCACAATGTCCTCTTAGTTCTTGTAGGTCACCATCTTGTCCTTTTTGGAGATGGGTGCAACATTTGCCTTTCTCCAGTTGTTAGGGACCTCTAAGTCTCTATGACCTTTCAAAGATAACAGATACAGAGAATCACATTTTATACATGAGGTCATAGTTAAATGCAATTTGCTCCTATTTGTTACAGGAAAAAAATGTTTTAACAATGTTAGGGAGACACCGTTTTGTTCAGAGACATCAAACACAGGGGTGAAATCTTGGCTCCCTGGAAGCCTCTGGCAAAGCTCCTGTTGCATCCAGAAAATGCAATGGGAAATGTAACGGCATTTATAGTCCAGTTAGGACTTGGGTTTCCTTGCTCTGAAGCTGTATTTGTCAAAGTAATTAAAAGCAACTTTTATTTTTTTAAATGTACCTGTGTTTGTTCTAAGCATCATTCAAAGCCTCCCGACAATGCAAAGACTATAATTTTTTAGTGTACATTAGCTCAGATATTTAATATGAAAATTTCTGTAATTAATTAACCTTGTTAATCAAGGGGAAAAAAAATCTGCAGGGAGCTTCTAGCTGCTGTACAAAGCTAGGAGGGTTAGTACTGATGTACTGTGCTCTATATATCTCTGCTATTTTGCATTATTTTAATTGCAAGAACAGAGGAAATTTTCAGAAGAGATTAAATTTATGCAATGGGTCATTTTTTCTAATTAATCTTAGGAAAGCATGCAGATTTTATTGCTGCAGGAACACTTGAGCTAAGCATATTTATTTTACTTTGTCTAAATCTAAAAGTTACTTTATCTGAAATTGTCTTTCTACCTCACAATCAAAGAAATCGTGGGTTCCTGTAGGGATTAAGTCAGGAAGCAGTTTTTAACAACAACAAATTGAAACGTTTACACAAGGAAGTGTTGCTTTTATAAGTGATGGGAAACTTCAAATTTGATTACAAGCAACCTTTGGCTTCCTATCTGTTCAACAATAGGCCATGTTGTTAAGGGCAATTTCCATGCACAGCATGTGGGTCCCATTTTTTCATCCTTAGACATGGTTGTTTACTGTTCAGAACTGTTTATGCATTTTAATCAGGCTTATTCAGCAGCCCTTAATAAATCACCACTAAGTGAATGTACCAAAACAAGAACTATTATACATGATTTGTTCCCCTTACGCAGTATTTGCTGCCCTCAGGTTCCACTGGATATAAAAATAAAGAGTAAATGGGTAATTGAGTCAAAGGAATAATTATGAGACATATGATTTTAATGCCTTTTGCTGAGCCATTGCCTCCAGCAACTTCCGCTAGCTACAGGAGCCTGCCTTTAAATTCAGATCGGGCCAGAATGACTTAACAATTGGAACCTGCCTTCAGCTCATGGCACTGGAAGGCTTTTTGATGGGATGAAGCTGACAGCCCAGTTCCTGCCTGGCAGACGTTCACATGAGACAAGGCTGAAGTCATAAAGATAAGCGCTTAAACATTCAGGTATCTTGAGCTCTGGAAACAACAGAGGAGAGTACTGTTGGTAAGAAATTGGTACACAGAAGTAAATCTATCTTTTCTGTTATTCGTATGAGGAACAAGCCAAAAAATATTTTTTTTCTGTAGTCTGGTGAACAAAAAATTTCCAGAGGAATTTTAATAAATGCTAATGATTTTCTGTGATAGCTCTAGTTTATTAAAAATAAAGTGTCCAGAAATGAAGTTATTTAATTTTAAATAAACTATAAAGTTTATTTAAACTATAAAGTGTATTTAGTCTTGAAAGATTTTTCCAATCCTGCTTTTACTGGATTTTGCTGGATTACTATCTCTTCCTGTGAAAAACAGGGAAAACAGAGGAATTTTACAGACCTATCGATCATGTGCAGGAAAGATGTGACACACATGGCATGGTGCCCTATGCATGTCAAAGAGTTATGTCGAGGGAAAAACAAAGTAAAATGCAACAAACAAAAAAGGCATGTACCACATTGGGCAGACTTTCCCAGAAACTACTAGTGAAGTGCAAAATAACATTTTGGAGCTTATTTAGCAGGATCCTTGCCTCAGTCTGTCAGTTTGCCCCACTGAGGCCACTAGAAGAAATTAGGGTGGGTAGATTTAAGCCCTATTCTCTTTGCTTGCAGAAATCCTGCTTCCCCTTGGGTCAGTGTGCTCGGTCAGGCTGCCTGGTCCTTATGTTGCTCGTAGCAATAAAAGCTTTGTCCAGCAGTCAGCAGTCATGTAAGATTCCCCACCTACTCTCCTGCTGGACCATAATCTCTACTGCAGCTTTGTAGACCTTTTCTTCTCTCCCCCCGCCTCCCAAATTGTTTGTGAAGCATTTATGCTTGTTTCCTAAGAAGCAGGGTATTTGGGGTTTTTGCTTCAATCTGTTATTGTTCACCATGATAATGAAAGGTTCCTTTGTGAGCAGAAAAATTGCCACAGCATAGCAAAACTCTGATAGCTAAATAGTGAGATTTCCTTTGGGAAATTATAAGGCCCAGTTCTCCAAAAGCCTAACTAACATGAACGGTCATCTTGACTTTCGTGGTGCTCAGCTACCACGATCAGCATGGCATGTAACCTTTCAGCTAGCTGGATCAGGCAGGCTCGAACCTTTCAAGAATACCACACTGAAATACTACTATTTTCTTCAGTAACACCTTGGCTAGACCTACACAAAAGACAGTTCCTGAATTGTGCAGGCAAAGTGCTCAATTACTAATATCAAACTGGCAATTGCACCATTCTTCCTTTGAAAATAGATTACAGTTATTCCACCAGCAGAAAGAGAAAAGATGGTGTCCTCCGACAAAAGAATGGCTATATTCAACAACAATGCTGTTTTATTTAACTGTTTATTATTAAGCAAAATGTGGACAAACCTCTATTTCTTGTGCACTATTTGCAAAGCATGTCCAGCTCAGACCACATTGTCCTCTTTGCTCTGAATTTAGATTTCTTTTTTGTAATTCTAGTAACAGCCTTGCTTCTCTTGGTGAAAAAAATAAAATCTCCACGATATTATGATGGTGTGCAGTGAAGAGAAACTACCACGGGAAACCAGTCCAGTACTTTCTATGCAATGTTACCTGAGCGGGACTTTTGCTTGACTAATGGAGCATGTAATTGTATTGTAAATGTTGGGTTGAGACCCAGCTGTCAAGATTTTACTTCTTTCACAACTGCAGAAGCTATTTCTGTTTTTCTTTGCCTTGAAATTTCATTATACTACCTAACACTTCAGTTAGTTAGGAAGTGCCAGAGTCATGCAAGCCAGCTATTTGGGACCTAACCAAATTGTGCACCTTCACCTCTGAGCGTAAAATGCTTCTGAATGCAGTAACCCACCTCACGTGCTCCCTTGCATTATATTACAAAGTTTAATAGAAATTAATTATGTCAATAAGTGGGCAAATATTCTCTTTCCCATAGACACTCCCCTCTCCTTGATTCTCTGCTATTTTTTGGGAAACAATTACTTCTAATGTTTAAGGAGCAATGTTTACAAAAATTACTGAATTTGTTATTTTCGAAGGAAGCATGAGGAGGGTATGCACCCTCTGATAATATGATGGTGGCTGATTTTTAGTAACATTATCTGCACGTGTCTTTTTGTAGGGCCCTTCTAGGTACAGTAAAGAAACTAGTACAGTACAGTAATTGAAACATATGTAGGGAATAGAAAAAGCCTGTCCATCTGTCCTCGTTGAGACAGACTCACCAGTGCTGGAGCCGTGCAGCAGCATGCTGTACCCTCTGACCTGAAGATGTTAAAGCTTTGGAAGCTGTGGCAGCAGCCATAAAATAGGATATGGGGAAGATGGACCATGGAAGAGAATAGGCAGAGGAAGCCTCCTGGAAAGGGAGGTGGAATAAAGAAAACAGTGACTCTCCCACTTTCTTTAAACTACTTAAATCTACACATTGTTAGAAGGACATTTAATAATTTAGTCTTTTGCTAAAAATACAGCCTGAAACTATGATCTGTGAGAGGAACACAATGCTCTGACCATAGAAATAGCTGGTACTTTTAGTACTTACTACATGGATTTCAGCTGGTTAATCCAATACTGAAAAACATTCCTTAAAACAATTACACAAGTCTCTAACACCATGACTTTCCCAGGAGGTCAAAGGTACACAATAGAAGTTGTGTGAAAGACCCAAGACATTCAGAAAACACCTTGCTCTGTTTTTTATATCACCAGATGCCTGAAGTATCAACACTGCTGTAAATCATAGCAAGGTATTGAAGACTATGCTGGACAGACTAGTGGATAAGCTCTGTATTTCACATCAGCAGACTTGTAAATATGATTTATTCTTAGGAATATAAGTCATCTTCTGAGAAGTCACTGTATGTTTTATATACTGCCTTCTGAATCCTTTGTATCAGAGTAGGAGCAGTAGATCCTGCTACCATCTAATTAAACGTGAATTACAAGTTCCATTACATAAGCTCTCTTTCACATGCTCCGCTTTATTCCTGATATGGCCCAGAGGTGAAAAAAAGATCCAAAGTATGAAAACGAAATTCCCAAGTAAAATCCTGTAGGACCGAAATTTTCCATGTGTGGTTTCTGCAGGGAGAAGCATAGTTTTAAAAGTCTGAATCACATCCATATAGCTAGCTTTCAACGTGTGTTAAAATCATGCACAAAAGTCCGGGTGCATGCTGCAGTAAGAATTTGTGCACATCTGCAACATAACTTGACAGGGAATCAATTTCTTTTCACACTTCAACATTTCACTTCTGTGTATTTTTTTGCAACTTGCTGAGATCTAACGCCAAGCCAGATTTGGCGGAAATGACTTCAGTCATTTGAAACTGAGCTCTTGAAGCTTTTTATGGAACTGGATTGAAAGAATGCTAATTCCATCTGTGTTTGTTCAGAATGATGGTGATTCCTAAGCACAGCAGAGTTTCCTGGTGAATGGTTAAGTTCAGCTGGGAGTGCTGTGAAATGCTTTAGCTAAATCTAGACTTCTCAAAAGCCTGACTAACCTGGCAAAGTTTATATTGCTTTCAGGATGTCAGGACTGTAAAAAAAAACCAGCAGGAGGTAGGAAGAGAAGTAAGTGTCAAGGCAAACTGCCTCCTCAGAAATTAAAATGGCAACAACAGGGTGCCCCAAATCTTCTAATGTTGTGGGCTGGATGCCAGTTTTGCTCCTCTATCATAAAGCAGCTGTGGCTTGCAAGGTTTGGGAGGCTTGCAAGTGGCTTATGTGCGCAGCTACAGCGGAAGCCCACATCGAACACAAGCCCACCCAGGCTCTCCTTGAGGCTGCCCCTTGCTGCTGCACACAGAGCAAGAGAGCAGTGTAGTTTCCTACTCTGTTTTCTGAATACTCTCTAGGTCTCCGAATGCACAGAAAATATTTCCAAGCCAAATGGAGAAAATACTGAGCTATGAAAGGACCCCATCCGGGCCAGAGTGCACAAATCTAATTTTCCTCTCCTTCCACACCCTGTCCTTTCCTGGAAAGAGATACCAAAGGCTTCCCCAGGTTGCCTGTGGGAGACCTAAATCACAAAGTGGTGCAGGTAACACTCATCCAGCAAAAATCTGCACAGTGCAAGTCACCACAACATTTTTTGGTATAACCTATGCTTAAGAAGTCAACTTACAACAGGTTCATGCCTCACATCATGCAGATGCCATGCTTTTTACTTGAACTGTGTCCTAAGCTTCATGGTATACAGAGCAGCAGGTGTAAGCCTGGAGATGGTACAAGAACATAGAAATAAACTTACAGTCAAAACTTAAATCCCTCCTGCAGAGCTGGAGCTTTGCTCCTAGTTTCCTGAGTACCTGTGCTACTTCTATCACTGCTGTTCTGTGGTGTCTCTGGTTTGGAGCTAACCAGAGTAGTTTGCACCCAGGTTAGCATAACCTGACAGTGAGGTGCTTTCTCAGGCCAGGACACTCAGCCTCCCCATATATGATCATCATCAAGGGAGCGATTTTTGAGTGGAGAGGGGAAATTTAGAGCAACATCTACCTAAAAGTCTACAGCAGCTTTGCAGTGATGACACCGCCCAGCCTGTGCTTGCCCAGCTTGGTATTTTGAAGAACGGACTTTTGCAGAGTGTTGTCTACCCTGCTCAGGTTAGATGAAACAGTGTGAGACACCTACCTCCAAGAGTGTGGCAAATGCATGTAACTTAGAAAATGGCAGATAATTATGCTATTAGAAGTGCATTTTGATGCCTAAGTCCAGGGCATTTTTTGCCAGAGAACTTCATGATCAATCTCAAGAAGTGCATGTAGACTTTGGTAGGATCTGTGTATTCTTCCTTTGGCTAGAATGTCACTCCAAAGCTTACAAGCAGAAAAGTAGAGAGTATGGCATTATTTTTGCTGGAAAAGCAAAGTTGGAAATAATTAATAAGTGAGTTCAAATAGATGCCTCTAAAGTGTCATACGCAGAATCCAGTAAAATTATGACTGGGTAGAGCTGCCTTTAGCACGCCTAAGCAAAGAGAGCATTAGAAAAGACCTGTATTCAATTACCTCATCCCTGTCTACTGCAAGCGTGCGTCTGTTTCTATATCAAGATCCTCGTTCTCAGCTATATGGAATAAAATGGCAGTAATACAGTTTGGGCATCTCAGGCTGCCAAAGAGGAACACTGTTTGGAAGCATGGAGGCAGACGGCTCACACCACGTGAGGTCTTCACACCCAGAAATGGCAGGTGTGCTGAAGTTTTTGTGTATCTGGTTTTAATAGAATGTAAAGAGCATTTAAATGACTAATTTGTCTTCTTAAATCAGTTTTAGGCATTTTATCCATGCTGATTGGAGATGCCTTTGGGAAAACTCACAGTAAGAAACAGCACAGTCTGAATTTGCCCTGGGCTAGGTAAGACTTTTCCCCTGTTTACATGCTGCTTTTGAATTACGAGGCTTTTTAGCTGCTGCTGTCACAAGGTCCTGGAAAATACATCTCCTGAGATACCTGTGCTACTGGTTTCCAACATAGCCTATGCAGTAAAATAAAGGAGCCTCAAGGAGCCTCCCCATTATGCTTTGGATACCTTGGAGTAATTTACTGGAGTGCAGACCTAAACCTTAGCTCCTTAAACCTTAAGCAGCTGTCTTAGCCAGGGAGGTACCCCTTGTCAAAAAGGGCTTGTAGAAAAATTACATGTATGTAAATCTGGCAAATAATGTAGATGCTGATTGAATCTGGTAGAGTATAAAATAAGGAAATGAATAAAGAATTGTTTCTGTTATTTGGATTTTGTGGTTGACTGCTGCAGGTTATGACTAGCATATATTTGGCAGCTTTAGAAGAAATTAAGTAAAATATCAACAAGCTAGTGAGAAATTACTGGAAAAAAAGTTAACAGGAGCATCTGATATCTAATAGGCATGCCTCCCGTTGAGCAACGGCAAGGTTTGTGAGAGAAGTTTGAACTAAGGACAGGATTCAGCTTAATGTGAATTGCTACAGGGAAGGAGTTGCAAGGGAGAGATCCCCCGGCTCAAGGATGGATATGCCATCTGAAAAAGGGCAGAGCTGATGTGGAAAAGGGATCATTAGGGAGACTTTGATTTAGTTGCACAGATCTTGTGCTTGGTATGTTAAATTAACTGTCTGCCT
Source organism: Burhinus oedicnemus (assembly GCA_008921705.1). NCBI lineage: Eukaryota > Metazoa > Chordata > Aves > Charadriiformes > Burhinidae > Burhinus > Burhinus oedicnemus. The sequence goes on along the minus strand of VFFE01007123.1, from coordinate 1,988,224 downwards.
TGGCAGTAAGACTGTAGCCAGAATCCCAGTGGAGAAGGCATAACAAAGAGTGCTGAGCATTTCATGTATGTTCCATGTACCCCATTTTTTAAGCTCTGCAACCCGAGAAGCGTACCTTCATGTTTTCCAATGACCTGATGCAAGCCAAGATGTCCAGTTAAGGCAAACTTTCTTCTTCTTTCTTCTGCTTAAGGGAAAAGTAAATTAATAAATTGGCAAAATCCAAATACAGAGTAAGTACCTTCCAACTTTGCAGAACCAAATGAAATGAGAGCTATTCACCATGTGAATACCGTCTCTACTTACTGTATGTATCCAGGTAATATGCATGCAATGACTTTCCAGGTGCTTGGCTAAGGATCCGTTTGTCATACCTTTCCAGGCTGCATTCACCAGAAAGGATCTGGGTTTAGGGATGCCACTAGTTTTTACACTCAAATCAGTTCATACTCCAGATCTGAACAAGGAACCTGTACTTTCTTGTGCTGTACTCTCCAGCTTCTGACAGGTAACATCTCTTGGGTCTGACTGTACCTGATTATCACATGCCCAGAGAATAAACAGAATTTGCCAGCTACTGCTCAGAAGGGCTACAGACATGTCCCAAAGACAAAGTACTCAGAGGCTGCCCTGGTTTAATGAGTTCATTCAGCTATTCTACTCTACCGCCCTTACTTAAGCTTACACAACTGGTTTTAGGTCTGCACTGAGAATCTCTTGAAAAATAGTATTTCCTGTCTTATTTAAAACCTGGATGAGTTCTCTGATCTGGTTCACGGTGCTTTTTTGGTACAGCTATGAGAATGGAGCCAGAATATGAACAAGAAGCCACTGATAGATGAAAGTGGGAGACAGGAAGGGAACTGCTTAAACACACATTGCAATGAATGGGTTGAACTCTGGAACTACAGATGAAACCTGACATGGGTTGTTAACCAATCGTGTGGCAACTGATCACTCTCTTCCATGGAGCACACAAAATTGTCAAATGCTACATGTGTTGGGCTTATATTTCACAGAAATATGCAACTTGCTAATCATACTTCATTGAACTACATAGCTGAGATTAACACAATGCTGCTTTGGCATGAGAAATGGCTTCGGAGGAAACCAAACCCCAAGCCTGTCTTTGAAGACTACTGTCTTTCACAACCATCTTTTCCTTGGTGAATACCTTTTATTCACGCAGCACAGCTGGATGGACTAACTGCACTTTCCCAAGTGTTGAATTATGGTTTTCAGTATCTCAGGCCCTTGGGAACTCTGTGAGAACTTGGTCAGTGAAAGGAAAGACAGAATAAATCCTTAAGTGTGAATAAATTTATGAGGGGTAACTGGAAAGGCAGCTACTTGCAATGCTCAAAAGCAGGTGTCCTCCTGGGAAGACTCGCATTTCTGCATCTTAATATTACAATGATGCATATTACCTTCAGAGGTACTCTGGGATCCACCAGGCTAGATTCTGTCCTTTTCCATGGCAAGAGGCAACTCCAGTCTCAAAATGCCCACAGGTAGAATACTTGTATTAGTATATTGAATTTACAAAGATGAAGGCCTTCAGATCTGTAAATACAAGTGCTTAACCTGAGAACAGTTAGAGGATGGGAGTGTATCAGGGCAAAACTATCAGATATGCTTATCATGGTCTTATTCTTCCTCATACTTACAGCCACTGCTGAAGACAGAAGGTCAGGCTACACGGCATGAAGCACTCTTATGAACTCTTAGGTTCCCGTTCACCACAGGTAAAAACATCTTGGTGCCAACGGAGTCAGTGACCAAACTCTGCAGGGCCAATCTACCCAAGGACATGAAGGAAAGCTTGGGACATCCAAGTGCTTAATTCACATCTCCCAAGGTATTACATAGTACTGCAGGAGTTAAACCATCCTTCCCGTCTGCTGTCTGAGGACACGGATGATTCCCCTTTGATAACTGGTTTTAGCTATGAACTACCCTGATATCCAAGAGATTGTGCCCCTATTGCTATACAAAAATAAGGGACACACGTGCTCCAGAGGATTTTGCAGGGAATATCCCTGAGATGAGACTGGTTGGGTCACAACAACCCCATGCAGCGCTACAGGCTTGGGAAAGAGTGGCTGGAAAGTTGCCTGGCAGAAAAGGACCTGGGGGTGTTGGTCGACAGTCAGCTGAATATGAGCCAGCAGTGTGCCCAGGTGGCCAAGAAGGCCAACAGCATCCAGGCTTGTATCAGGAATAGTGTGGCGAGCAGGACAAGGGAGGTGATTGTCCCCCTGTACTCGGCACTGGTGAGGCCCCACCTTGAATACTGCGTTTGGTTTTGGGCCTCTCACTACAAACAAAGAGACTGAGATTCTGGAGCGTGTCCAGAGAAGGGCAACGAAGCTGGTGAAGGGCCTAGAGCACAAATCTTATGAGGAGCAACTGAGGGAACTGGGGTTGTTCAGCCTGGAGAAAAAGAGGCTGAGGGGAGACCTTATTGCTCTCTACAACTACCTGAGAGGAGGTCGTAGCGAGGTGGGGGTCAGTCTCTTCTCCCAAGTAATAAAGGACAGGAGAAGAGCAAATGGCCTCAAGTTACATCAGGGGAGGTTTAGATCGGATATTAGGAAAAATGGCTTCACAGAAAGGGTCATCAAGCATTGGAATAGGCTGCCCAGGGAAGTGGTGGAGTCGCCATCCCCGGAGGTATTTAAAAGATGGGTAGACATGGTGCTGAGGGACATGGTTTAGTGGTGGTTTTGGCAGTGTTAGGTTAATGGTTGGACTCGATGATCTTAAAAGTCTCTTCGAAACTAGGTGATTCTATGGCGGACAGTTGCTTTGAAATAAAACGATTTCTCAGCAGAACAGGGAGATGCTTTCACGTCTTTGATAATGGCATCCAATTTTAACTTTCTGCATGTGTGTTTGAACTGGAAAATGAGACATCTTTGCCACATTACATGGTTTGTAAGAAAATAAATAAGAATACATGCAAGGAAGTAGAAACAGTGGCCACTCCTGCCAAAGGGTGTTTATACCAACAGAAAGCATTGTCCCACATCTCGAGGATAACATGATTAACAGCACCATGCTGATCTTAACCAGATTTATTGAGACAAATGTTGAAAATCCAGCGTGTGTGGGGTAACTAAAGAAAAAAAAAAAAAAGGCCTGATAAAAATGCCCAGAGGGAGTGAGCTAATGACTATCTTCCTATTACCTCATGGGATCATTAGGTCGACATGATCTCTCCGCGGCCAGCACCGGAGTCGCCTCCCCGCCGGGCCGGAGGCCAGAGGCCTTTCCCTTCCCCTTCACACAGGTGCAGCCCCGCAGCGGGAGGCGCGGGCCCGCCGCCATGTCAGGAGGCTGGGGGCGCCCCCCGGGCACCCCCAGCCTCCTGACATGGCGGCGGGCCGAGGGGAGGGGGGCGGGCGGGTAACACGGGACAGCCACCCCAGCGCCAGGACGCGGCCGGGGCCGCTCGGCTCCCCGCCCTACCCCCCTTCCCCTGGGGGGCTGCCGGGCAAGGCGGCATTGTTGGCCGCGTCCATCACTCCCCGTCCCCGGCTGACATAATGAATGCGCTTGGACACACCTTCCAGCCCGGCGAAGAGGCGCGCCGCGTCTCCACGGAGAGCCCCGCCGAGCTCTGCTCTCCCTTCCCCTCAGCCCTCGGGGAGGCGCCCCGCAAGCCCGCCCGGCCCCATAGCCCGGCACCCCGTCCCAGCCCAGTGAGGGGCCGCGGCGGCCGGGCCGGGCTGGGCTGGGCTGGGCTGGGCCGGGCGAGGGGGGTTAAAAGCCCTCGCTATGCTGCCCAGCGCCCTGTACTGGGACCTGGTGGGCTCCTCAGCTCTCCTCAACCTGCCGGCGGCGCCGGGCTTCGGCAACCTGGGCAAAAGTTTCCTCATCGAGAACTTGCTGCGAGCCGGGGCGCCGCCGAGCCCTGCCCAGCTCCGTCCCCTCCCCGCCAGCCCCGTCCCCCTCAAGCTGTGCCCCGCGGCGGAACAAATCAGCCCCTCAGGGGGTCCCTACCCGACAAGATGGGCTTTTCAAGTGCTTAACCCCTCCGCGGCGGACAGCGGCCGCCTGCCAGCGCGGGCTCCGGCGGCGGAGAGAGGCGGCGTCTTCCCGCCGGCAGCCACAGGTGAGCGCCGGCCCCGTCCCGCGTCCCGCCGCCGGGGAGACGGGGGCTTCGCGAGGGCTCGGCCCCGCGCCTCCGCACGGCGGGGAGGGGGGCAGGGAGAGAGGCGGCTGTTCCCCTCCGCCTCGACGAGCCCAGAGGCGGCGGGAGGCCGTGCCCCGCTGGGGGCCGTGCGGCCGGGCGCCTTCCCTGCGGTGGGGCTCCGGCGGAGGGTCTCGCCCTGCCGCTGGCGACGGGACCGCGAGGCGCGGGCGAAGGGGGCCGGTCGTGAGGGCAGCCGGACCGGCGGCTTTAAACCGAGCGGGCCGGCGCACCTGTGGGTGTAGTGAGAGCGGCAAAGCCTTGTGCTGGAAGGGACGAGTGCTTTTAACTGCACTTGCTCGCAGTTCTGTCGGGGCTGTTGGTTGTTCACAGCCTGAAGGGATGGTGGAAGAGCGTCACCGCGAACAGGCGCTCGGGGAAGGTCTGAAATTCCTAGTTTTGGGAGAAAGACGAGCGGTCCCGTCCCCCTGGGTAGCGATAACTCGGGAAGCAGCAGCCCGCTGCTGGCCCGCCCGGCTGCCGGGGCTGGGGGGGTGGGAAGGCCCCAACTTCCATGGAAGGGTCCCGCAGTTCGCTGGGTCGCTGCATTGGAAACAAACGGTTCCGCAAAACACGTTTGGCTTCTTGAATGCGCCGATTTTCATATGTTTTACCTGGGCATGAGCAACGTTTGAAAGTATTTTTAGGAATGCAGGCTTCCGTCAGGCATGGAACTGACTGAAGTTGAATTCAGTTAATTCCTAAAATTCGGTATTAGACTCACCATATATATTGTATTTTGCCTTTCCGTTATAATATATCAGTTTATTTCAGCCTTGTGTGCAGTCTTCAGAATGTTTATATATGGTCATGCAGTTTTAAATGTACTTGAAAAAGACAGAATCATATTTATTGAAGTAAGGCTTTAAGGTTTGAAGTCAAAAGGCTAATTTTAGAACCAGAATGAATAACAGTTGTTTTATTTTCAAGCATAATTTTACTTCAGTTAAATCCTACAAACTGTTCTGCAAAATCCGAACCAGTTTTTGATCCTTTAGCATGATGTACTTTAAAGATGGGAAGGAGACAGTCAAAGAAGCATACATTAACATTTCTGAATATTCCAGACCTCAGCTGCAATAAGTGCTATCTTAAGCATGTCGGTTATTTAAACATGTTTATTTTAACTAACTATAGATCCGGCCAGGAAATAGGGCAAATATAATCTTTCTGGAATTAGGTGCGTATTGTTCCAGCTCCCAAAAAGATGTAGAAAAAATGTGATATTTATGTGTACAGAGGGCATGTAAAAGGGGAGATAGCAGATGCCCCAGCATTTATTGCTATAGGTAAACTTTTTCTAAGTATTACAGAAGTTTCTGAATGCCGAGTTTTTTCAAATGCTTCCAGGATTAGTTCTTTCTTTGATTGGCCTACAGCAGTACTCGTGAATTTAGCAAAGTGTTGCAGGTCTGCCTAGTGATTTGGCGTCCGATCCTACGTTTCTTCTGATCCCACAGCTCCCAGGGATTTCAGAGGGAGCTTTGGGCAAAAGCACCAGGCTCTTACATTTGAGCAGTGAGAAATACTAGGTTTTGTCATGCATTATGCACTCCAGAAAAAAAGCCTCCTGCGAATGTAGAAGACGTACAACAAAGATGTATATATTCTAATAGGGATCTATTGATTCTGATCTGAATTACATGTCTTAAAGCGATGAGGGCTGTTAGGTGTCTGAACTTCCATAATGTAAATTAGATTGGAACTGTCCTGTGGAGCTGGATTTTGATGTTTCTAAGGAATCTCTTCTTTCTAGTGTAGGCGTATGCTGGGCAACTGTTCAGACTGGACACTTGCCTTTGTGAGTAAGGCTAGGGTGTCTTGTTTATGCAGTGATAGGGCAAAAGAGTCAGAATACGAATTTTGTCAGAATAAGAATTTTAGCCTTCAGATACAAAAAGGTATTTTAACTAAGGACTTCATACTGGGTAGGGTTTTTAATTTACTGATTTTTGTGAGTTTTTGCAGGAATAAACTCTTTCCTATTTGGACCCCCCCAAATCACATAGGATTTTTGAAAATCTTGGTCTAAGTCTTATTAAAGACTATTGAACATGATAAAGCAAAATTTTTTTTAATCTTTCTGAACTAGCAAGTGCTTTATAGAATCATAGAATCACTTAGGTTGGAAAAAACCTTTAAGATCATCGAGTCCAACTGTTATCCCAACACTGCCGAGTCCACCACTAAGCCATGTCCCTAAGCACCATGTCTACATGTCTGTTAAATACCTCCAGGGATGGCAACCCAGGGAGGTGCAGGGACTAAAAGTGCTCTAACAAGCTAGCTTGGCATAATCCAGGATTTTAAAAATAATAATAAAAAAAGTTATTGAAAAGAGAACTGAAAAATATCAGATTTTTTTGACTCGGTAATCTGTATTGCTCATGTAGTCCCAAATTCTGGTGAGGTCACCAAAAGTTCTCAGAAAGGAAGGAATATAAAATCACACCAGGGACTGAAATGAATGAGCTGAACCTTTTTGCAGTTCCAAAAACAACATGTATCCACAGCACCTATCAATGAAAGACATGAAGAAAGCACTCCATTTTAGGGTACCTTTTAACACTCCATAAAAGTGCCAAAGAATGAAAATCGCGTGGGTTTTTTTCCTGTAAACTGGAAAACTCTTCTCCATGGCTGCAAAGGAGACTGAGTGGGATGTCACTCTTAGTCTGTGACATCTGGTCATGGTAGCTTTTTCCCTTTGTAACTCCTCAGCAGCAGTTTTATCAGCAAGTTTCCATTCCCATAATTTACATGTTTCAAAGGAATTAGTTTGACCATTTAAAGTGCTTATCTGCATACGTATTTTGAGTTCTCCTCCAAAATGATCCTAAATGAAAAACTGAAAAAGTACTCTCAAAGTATCATGCCATAAGATACATTACCTCTGAGTGGGCTTGAAAGAAGTATATTTATGTTGTCTGTAGAAGATTAAGATCAACACTTTCCATCATTACACTGATTTTTAAAAATGAAACGAAATTAAATCACAGGTTTTTAAAATTAATTTAGTTTATTTTGTCTTAAGAGTACAACTGCATGAACAAGCAGCATATTACATAAAACTTAAGAAGGAGAAGCAGAAGGAGCATTATTGCTCGATGATAAACTCACTTGCCTTCTGCAATGGTATGCCAGTTTATACCAGCTTGGGATTCCTGCAAGCTTTCTGGCATCTTGCTCTGAAGCCCCAGTGCAGGTGACGAAACACTGAACTGGGCCCACCTGGTCCAGTGGGCATGGTGAGCACTGTGCTTCTGTCGAGCTGAACTAAATTTCTCCTAACCTGTGCACTATAGGGCCTGATTCTTCTCTTTCAAGACCTTTTGCTTGGATCAAATATATGCATAATGCTGCCTTCTGCTTTGTGAGAACTTTGCATACAGTGTGTATTTGTAGCCCTGACTAGGTAAAGCAGTGCAGAATCTGGTTCTGCTTTTTAAACGCTGGATGCCCCAGACTCTGTTTTTCCTGGCTAAAAACTTTAAAAAATGCACTGTTTTAAAGCAGCATTTCCCAGTGAAACATTACAGCTACGCAGCTTATACTTGCACTGCCTCTTAGAGGATGAGGGAAGCTCCAGGTAAAAGTTCTGAGCAAACTAATGGACTCTTAAGTGTGGAGGAAGTCCTCAGTTTCTGTTTACTAATCTGGGATTTGGTCCCTCTCCTTGAACTCCTGTGCTGTCATTACCTTCTGGATAAATTAGAAGGCTTGACAGTTTTCCTCAGCATTTTCTGACATAGGAAAATTATCCAGAGGATGCTGAGATGCAGTCTGTTGTAGCACAGGTGCTTGAAAGAGGTCCGTTCCACATCTTTCCTCATGACTTGGTTTCCAAAAGTACTGGCTGACACCAGGTCAGAGTGACCTGCATGAGAAACACACAGTTACTTTGCTACCTGAAAGTATTTTCTGAAGATCTCTGCTCTTCTCAAGTAATTTGCCCTGGAGAAGGATGACAGTAAGTGCTTTACAGCCTGGATATGTTCCCTAGTGGTATGACCATGAATATGGTCATACACGGCAAGCATCTGGCTTTCTGCTTTAATCTTAGCATTTTGATATATTAATGGAGAAAGGAAACTAAAAAGCACAATGAAACAAATAAAGCAAAAAGAAATTAGGTGACTTGCCTAAGGTAGTACAGAAAACTGGTAGCATTGCAGGGAAAAAAAAACAAACCTTCCTCTGCAGGCTAACTCTTTGGACCAGTGTCAGTTTTTCCCCCTCAGGTGATGACAGTAATTCTATCCGGCAACACTGTTATTTTAATCAATATACTTTATTTCCCATTTTTAGTAAAATCTCTTGTGCTTATGACAACCAGGAGATATTTGAATTACTGAAATTAGGTGGGTTTTTTTCCTTCCTTTTGGTCCCCCTCTTAGTGAACAAATGCTTATTAATTATTGATTTCAAACCAACTGTCAGCCAGAGTGTCCTCGAGCGACATGTAGCACTGCAACTTTCAGTAAAATAAAAGGCAGGAAAGAGCTGCACGTTTTATCTCGGCTCCCTCTAGGCTTGCACTAGCCTCTGGAACGTGCTACCCTCACTCAGGCAAGTTGTTGGCTAAAGTCTCAAGATTTTCCTGTTTTATTGGTGTTTTCTGGGGATAGAAAGTTTCTTTAGGGTGGGGAGATCTATTTGGCATCTTTTCTTATGTCCTGTTTGCCAGGAGCACTGAGGTTCCTTAATTGATTTAAAAGTTTGTCTTTGGAGATGGAGAAGTTTCTGTAAGTATTGGAAGTCACAAACTGATTTCTCCCTGGTGTGGCATCTTTTTGTGCTTTGTGAACTATTTAATAGAATCGGTTTGGGGTGCCCAGCATACCTTAAGAGTGGCTGCAAAATGGCTTTTAAAGGACAAATCTTTGTCCTCATTATAAGATTGCCAGAGCCAGACTAGTGCCAGCTACAGTCTGACCCAGCCACCAGTCTGGCAGTCTGGGCTCAGCAGGGAGTATGAGCATTGGCTGGGCAGTGCTCTTGCCTCTGGCGACCCTTGCTGTGCTGTCTCTGAGAAAGGAAGAGGATCCTGAGTTTGGTCCTTGGCCAGTTTTAAGCACTGCCAGAAGATTTCAAAGCCGCACTGGGAAGACAAGTGGTGGGGTTTACAGAAAATCAATTCACCAAGGGGAAACCATGGAATCAATCATGCCTTCAGTTAGCAAATTAACTTCTGTAAAATGTATTTTGTATTGCAGAATGAGCTGGGCTTCTGAAATCTTGTAGTGTATTCTTTATGTATTTAGAAAACATATGAATGTGGTAAGGATTAATCTAATCAGGCAAGTTCACTACTTGAGTGCAGATTTCAGGTTTCATTGTACTGTGATTTTTTTGTATTAACAAATTGCCCCGAATTTTGGAAGGCAAGTTCTCTGCCTCCATTGCCCACCGAAGGTGTTATGCATTCTTGTATAATGCAGCTGTACAAAATAACTCTTACTCTGATTTTTCTAAATGGTACTTTTGTGGTCACTCAGGAACCGTAGCAGAATTGGGAAGGTAATTTTTTCAAAATGAAGACAAATGCAGGTGTAAAGCAGTAGGAGGCTATTTCAAATGTCCAATCTATAGACCCCAATTCTTATAAAGTTAGGCACCTGAATATTTTCTGTAACCTGGGCTGTGTTTCTGTGACGTAAGTGGCCTTTGCTTTGTGCTCAAAAGCTCATGAGAGTTTCCCTTGAGAGGCTGCCTTTTTTGGAAGTTATACCACATAATTCTGTTGAGGTGTTTTGTATGTTTGTTAAGGATTTTACCTCTTCTGCATGAATCTTGCACAATTTGGTGTTCCCCTGGAATCTTGTAACTATGAATATCTCAGATTTCAACTTGAGAAAGTATTCCTTTGTACAAATGTAAAAAGACTAAAAACCTCATCTGTTTAAAAAAAAAATATCCACCGTTTGTTGTTTTTTCCTTCTAACTATGTTTAGCCAGCCTTGAGACTTTTGTCTGGTTGAAGCTGGCAATACTGCAACAAGTAAAGACTGGTCCAGGTAGGAAGTTTTAGCTAATCAGTGCATACCACTGGAATAAATGGTGCATTTTTGCCTATGGTAAGATTATGAATTAGGGCTGCAACAATGAAAAAACAGTGAATTGTCCTCTTGCAGCATATGACCCTAATTTTGCCTTGCTTGAAGAAATTATTTCTACACAAATTGTAACATGTTGAAAATCAAAGAAAATAAGTCTAGTGCCTTTATGTCTGAATTTTATAATTTTTTACAGTCTTTGTGGCTGTACAGAGAATTGTATTCTTTTGACGTTACCTAAGAAGGATAACAAGAATGTCGTAGTAGTTCAGCTGTTTATTAAAAAATAGGTGTCTTGTCTAATCTTGTTGTCTAAATACCTTGTCTAATCCATAGTCAATACAGAGAGACACCTCCAGAGGATGACACAACTTATCTTCTTAGATGTCTATTTTAAGGTGATGAATCATTATATAGAGCTACTTATCACTTCTCATTGACTGTACAGGAGGCCCAGACACAGAGCTTAGACAACACACTGAACTTTTAGACAGAGGAGTGACAGTAATGCCCCTTTTGACAAGAACTGGTAAGCAGAAAGTGCTGGGACACACTAGCGCATGGGCACCTCCTTCAGGAGAACAAAGCCAGAGACAAAGCTGGTAAATCCATAGCTTTCCAGATCCCCATCTTTCTTCTCAATAACAAGGCTGTGTAGAAGGCATAGAGAGGGTGGAAGTCACCTTTACTGTGATAGCAGGAGACCCGTGGAATCTTTGGCAAATGGTGTGGCATTTGCTTGTTACTTTGGGTTGTCACAGAGGTGAAATCTGACCGTGCATTGTCACTGCTCTGAAGTACCCATGTTTCCTCAGGTGGAGAAAACCCAATCACACATGTACAGCAAATCATGCCCTAATAATAAGGCCTATGAATGATGCCTCTGAAAATTGACAGTGATTCCTGCGATCTCAGCCAATCTGCAGTGTGACTCCATCAGCCATTACATTGCTATAGGTGTAAGGAAAGGATGATCATGCTGCTAGCAAGTTGCAAGCCCATTTTTTGGTGTGAATACTCTGTTAATTTTTAAAAGCCTCACTGAGACTGAACATAAAAATGCAAGCCCACTTCTTGCATCCACTTTTTGTGTAGGATTTGAAAATATATATTTAGAACTTCAGAACCCTTTCCATAAACTTTTACCAAATAGATCTGTGTATGCTGTTCTCATCTGCCCTTTTGACTTGACTTTTCTGTGAGCATTCATGCAGTCATGTTTTACAGAGGAATGAATGGGAAGCGAATAGACAGTGAATTTGGGAGTGCAGGAAAGCCAGCTCCGAGGGATGCTGTACCACAAGCTCTTGGAGTAAGTTTTGCCAGGTCCATGTGGTAGTGACTGCCTTTGCTGGGATATGGCAGCGGCTGTTGCTTCCTTCTCATGGTCAGGAGCTCCCCTTCAGCTGGGTGACATGCACAACTGCTGCTGGAGCACTGCACTCTAAACACAGTAACTGCTGGGGACGGAGCCGTGGATCATTGCAAGACCCAGGGCTTGTGGTTCAGGAGCAGGAATGGTGCCATGTGGCTCAGCTGGACCACTAACCTGGCAGAGCCGCTGCAGGGACTATTTGCAAGGAGCTCTTCATAACATGAAACTTTCCTGCAGCTTTGCAAAAGCCTGCTTTAATCATTGCCAAGAATGGATGTAGGTAGGAAATTAGAGTTTGTTTGTGCCCACTTCATGGGCCCGAAACCACCCAAGTTTCTCAGATTAAATGGGATTTTAGTGATAATATTTTTAATTTGCCTGACAGGGCTGGAGCCTGGGCATCACTGTGGAGTCCATGTGAACTTAGCAATACCTGGAGAATTTACGGGCTGTGTTTATGCAGCTTGAGGTCTGTCTGTTCCTGTGCATGCTGTTTCTTTTAGCTGGCTCTAGGCAGCTTTCACTATCACTCTTCAGAGGTGTTTCAGCTCTCTTCACAGAATTATACCACATTTTTATCAGCTGTAAAAAAAACCCCAACAAACTAACAGCATGTGCAGCGAAGGAGTCCAGTATGGGTAATACCAGAAGTTTACCATCGGTTTGCTTTTCCTCAATAGCCATTTTTTCTTCACGCCTTTCCCCTTTCCTGCTGGCTAATGGCGTACACTATTTCCCAAGTCATTTCACAACACTAGCATTAGGAAAAGAGAACAGTGTCTTGAATAATACACCGTTTTTAAATTACATATCCATTTGAATTGAATTCTGATAGTGGGAGGGCTTTTGAATTTAGAATATCTTCAGAGCTGGCAGTATATTTTAAAATAATATCAGTATCTGAACTAATACCTGAGTTTTAGCACTGGATGAGCTTGAGGTCCATTTGCATGTTTAGTATAATTTTATTGTCTGTTTGTAAAATGCTTTGAATTCACAAAGCTGAATGTAAATAAGCATTATTACTAAAATTTTGCATGCAGTAATAGTGTCAAAAGAATTTATCTTTTGTGAAAAAATAGAACTGAATTATTGATTTTATTTTAGATATTTCATATTTTTATATTTACGACCTGATAAATTTTCTTTTAAAGCATATAGTACAGCTTTTGGAGTGCCAAAAGGCACTTATATCCTACTCTGATATTTCATTTTCATGCATCTGTGAAGCTAAACCTGTAAAGTCTCACTCTTGTGAAATGCTTAGTTCCACACAGTCTCTGGTTTTATGAAATGGGAATGCTAAGCAGAAAAAGAATTAGGTATCTTGAATAGGAATTACTAGGATTTGGCCCATGGTTAATATGTACTCCACGTGGCTGGAAGCAACAGCTGCTTTTTAGTTACAGCGTACTTCATTCTGGCCAATAAATACAGAACTAATATTCTGACATTTCAGCAATTTTCAGCCTTATGTGAACAGCAAACAGTGTTTGCTTCAGATCGTTTGTCCAAAAAATATTGGTAGAGTGGCCATGATTTATGTGACCAGAAAATAAAAGTATAGGCAATGCTTCCTACATGTTGTCCTCAGCACTGATAAGTATTGTGTCATTCCTACAGGTACAATCACAGTATAATTCTGAATATAATTCTGAAATACATATACATTAAATATATCATTTTTCTCCAAGCAATTTTTATTCTGTTATTGCAGCTTCATGCAGACAATGGAAGCCATTTAATGCAATGAATATTCTCTGCTCTTTCTATCAAAGATAAAAAGTAGACTCATATGTACTAGGCTGAAGCATTAACATTTTTCTCTACATAGGGCTCCTATGGTACAGTTGAGTATCCCTGTATTATGCCAGATTTTTTAGTGATGTAACTCTGCTACACATTGGTTTGAGTGCAGTAGATAGGACCTGAAGATGCAGTTTGTTATACCTGATGTAGAATTCACTTGTGCGTCCGTGTAGTTGAAGCACGTCAAAGAAGTTTATAAACCAGACAGATGCATTGGCTATAGGTTTAGGAAGACATAATGCTATTTTTTATTTGACAGGATCTGGAATAAATCAATCTTGAGAAATGGTCTCAGAAACCACTTGGTTCAGAGTTATGTGAGGATATCACCTGCATCTTATTTCTTAAGCAAATGTCCTGCCTTAGAGGGATATGCACCATGCAGGCAGAAAGGACAGAGGTTGGTTGAGGGAATTAAAATGCCCAAGAAAGCCAGAAGCATGGTTTCCATCCACTTGAGCAGAATTAGTGCCAAGATCTCTACTGTTTGCGTCATGGTGTTGTGCTAGTGCATGAAATCATTGCCAGCAACATCCATGGAAATATGTGGCTTGTTTGGGGTTTCCTTAAGCAAAATGTCTCAAGTTTTGACCCTGATCCCTCTCCTGACCTTTATGTTTGCAGCTTGCTTGTTGAGAGACTTACTGAATGGAGAAAACCTATCCTTTCCTATTCCTCTGTCTTTATTTGCAGGAGCATGCTATCTGAAGCAATAGCTTACACAATTCTGATTTATCCAGATATCTCCTGGCTGTATCACATATCATTATGTGCACCACCTTATCAAAAAAGAGCAAGGAACTGGAGAGAGTTAAGAAACCGTAACAGGGAATATCAAGGACAGGCCAACACGTCTGACAAAAATTGTATGCCATGAGTAAGGTGCTCAAGCAATGATTAGGGAGAATAGGGCATTGTAGCAGTCAAGGAATATTTGAGATGTGAAAAGGAAGCAAAGAAATTGAGTGTAATACCTTCTGTATAGTACGTTGTATTTTTAGAAGTGGATGACTGTAAGGGAAACTTGATAATGGCATGAGGAACGTGGCTCCCAAGGAAGAGAGGAAAAGCTCTTTACCTGGGAGTTTGGAAACTGCAGCAGATAAAATGCTCTCATGTTCAGGAGGAATGGCTGAGATTACCTGGCAGGTGTTTTCCTTCATCTCTTGTGCTTCTTCAGTTACAGTCAAATCCTTTCCAACTTATACACCTCACCAGTTGCATTGAAGCCCTTTGGATATGTAAGACAGGTAAAATTTGGCTGCATGTTCTTGACCCTTTTAAGCTACTTAGGACACAGTTCCATATTTGATAGTCTCGTGTGAAAGAAGATTTAGAATACTAATACCTGATGTAAACCATTCCTTTTTGTAAATGTTTTGCAAGCATACACCTCAAAATAGGCAACTAGTTCCTCTTGGAGTATATTTATATTTCATTAGAAACAGTAAAGTGTTGATGAAAAGCTGTAGTAATGATATGCTTATCGATTTGTAATTACAGTTGAAGAAATTTTCACCTAAGCTTGTATGAAATAAGACAAAAAATAGAGGTAAATATTTTCAAAATGTTCAGAGTTAGGCTTCTACAGCAATAGGTTATTGCTTTGGGAGATCAGCAGATTTGAACATCAGGAAAGTTATTAAGATGCCCCAGTATGTACTCAGGAACCTAATTTTGGATGATCTTTGGTTTTTATTCCAGTAGAAAAATCTTTAAAAATTAAGAACATGGCTTAGATACATTTATCTATTTAGCTATCTATCTTTCTGATTATTTGTTTCTGATTTTTTTTATTGAAGTATGCACTTATTTTTTTTTAATTAATCAGGTTATTTATAGAAATCTAGGAAAAACTACAGTACAAAGTCTAGATCTGTTTATTTTCTGCCTAAAACAAAACAGGAAAGTGACAAAAATGTTTTGATGCTGATCACATTTTACAAGCCTACACTTCTAGTAAGCATGATGTATCTATTTTCAAAAGATAAATATTTCAAGTTTCATAGTTGACTAGTACAAGCAGAAATTAAAAGGTAATCAAGATTAATGGAAAAGCCCATGAGCTTTATAGAAAAAAATTAAGGGTTTATTAGATAATGAAGACCTTTACAAGATTTGGAAGCACTTTTCAGACATAAGAGACTTTTGATTAATTGGTTCAAAAAATCTTATAGAAATTTTACCAAATATTACCTAACTCTGTGGGACGATGTTGCAATTTTTTATTGTATTAAGCAGAGCCTTCTTCAGCAAGTGATTTATTTAAATTTAGACACCTTCCCAGCAAGAATGAGTTTCCAGTGAGGATAGCAGAATCAGGCCCTGTGGTTTGTGCCTGTAGAGCTCAGCTGGATCGTCTCATTGCATTTTATATAATTTATTCATATAGGTTTCTTATTTATTGAAAACCTTATTGGTTTGAGTACTAATAACAGCATTGGAATACAAGCAGAAGAGACAGGATTCACTTTTAGATTCTGTTTTTCTCGGATATCATGCTTACTAGAGTTATTTAAAATAACTTTTTCAGATGCATTATACTCATAATTTCAACAGTATATTATTTAAACAACATATTCAATCCCAGTATTTAGTAAAAAAATCCCATAATTATAGCAAGTACAGAAGTAAATTTCAAATCTGCAGAGTTTCATTCTTACGGTAAATAGATTGAGAGTTTTGCATATCGTATTTAAGCTACACATGTAAAATAACCTTGCTAAATTAAAGAGCAATTACTTGGGTTATCATTGTTTGCCTTAAAAATATCACCATCTTGAAAAAAGGAAAAAGAACTTGTGGGGCAGGACTTTACACACTGACTTTTTGGAGGACTGTTGTTATGAATATCACCTAAGCTCAATGGATAATCAATTAGATCTATGCTTTCTTTGCAGCTCTTTCCAAACACTTTTTTCTCCGAGCCCCACCATTCTACTCAGCATGCTGTGGTGGGTCCTGTCAGCACCCTGCATCCCCCACTGCTTTTCCAAGTAAGTTTTTATGCTTCATCAGTAATGCTTGAGTTATTCTGTAAACCAAAGCAGCAGGATTTAATGTGTTCTGGAAAACTAATTGGTGATGCAATGGCAGCAGCTAATTCCTTAGTAAAATCACAGCAATCCTATTCAGAGGCTTTCCAAAGATTTATCAAACTTAAGTACACTGAGCAATTGTGAGAGGTTTCTAATGGCATTGAGACACCCAGACAGAACTAACCTAGGAAAGCTCCTTGTTTTCAGTTTGCTAGAAAAGATTCTTTAAAATCAGAAACTCTTTTAAAAATCTGTGTCAATAAACGTTTGCAAATAAGAAAAGAAAAGAGCTGAAAGATCTTAAAATGGATGCTGCATTTTAATGTCTGTTAGGGATAAATTATGATTCAGGAAGCCCTAACATTATTTAAATAAAACAGGCATTCTTTTTGTAGCAGTCAAATGCATGCACATGTTTAATTTGTTTTTCTTTGTCAATTATAATGTAAAAAATTGAAGTAAGTTGAAGAGAATTTTGGCCAGTACACACTATACGCTCAGGATTAAGACCTGGAACACACTTCCATTTAATCCAAATGTAAATTTAACCTTGATTGTGAAGTTTGCGTGCTATAGTGTAAGAATGGATATTCATGAATTTACGTGTTTATGGCTCAGGAATACAAACAGAAGAGGCATTTCCTAGTCCTTCAAAATGGAGAAAACAGCACAAATTGCCTCGCAATTCCAAATGAAAATTGGAGTTTATGGATGCTCTAGCATGTACTTTTTTATCACAGTTGCATTCGAAACCTTCCTGACTATGTGCATGTGTTTTATGAATGTTTCAGAAGGGCAGTTGCTAAGTCGAATGATTCTTGACAAGTGAGGCAGCAAATGCTGGCAGTTTAATGAGCTGCAAGTTTCTGAGCACCTCTTTAGGGGTCTGACACTTTCCCACAGAGAGTTTTACATGGCCCCGGCTCTCCCACAATGCCTGACAGCACCATGACCAATCACCACTTTCACTTTACTCATCCACACGCGACCTCACCACAATTTTTCACTGTGCAGATGAACTTTAGGAACCATTTCACATTGAAAAGGCCTGGGCAAGGGTCAGTTGCCCTTTTGTATGGCCATAAAGCAATACTCTATGTGCCAGTCTTTTCTCCTGTCTCACATTCCAAGAGATTTTCTGGACACCATTTAAAGCACTTGACTGAAAAATAAAGCAGTGAATGAAACTGACTTTTATAGACTCATTCTAGCTCATCTTCCCATATAACCCTGTCTACCTGAAAAGGGATTTAGTGGATGAGCTGAGTGTATACAGGGACTTGCTGAATACATAGGCCCATTATCAACTGCGGGGATTGTTTATTAACCAGGACTGATACACTACTATTTTGGAAGTGACCTATTAATTGTCCATTTAACTAGAATGTATTGAATTCAAATGAAAAAATGGAAACCATGACTAAAGCTTTTACTTGCTCCTTCAAGGTGGTCTCTGCCATGAAGGCAAATGAAGATTGTTCCACAGATTAAGAGGACATTTATCACTATATATTAGGATACAAAGGAAAGACTTAAAAAAACCCAAAGCAAAACAAAAATCAAACCAGCACCACAGGAAACAGTTGGTAACAGATTCACATTTATGTCAGCAGAGCACTAAACCTTTTGATGCACGTTCAGAGCGACAGGCTGCAAACTGAGTTATTTCATATTGATGGAATTGTTGTAATGTACGAATGACTTCCTATCCCACCGTACTGAAAAATCCTTTAATCCACAAACTGAAATTTAGTTTTTGTGTGAACAGTCAGAACGCACTTTGGAATATGGGGCATTCTTAAAAAAATTCTCTAGGCTAGTCAGTTGGGGGTGACTGTTCATTATCCCAGCCACAAGTTTCAAATTTTTTGACCCAGTGGCTGTTTGCTTATGTTTGTGAGCATTCTGCTCATCATTAAATTTTGATTATTTAGTCTTTTAAAATCAGTCACATGCTGTGCCTTAGATGTGTAGATTCGTCACTATTAAATTAGTCTAATACAGGTGTTAAGCTGTACCCTACATACTGCCTGTACGGGAATTAATTGGTGCCTCGGGGCTCCGGCAGGAGGTTGTTTCTTTGCTGATTGACTGTTAACAACCAGCCAGGCAAGACAAATTTTAAGGGGTCACATAATCTGGCATTCTCTGTCCTTGGCTGACAACTCCATTGTGGCACGAAGGCCGGGAGGCAAGGACCAGCCCTGTTACGCCTCTTCCCTCGCTGGTGTCTCTCGTCCCATGGTGGGGATGAGGAGAAGTACCAGTTCCTCTGCTGTCAGACCATACGTTCCAGTAAACTTGAGAATGGCTGATGATTCATCAGAAACTACTCGGAGGCTACCTGGAAAAAGGTACTAAATTCACCAAATTCAAGCAAGAAGGAGAGAAAACATGCTTGAGGAAGAAGGGCCAGTGTTTGCCCCCAGCTTCATGGGCAGGATGGGAGCTTGGGATGCGGGTTGTGAGGGTGCTATGCACTCCTCAGAGAAATATGAACCTAGCTTGCCCTTTGCAGAAACCTTCATCATGGCATTTTGACTTTTGTTCTGCAGATAGTTTATTTTGGTTTGGATGCAGTCTGACTGTGTCTCAATGTGTCGTAAATATCAGGACAGTAACCAGTAGGTTATGATTTTTTTTGTATCTGATCTCAAACATAATTTTGAAAATTGAAATACATCTGTATAAATTTAGACTTCTTTACATTATAACATTTTAAATCATAATAATTACTCTTTGGCACAGACTGTTATGGGGGACAAATGTAAAGATGGGCTCTTAAGGTGTAGAAAAATTCAAGAAAGCCATGTCTAGCAGAATGCAATGGTCCCTAAATCAGTTATATTTGACAGTGGCAGTGTATTTTAGGGAAGGATCATTGTATACTTGCTGAGTTTCTAATCTTCCTCTACTGGTCACAGCTGGAGACAGAACACAGGGCTAATGTATGTAGTATCAAACCAGTCACACCTGCACCACAAAAGTATTTAGTCAACTTTGCAAGACATACAGGTATACACTTCAGTTTCTCAGCATTATACATACACAGTTCTACAGTATCCTCAGTGTATGTGTATTTGTTTCTTTGTGGGTGTTTAAAGATACACATAACCCTGTGTCTATGTATATAATATACAGAAGTTGAAATGTGGTGTAGCCCCAAGGAACTATTTGTGAAAGCTGCACCTAGAGGTAATTAGTATTTTCAAGAGCACTATATCTACTGAATAAATGTGTTTAAGCCTCCCCCTGCCCCCATTACAGCTGACTAGAATAGATAGACTTTTTCACAAAAAAATGCAATCTTTTAGACAATCTGCTTTACATGGGGAATTTGCCATTGGCTTCGATATGAAAATGATGAGATCCTTCATAGAAATTGAAAAACAGCACACCTTTGCAGCTCCTGTAACTGTAAACAGGGTCAGCAATCTTGGCCCATGTACATGGGAAGGTGGACAACAGGAGGACAGCTTGCACCTTCAAAGTCTAAATTGCACGCGATACAAACCAAAGCCACCTTTCTGGCTTCCGTCCTACAGAAAGATCGTCAGTGTCAGTGGCTATATAGCCATGGCACAGGTTTCAAAGTGCAGCTCTCCTGGCCTGCTTGCAACTGCTCCGTACAATTATCACATCCAATGCTTGATGACAGGCCCTATTCAACTGGCCTCTGGTACTGCTCCCTAGGCGAGCATTTGGGGGAAGCTGGGAGTGCTGGAGGCGTACCAAGCCTCACCAAGGACTGCTCCCCATACACCATATCCTTCTAGGGGAGAGGGAGCATGGGAAAACACTATGGCTTTAGGCTTTATTGGGTGTGAGGAAGGCGAGAGATTTATTTGGATTTGGGTTTTCTGTGAGGCCAAGGAAGGGATGGTGCGAACGCTTCTACTTCTCCACTGCAGCTCTGTCCCCCAACTTTGAGGCTATTTTCCAGGGTAGGGTTCCCTCTAGGCATGGATCAAGGGGATGTGATTGTGTTCATTGAAAACTGCCCTCCCAGGACTTGCTATGAAATCTCAAAGGATTAGAAACCAGGCTGAAAGGAGTAAGTTCAAGTACCCCCCAAATCCTGTAATAAAGAAATTGCTGCGGTTTCTAGAATAAGTAAGTGAATGGCCAAGGATTTTCTGAGAAATAGTTCACTCTGAAAGCCTTTCTTTAGTAAACAAAACTAAAGAAAGCCTATTTAGTTTCTTTGAATCAGTATTACAGACCACTTCTATCTGGTTCTACATTAAAAATAAACTCCTAGGAAAACGTACTGCAGTTTACTCAGCGATGATAGCGGGCAACGGAAAGTGGAGAAGTTTCTCCCTGACTATATTTGAATTTTACAGTAGCATGGGCCGTGTGTTACTGTTCTTCTATGAACTCATCTGATTTACTTTTTATCATGTCAAGGGGAGACTTTTGACCACTGACAACACCTCTAGATCCAAGTGAGAATTTAGTCCTTAATGAACATGACTGAAGCATTACGACACACTTATAACACCAACAAATCAAAAGTGGGGCAGTAGTCTGCTAACATTATAATGAACAGCACTTAATATTTCTCTGATATGTGTTAGATATTATGTGAAACTCTCATCCATTTCCACTAGGAGAGGAAAGTGTCCTGCCTCTTCTGACCCAGGAGTCTAACTCCAAAGCCCGGAGAGGTATATTAAGAAGAGCTGTCTTTTCCGAAGACCAGAGGAAAGCTTTGGAGAAAATGTTTCAGAAGCAGAAATATATCAGTAAAACAGACAGGAAGAAACTGGCCATTAACCTGGGTCTAAAGGAGTCTCAGGTAAGAAGTGACAAAATATCTGTGACTTTCTGTCTTTTTGAGGAAAAAAATCTTTAAAATGGCTTTGAAGGAAGAAAATTGAACAACACAGGGACAGCCCTGAGCTCCTTCATTGAGCAAAGACCTCAGTAAATCAATGGCAGTTTTAACCAAGGAATGCTTAAACAGGTTCCTAGTTTATTTCCTGAAGGTGTACATTCAAAATGGGATTCTCCATTTTCACACAAAGTGGGAGAAACATCACCTTTGAATTTCACTTCCAGCTCCCATTTTGCTGTCTGACAGAGCCCCCTCAGGAGCTTTGGGGCAGGAAGCTGTGCTCCATGCCACTGCCCGATAAGCAATGATCCAGGCAGAAAACACCAGAACACAGAGCCCTCCTGCATTCCTCTGAGCACCCTTTGCACTCACAGGTGAACAGCTAGTGACAATGCAATCAACAGCACTTGCTCTGAAACCATTCTGCCCCAAGGGACAGGCAGCCGTGCCTACAGAAAGAGACTTGGCTGCACAAGGAAAGAGATCCTTGGAGCTGGGAGAAACTGTAGAAGGAAAAATTTTGCAGGGTGACTTTCTAAAATACTCCTGCTTTACTTACCCATTCACATTTCACAGGATTTTTCACGAGTCTGAGTTGGCCTGTTGCAGGACTTGAGAGTTTAGCTGGGGGTCTAATACCTCCAGTGAGCTGTTGTGACTGAATGGGTATGTTAATGGTGGTGCTGAGCCCCAGCAGCCCAATCTGGAATCTGAGGGGCCTGACCTAGCTGCAGATAAAAACAAAGGAAAAGTGGCTGGCTTGAAGAGCACAGAACCTGAAAGAAACTGGAAAAAATGTTTGTGAGGGCATGTAACAGTAGAAAATGAACATGGTAGCTGCTGGCAGGTGGGATTCTAAAGGCACTGGAGTAGACGCAGATCTCTAGAGTACAGCTGAGAGTGAGAAACTGAAAGTACAATTTTATTTCTTTGCATGCAGCAGAAGTGAAAGTGCTTAAGATATGTATGGCAGAAGCTATCTGGGGGGTAAAAAAGCCTGGGAATGGTGATGGGAGTTCTCATCATCTTTATCTTGGAGATTTTCAGAACTTGACAAGGCCCTCAACAATTTGATCTAACTTTGCAGCTGGCTCCACTTTGTGCAGGAGGTTAGATCTTATGGTCTGTAGTGGTTCCTTGCAACCTGAATGACTCTGACTCCATCGCAAGCACTGCATCTATAGACAAAAAAAGAAACAGAGTGTGGTGCTTCTCAGTGTGGTGAACAGAGCTGTAATCTCTACAGGATAAACTATTTAAATCAAAATATGCAGTTGCACTCACCAGTGTGCTACCTAAAAATTTTGCAATGTGTAGTCAAATTCGTAATACTATAGTTATTTCCTTGAGTTTTTCTTCTGTGTTCTTGATATTCAATAGAGCCCAGGGGAGTAAAAAATAATGGAATGACACACAGATAACAACTACCACTACAGGAAAATAATTTCATGATAATGATAAACCAGGTGATATGTATGGTTTTGTGGGGGGGTTTTTTGTGGGTTTTTTGGTTTGGTTTGGTTTGGTTTGGTTTTTTCCCCCCTTGTGAAAGGAAGAGCCATTGCTGTGAAGGTTACTCCTTCAATTTTCTGACCAGTTGTGCTGGAGGAACAGTACCTACCATGTGCCCTTGTCACCAGGAAGGCCAGTGGAATCCTGGGCTGCATAGGGAAGAGTGTGGCCAGTAGGTCGAGGGAGGTCACCCTCTACTCTGCACTGGTGAGGCCACAACTGGAATACTGTGTCCAGTTCTGGGCTCCCCAGCTCAAGTGGGACAGGGAACTACTGGAGAGAGTCCAGCATAGGGCAACAAAGATGACTGGGGCATTGGAGCACCTCCCTTATGAGGAAAGGCTGAGAGAGCTGGGACTCTTTAGCCTGGAGAAGAGGAGGCTGAGGGGAGACCATACTCTTGCTTAGAAGTATCTAAAGGGTGGGTTGAAGGAGGATGGAGGCAGACTCTTTTCAGTGGTTCCCAGTGACAGGACGAGGGGCACCGGGCACAAGTTGGAACATAGGAAGTTCCATTCAAACCTAAGAAAAAACTTCCTTACGGTGAGGGTGCCAGAGCAGTGGACCAGGCTGCCCAAGGAGGTTGTGGAGTCCCCTTCTCTGGAGATTTTCAAGACCCGCCTGGATGCAGTCCTGAGTAATGTGCTCTAGGCATTCCTGCGTCAGCAGGGGAGTTGGACTAGGTGATCTCTAGAGGTCCCTTCCAACTCTGAAAATTCTGTGATTCCATGATCTAAGGCAATGATTCTCAAACTTTTGAAAGCATAGCCCTTTGTCTTCATATTAAGTATCTGAATACCAGCACTAAATCCAAATATTTACGGGAAAATAGAACACGATCTGAATAATTTGTGTGATCCCTCCCCATTTCTTCTCTTTATGTAACACCAGTTCCTAGATGCATATTTCCCCAAACTCTTCCCAGCATTTCATAAATGCTGTTGAACGCTCGTGATGAAGCTTTGCAACTCGAAGTTTTTTGAAAAATGGATTTTATCTCAAAATCACATGGATTCTAGGCAGCTCCTGGAAAGCTGTAGTCAGGCAGACAGAATGTCTTCAAATCCTCACTACTTTGTCATATGTCATAACACACATTTTGAAGCTATATGGCCAGGCTGTTTTTAGCTATGCTTGTGAAAGGGACAGTCATAGTTCTTAGAGCATCTTTTAAATAGAAGTCTTCACATCGCCAGTAATATCACTTAGTTTTTTTAATGACGATGCTAATTTACTCTGAGAATCATTTTCTCTCCAAAAGGATGTTGCTGTAGGAAATTGCTCTGTCCCTAGCCACTGGCCTGTCCTTTTTCCACTCGAAGCCAAATAATCACCTGTTTGAGGTGGTGGAAGTAAAGGAGAGTATTTGGCCCAGATGTAGTAAATAGTGATGGGGAAATCCTCAGCGAATGTCAGTCAGTCTGCTTCACTGGATCTGCTATGACATTGAATAAGGAAGGAACATGAAACTAAGGGGATGGAAAGAAAAAAAAACCTTGTTAGGGCAAAGTTGTTTAAAGAAAAGAATGATAATAAACTCTCATTAACTTGCAAACAGGTGAAAATTTGGTTTCAGAATCGAAGGATGAAATGGCGAAACTCCAAAGAAAAAGAAGTGCTTTCAAACAGGTGCCTCCAAGAAGAAGGTCTTCAGGAGAACTACCTCTCGCGATCCACCATGAATTTTACCTCCTCGTGCCCATCTGTGTGGGAAGTGTCTCAGGACCAGGCAAGTCCGAGGTGGAGGGAGAATTCTCCAGGAAATTCTGAAAGACTGACTAGTACACAACCACCTCCAAGAGCAAATTCATCGCAGAGCCCACTGTATTTGTATCCTGACCAAGACACTGCAAATAAGGCAGTTACATCATCAGCCTAAGAAAGAGGGGCAGTTTGTAAATTGAGCGGAGAGCACAAGCTTCAAATGAGCAGTCTTCTAAGACTAACAATATTTGGACATTGTAAAGCTAACTAGTTTATGCCTCATAAATTTGCTAAAGTCTAACACCATTAAAATGACAACTAATGATTTAAGAAGTATTCTTCAATACTCAGTCTTTTCTTGTGTCTTTTCCAGTCTTGTACTGACCTTAAAAGTGAAATAGGAACTGATGGTAAGTAAAATGAAGTGAAGAGCATGAAACTGAAGTTGTGCTCTGATTTATACATCTGCGCTGTATATGATATTCATTAAAAAGACACTGATAGAGAATCACTTTTATCTCTCATTGCAGTCAGACCAATTAATTTCTCTTGTGCACGAGATAAGAATAACCCTATTTCTCTCAAGGTAGTAAGTTGCTTCAGGTTCTTTTTGAAATTCATTGAATGACACAATAGGTTCATATTAGACAAACGTAAGCATTTTTAGTATGTTTTTCTCCATCTGTCCTTACCTGTCAGTATTCAGTTAGTTTTAAATAGCATGGTCACAGGTCAGCTGATAACCCTAGTAAAGTGTTCAATACTAAAAGACAACCAGTCAACATTATAAAATACTCCGCGTTTAAATCACTTAGATTTGAATGCGTGCTGAGAAACACAATTCACTAACTCCTGTCTTTTCTGCTGTGGATGAACCTTCCAGCATTCTTAACTCTGAATTTCAGTGGCTTTTGTCAGTCTGTTAGTGCAATCTCTTGTAAACTCTTCTGTATTTCAAATCTGTAATGGTGATAGGCAGAATTGCGGCCCAAATGCTCTAAGCAACAGAACTATAATTGGAAAAACTGCCACTACAGCCATCTTGGAGAAGTACTTAAGGAGATGGCATACCGTAGTAGCCTTAATCCTGACTTACTCTATTTAAACGGGTGCCAGTAAGTACACATTAGCTATGTCTGTATCAAAGACAGGACAGTATTCTGTGTAATACAAGTAGCCTGAAATAATGTTATTAAAACTGCTTTACTTAAAATGATTTGCTTGCTTCATCCACTTTAAGGAAATCACTCTATGAATTTAAGTATCATTTTTTGTTTATTTGCAAGGCTTTATAGCTCAAAATGGGAGCAGAACTTTATTTTTTTTTTCTTTCTCATGTATTTATAAATGCATTTGTTGAGAAGAAAGTCTAAAGATTATATGTTACAGGCAAAACCTTTTGGAGAACATTATGGTTTTACAGGGACTATTTCCTTTCTGGCAGATTCACATATTTTGTAGTCAAAAGAGATGATAATGATAATCTAGTCTGGCTTTCCTCATCATGCATGTCATGAATGTTTCTAATTATTCTTGCCTTGAGCTCCACAGCTTTTTGAAGTGTATTGTACATCTTTCAAAAAGCCATACAATTGTTATTTAATGTTCTAGCTTTTGGTGGATGATCTACTATTCCCCCTGTTACGTTGTATTATGAGGGAGGTGAAGTTTAGATAAATTTGCAGCTAAAAAACTTGAGATTGCAGTGATGAAGCTTGTATCGTAAACTTTATGCATGATCAGGCTAGTTTTGTATCCTGCCTTGTGCGTGTCCTGCCTTCTAAGTGGTCAGCTGTGCAGTCCTAGTCTTGCACTATGTGTCACTCTTTGCATGTGATTTCCTATACTTGTTTTAGAGAAAAAAGAAATTACAGAAAAATTAAGAAGCCATCTCTTCCTGTGGTTACAAACCCTCATTAGCGTAAGCTGCCTAGACACCTACCCTCAGAAGGCACTTGCACGCATTTAGTGTGCCATGTGTTATATGCTATTCAGTAACATGAACAGTTTAGTCCTAATCTGCAATTGAAATCCCAGAACCAACTCATATTCTGCCTAAAACCTTTAGGGTTGAACAGACAGATTGTGTACACGTGGGGATGAATTTACTGTCCAATCGTCCTGTTGAAGTCATAGTCCTGCCCTGTTTGACTGACTCCTCCTTGAAGGACCAGCAAGTGTTGGTGGCCCAGATTCTTCTGAAATCGCATTTGCTAGTGTCTGCCTAGAGTGAGAGGCATGCAGGTATTCCCAAATTACCATCAAATGGTCAAGTGGAGGTACATGTGTGTGGGAGTATTCATCAGTGCGTCCCATTTTGGAGGAAACCAGTGTATGGTGGGGGTGATTGGGGTTTTCCCATCTCACCTTTCAGGGAAAGGGAGTCTTCACAGCTGCTCCTATTCTTTTACTGCAAATCAATCAAGCATCAGTGTTAGAAGCAAGATTTCTGGAGAGGGGAGATGGGATTCAGAGTGCTCCCTGGGAAATTCTTTCAGTTGATGGTGTTGCAGGCACCAAATGTGAACTGCTGTCAAAACTCTGAGCTGATGTGCTAAACAGAATACATCTGAAGGATGTCTCGCTGAGACAGAGATCAAGCAAAGCTCATGCAGAATTGGTTTCACAGGTATGTTATACATGTTTTAAATTGAGTAAGTTATGGTTTCACTGTAGCCTATTAAAACTTACACCATTTCACGGCCCTTCAAATCTCTTAACACCTCCTACCAGTATTCTTCTACCACAGCTGGAATAAAGTTTCAATACGCCAGATAAAACATTCTTCACTTGAAAATGCTGATAAAGCTTTCTTAAAAACCCTAAAAGTATGCATGTGAATTTTGGATTATACTTAAAATAGTCTGATTCAATTAGTCAAAATGCATTTAGGCCCATGACACATACAACCTTGTTTCCTCTCATTTTAAGCTATTTAAAGAAGAGGTTTCCCTTCAGTCCATACTGTGAGAACTTGGTAAATGAGAAACAGCACTCAGTGTGAATACAAAAATATGATATACTTACAGTGCCAGGTCTTTTCTGTGTGAAGGATTGAGTACTAAGTATTCGTTTTCTTTAAACAATGTATGCACACTAGTTATAAAAGAACAAAGCGCAAATTATACGCAAAATACCCAGCAGGTATTTGAAGTGCTTCGTGACAGGCACATGGCAGAGGTGTAAGGCATAGAATGCATCTGGTATTATGGAGTGACGTGATAGATACCCATAGCATCTCACAGTTAAAACTAGCAACGTACCACAGAATCACAGTAGTAGGAGTTGGAAGAGACCTTCAGAGAGCATCTAATCCAATCCCCTGCCAAAGCAGTTTTGCCTAGAGCAGGTTGGACAGGAATGCATCCAGGCAGGTTTTGAAATCTCCAGAGAAGGAGACTCCACAAACCTCTCTGGGCAGCCTGTTCCAGTGCTCTGCCACCCTCGTATCACTTTGACTTCAAATGTTTGAGCTGGTGGATGACCTTGCAGCACGGTTGTAGGGTATCTGTCTGAGGTATTTCCTACGTGTGGCGTTTTGAGACTAGAGCTCCAGGCTGTAGAATACTACGAAGGACATTTGTTGGGATCCCGGGGCTGGGCAGAGTTCAGGTACCTCGAATTCCAAACCGCTATTAAGAAAAACAACTCTTCAGAGGCCATTAACAATGCAGGTACTTATACTCGCTGGGCAGCTCTCTGTTTAGTCTGGCAATTTATCAATGCTAATGTAATACAGAATACAACATGGAAAGGGAGAAAGGGCCCAGACTCAGTACTCGCTTTGTTACCGGAGCTGCAGACTCCCGCGCCCTCGGGCTGTGCTGCTGGCATAGGGATCGGGCTGCACAACCGAGCAGCCTGAGCAACAGGAGAGGCTTTTCTCGCCCCACCTATTGGAGATCCTCCAGGCCCGTCTGCATGTGGATCTTCAAAGTCTATTCTTAAGGTCAGGCACTCCAAGGAGCTTCTCTGATACCTAACAAGAAGGTGCCGATTTCCATTTCTAGGTCTGGCTCTTGGTCTATTAAAAGGTATCACAAATGATGCAGATTATGCCAGTCTACATCCGGCACAGCCACAGTCACATTTTATTGCCTGTGAACAACTGTGCGACTGAACACGAGAGGCCAGCTAGCTCCTCCATGGACCTCTTATAACATTGCTAAAAGCTGGATTTGCTGACCACACCTGTGTCAGCATCTACACTTTGGTTGTACCAGATTTATGGCATAAAATAATTTTCTAACAGTTCTCCTGTTTGCATTGATTCTTTGCCAAACAGGAATTAATTGTTACGATCTGCAGAGGAGCGCTTTAAGGCACAAAACTGCATTACTAACTGCAGTGTCAGAACAATAGTACAATGGTCAAATGTCACTCCTGAGCTGCAGTAATACATCAGATTTGTTTTATCCGCTGGGATTTACTAGTACCGGGTTTTAAATACCAGTTGCCATCACTGTAGCCACACAGCTCCTCTGACGAATATATGTTCCACAGTCAAAAGGCCGACATAAATTAAGTACATTCACATGCTTCAGCACCCTCTTACCAACAAGAACGTTACTGATTTTCACAAACTAGAAGGGCAGACAAACCAATTTCAAGCAAGTCAGCTGCAAATTCAGTGTCTTAAGAAAGGCCCAGAGAGAAATTAGGGCCCAATTAACTTGCGACTTAGTTTTGGACCGTGGGGAGACCAAAAGGCCCCTGCAGGGAAAGGTTCACCGTGGACGGAATTGCCATCGACCGTAGAATTCTTTAATGAACATGCTTCTAAGTTATGTGCCTGATGGGTGCTGCTGTATAAGGTAAACCGGGGTACATGAGCCTGGATCTGAGATGCTCCCCACGTGGGCTTGCACCTAAATTAGCTGCCAGAAAATAGCAACTCCCACTCCTTGGTTTCCTATGGATACTGGTTGTATTCCTAAGCAATGAAGCTGGGCATGGTGGACGGGGATGTCACAAGGCAGCATCTCCACAGTGATGCTCCAGTATTCACCCAAACACACAGACATCTCACCTTTTATAAACATCCAGCCCTTGAAGAATTCTTAAGTTTTTCCAAGTAATTTTTTTCTTTGCACGTCACCATTTGAATGTAATACAGGGTGGCTGAACATTAATGCGTATTGTTCAAAGAAATCTGTTTCCATTTGTTCCTGCTTTGCTATCATATGGTTTTACATGAGAGTTAAACTACAACTCTCTGTTGTGACATCCGTCACTTAATCTATCATGCAAACATCAGCACATATCAGATTCAGTCTAAATTTAAGATACACTATCAAAGCCATTTAGCACATTATGAAAGAAACAAAATGCATTTTCAGTCACTGAGAGTGTCTCTATCGCCCTTCATCATCCTGAAAAAAATGGAAATCTCTAATATACAAAAGCAACTACTAATAACTGAAAAAATGAATTCGACTATACAGAAATGTCAGTATTATGGGGCTATCGTGCAACATTTCATGGAATAAGGTGTGAAGAACAATGGAGATATTTTTAATTCTTACATTTGTTTGGCTGACAAGGAAAGTTAATGGAAACAGGTTGTTCCGCAAACTGAAGTTACACCATGACTTACCTATAACATACACGGTTACAGATTGTTGCACATGAGCCCAGCACTTAACTGGAAGCCAGTCCTGAATTTCTGATTTTTCCATTGATTTGCAAAGTTGTTTCTCTTAATATTCTCAGATGCAAATGCTGCATTCTTAAACTCCAAAGCATTGGATTGTAGTGCACGATTTTACATTCTCCAATATTCCTTACTAGTGCCACTGCTGTCTTGCAGAGAAATCCTGCAGGAGATGGAGTATTCCCCTGTGTGAAAAACAACCATCACCGGTACTTCTGTTTAAGGCATCGGTGGCCAAAGAGAAAAACGTGCCCTTTTCAGCCAGCTGCTTGGTTGTTTTCTCCATCAGAAGAGGAAGCAAGGCCGAGTCGGCAATATAGGAAGGCTTTTGTTTTACCAACACGCCTCGCTTCAGCCAATGGCAAGTCTTGAAATGTAACGCTAATTTGTGACGGCAAATGACTATGAATGACTATGGGTAATACTTCGGTGCATCGTTGTTCCTCCTGTGGCACCTGCTTCCTCATTTTCTCTATTTTCGTGTTTCTCTACTGCAAAATGTTTCCAGGGTTTTGCCCTTTAAAGGGGATGAAAATTATTTTTATCCTCTGCTCCATTTGCAACATTTTTTCCACCTGACCCTCAGCTGCAACCCCTGGGGTGTCTTCCCAGCTGCCGAAGTTCCTAGTAGCCACTATGGCTGATTTCCCAGTCACCCTGCAACTCGCTCTGGGAGCCACCAAGCCCCCCGCCCGCAGGGACGCGGCCCCCTCCTGCCCGCGGGGCCCACAGCCACCTCCCGCCCGCGGGGACGTGGCCGCTTCCCGCCCGCGGGGACACGGCCAGCACCCGCCTGCGGGGACAAGGCCACCACCTCCCGCCCGCGGCACCCAGGGCCGTCTCCCCCCCGAGGCGCCCCGCGGCGCCCCGCTGTGGCAGCGCGGGGCCCAGCGCATCAGCCCCGGCCGCGGGGCCCCGGGGAGCGGGACGGGGCGGGACGGGGCGGGACGGGACGGGATGGGACACTGCCGGTCCCGGCGGGAGCGTCCTTCTGTCAGCCTCGTCTGTCCCAGCAGCCCCTGCCGTGTCTGTCACCTTTGGCTTCTGGTGGAGCAGAGCTGTTGCGGACCTGCTGTGAGCAACGCCGTCTTCACCGGGATGGAGAGGGATTACACCCCGACACCGGGTTTCTCCTTAATGAATGTGCACTCGCCCAGCCTCAGTGTTTCAGAGACAGCAATAACCTCATGCTGGCACAGGAGACACACAACGCCAGCACGCTGCTGAACTCTGGGGCTGCAGCTACACTACGTGACAGGATCAATGCTGTAACTATTAATTGCTACCACATCTTAGAATCATAGAATCACCTAGGTTGGAAGAGACCTTTAAGATCATCAAGTCCAATCATCAACCTAACTAACCTGCCAAAACCACCACTCAACTATGTCCCTCAGCACCACGTCTACCCGTCTTTTAAATACCTCCAGGGATGGCGACTCCACCACTTCCCTGGGCAGCCTGTTCCAATGCTTGATAACCCTTTTGGTGAAGAAATTTTTCCTAATATCCAATCTAAACCTCCCCTGGTGCAACTTGAGGCCATTTTCTCTCATCCTATCCCTTGTTACTTGGGAGAAGAGACCTACCCGCATCCCTCCGCAACCTCCTTTCAGGTAGCTGTAGAGAGCAATAAGGTCTCCCCTCAACCTCCTTTTCTCTGGGCTAAACAATCCCAGTTCCCTCAGCCGCTCCTCATAAGACCCTCACCAGCTTTGTTGCCCTTCTCTGGACACAGTCCAGCACCTCAATGTCTTTCTTCTGAGACTGTGGATAGATGCAGGCAGAGTGGGCATCCCTCTTGGTTCTGTCTGTTTGCCTAGATGAGCCTTCCTTTACTCTCTTTGGAGCTGTGTTTTTGTTCCAGAATTTCTTCAGAATTTGAACATGAATGCTGCTGTATCATTATGCATTTGTAGTATCTTACTGCTTAACGAATTGCAGCTAGTAACGTCTTCAGGGCAGGCACTATATAACCCCTTGCCTTTCTACCATACCTGGCACCACAGGGACCAGAGGCAAATTGCGAACACTCACAGCTTCTAGCTGAGAAAGTACATCAGCTGTCTACTAGGCAGGAGATATCCGAGGATATCGGCAGTTATGGAGATGTAACTGAAAAGGTTGTTCCTTGGTTCTGCATGAATGTTTCTTTGAAACATTTTCCTGCTGAGTTTCTCAAGCCCAAATCCAGTATCATTATTAAATAATCACCAGCATTTTACTCTCCATTCTTGGCAGCTCAAGCTCCAGCTACTGTCAACAACCATCAAGATCAGGGGAGGCCCGAAAAGAGCAGTCAGGGATGAAATAGTCAAGAATATTAAAGATAAATCCATGCTGATTATAAATGCCTGTTCAAATGGCTCATTTAGGGTCTGAATGCAAAGGTGTTTTGTCCTATAAGCCTTCAGCACCACCCTACTGCTAGGAAAATATGATTGCTATAAAATATCTGACAGCTTTCAGATTTTTATTTATTACAGAGTTTGTCATCGTTACTGTAAAACCCAAGCCCTGTGTCAGCATGTGTTATGGGAAGGAGACCTATTGCTACATCAGCCGTGCTCCGACCTCAGACTGAAATGGCATTTGGACCAGAATTCTGATTTACTTTTCATATAGAAACTGTTTCTTTCGGAGTTTCCACTGAAATCAGTGAAGCCATTACAGGTATAAAAGAGCATTCAAAATGAATAAAAGTGCTAGAAACTAGATCTTAGGGGGCACATGTGAAGGCCCATAGAAATTAGTATGAAGTATGTTGTGAACATAAAAGTCTGCCGTGGACCCTGCAGTTACATGAACCGATCAACAGCAATACTACTCTTCAGTGTTAAGCAATATCCTGCAGGTATGTAGAAATGGAGGGAAACATCTTTTTTTAAATAAAAATATGCTTTATTGATAGTATATAGATGTATTTGTACCAAGGTTTAACAAACTGAATTTCACTTTCAACTATGTATATATCTAAACTGCATGTATCAGCCGTAATGTAGTCTGTCACAGTGTGCAAGGACATTTATTTATCTAATGCTAGAGTACTCCTTTTTATCTGATGCATTCACCCACATACGTGCACGATGGTTTATTTAATATTTCATCTGCATAGGTCAACTGTGTCAAGTAGCTGCCAAAGAATTTCAAAACCATTGTCCTATTAAAATAACTCTAAATGTGATAATTTATAAATTCTATTGTTTTCATCTTTATAAACAACATGCTGAAGACTACTTGTCAAGAGATTACAACTCAACAACTATTTTCTGGCATAATCCTACATTTAAGAATTTTTAAGTAGCTTTGTACTTTATTGGAGTCTCTCCTGAAACAGTGAATAAAGTCAGAGTCACTCATCATGTTTGCTTCATTACTAATTGATAAACCAGCAGCTTCAGATGATGCCATTCCATTTAATGAATTGCTGATGATCCCCATTGACTGCATCTGAATTGAAAACAGGAAAAGAAGTACAACTTGTAACTACACATACAACAAGTCTTTAAAATACTAGTGCAGAAGTCGACCCAGGCATCTCTATGTTGGGCTGTTCAACTCCAGACATTTCACATACTTGTTGAAGATACATGTGAAATTCCTTACATAGAGTAACTGTGTTTTTATCTTAACAGTACCTATACAACCTTTAGACTAGCCTGAAATGATCTGATATACTAGTAATGCAAGAATGCTGGGGTATAACTCCATCTGAGTTTAAGGAGAGGAACCCCTGTTTGGTAACCGTCATTTCCTCTTGAAGTAATATAGCAAATCAGTCCTGAAATTTTTTAGCCATTTATTTTAACGAGTTTTGTGAAGGGAAGCTTCTAATGTGAGTGTTCACCAGTGCTGTTTAACCTGGTGAACTCAGCAGGCTGTTGTCACCTCTGAGAGCAGGAGCTTCACAACAGAACCAAGCTTAGAATTAGTGTCTTAAAGAAAGACACAGCTGCAAAATACTGGAATGCATTTGCATTGTTTGCTTCATTTTTAAAATTATATTTCAAGGAATCACAGAATTTTCAGAGTTGGAAGGGACCTCTAGAGATCATCTAGTCCAACTGCCCTGCTGACGCAGGAATGCCTAGAGCACATTACTCAGGACTGCATCCAGGCGGGTCTTGAAAATCTCCAGAGAAGGGGACTCCACAACCTCCTTGGGCAGCCTGGTCCAGTGCTCTGTCGCCCTCACCGTAAGGAAGTTTTTTCTTGTGTTTGAATGGAACTTCTGATGTTCCAACTCATGCCTGTTGCCCCTCATCCTGTCACTGGGAACCACTGAAAAGAGTCTGCCTCCATCCTCCTTCAACCCACCCTTTAGATACTTAGAAGCAAGAATAAGGTCTCCCCTCAGCCTCCTCTTCTCCAGGCTAAAGAGTCCCAGCTCTCTCAGCCTTTCCTCATGAGCGAGGTGCTCCAATCCCCCAATCATCTTTGTTGCCCTACGCTGGACTCTCTCCAGTAGTTCCCTGTCCCGCTTGAGCTGGGGAGCCCACAACTGGACACACTATTTCTATCCTGTGGTATTTCCATTGTACAGAGAGGACAAAACTTCAAGGCTTTCCTTCTTAGTAATTCCTTCAAAGGTGTTTTAGAAAAATAAAATCAGGTAAATATACCAGAAGTGTGTAGCTGGTTTAGAATTTGATGTCTTGCTTCAGTTACAGAATAAAGCAAATAGAGGTCAAGTTTTGAGGTTGAACACCTTGGAACTTTAAGGCCATTTTAACCCAGAACCGTGGCTGCACTGGGAAGATGGACTTGTTCCATTTGTAACTCTCAGAGTCACCCTAATCAGGGCTGCATTTCAGAGCAGGGTACAATTCATCCTATTCTAGTGATGAGCTGCTGATCATTTGAAAACTTTTATTCCCTACCTGTGTTCATAAAGCTGAAAGGTGATCTACTAGTGCAAGATATGAGTTTATTATTCACTTTTTAGTGAAACGGACACCTTGGCAGTGTAGCCATTTCAGAGAATGGACACACAGCCCCCATTTGTTTAGCCAAATCTGCAAAGAAGTTTAGACATGAATGCACAAGAAATACAAAGATCAGGACTTCTAGCTAGTAATGAGAAGACAGAAATGGAAATAACAAAAAATTATATCCAACAATTTGTATATGATCTGCCAGAATTTAGAGTGGAGTTTTGAAATAGTTTTGTGACTGGCATCTGACTTAAGCAAAGCCACTGTTATCGTGAAGAACTTATCCCAGCATAAAATTGTTGCCTTAGGAAGGAGCTCTTTGCAGCAGACAGCAGTGATACTTGAATTACTTACAATATAAATCCAAACAAAACTGAAAACAATAATTAAGTATTTGTCATGGTCTACCCACATCTCCCCTGCTGCCCTGGAAAAGTCAAGTCATTACTGGCTCATATATGAAGATGTAAATGGCTCTAGTCTTTGTACTTGTGTCATTCTTTCACATATTTCATATTAATAAAATACTGCTGTACACATATGGACGTATATAATGTTATCTATGTATCTGCCAACTAAGTCACATCCTTTGGCTGTAAAATTCCTGTGTCTGTAACAAACTCCAGCCTTGCTGGATCAGAGCCTCTGTTGGCATTAAGGCTTTAGCCCAAGTGAGACCAGACATTGGCCCCCCTCCCCACCCCCCCGGAAGTCACTCATGCCACATAACCGGTGTAAATAAAAGCTACATCGAAAATCTTGCCTTTTCTGTTACTTTCTCAACTCCAGTCTTCAGCTCGTGTACCATATTGCTGATTTGCTTAGCTTTGCTAAGGCTGTCATCGGGTAGCTCTTGGTGGTGCTGGTTAAAGTGGGAAAGTGGTTCTTTCCAGGCTTGCAAAAGTCTCAGTATCAAGTGAGTTAATTCCTCTCTCTTGTAAATTAAAACAGTAAAGAATTTCTCTGTTAGTTTGCAGCAGGTCATGTCACTGTTAGACAGTCTCACTGTGAAATCTCAGTGGGATTAAGATTTACATCTGCAATTCATTAGTTTTCAAATATTCAGAACTTTAGAGCCCCTCTGTCTCTGGTTATTTGCTTGGATATAGGCAACACCCAAAAGTTGTATTTGTCTTATTTTCAGCTTGCTTAGACTCCTAAAACTGTGGGGTACAGCATTAGCACAATGGTGGCACTCCTGTCAAACTTACTTGGTACTGAAAAAGTTTTCAGGAACTCCTAGATGTCTCAAGAGCCCAAGGAGCCTCATGTAGACACCTCTGTTTGCTGGTATGGAAGTGCAGGTGTTTCCTCACACCTGCCGTGGTTATAGCTGCGTGGGTTAGAGGTTCGCTGCAGACACGCTTCCCAGAAGGTGCCTGGTGGTCAGGATGGCTGCTTCTCTAACAGAAACTCAATGGCCATAAGACTTCTCTTGCGATGTAAGTTCAGAAATAAGTTTGATGGGCTAAAGCTTCCTAAAGCAGGCAGGGCTTCCTTTCCCATTGACCTTCCAGGGGAGCTTCTAAACATCTTGAGGGAAGCTCCTCACTCCATCACAGCCAAAGAGCAAAACGTTAACATTTGTCTCCATCTGCCTCCTCCTAGAGGCAAAAGTTTCTCCCGCTGCTGTATCCTCGACTTTACAATCTGCTTTTTCTCTGTCTAAAGAAACTCTTCCTGCTCTTCTCTAAACTAATAACGATTTTTTTCTCTTTGCCATTACATCTGTCTAAAACAATTTGCTGTTCTTTTTTCCTTACCTAACTACCGATTCAGAGATAATGACTGTTATTTCTTTCTCCTGATTGCTTTTTGTACTTTGCAGCGACACTGATTAATTTAACTTATCTGTCACATGCACGGTTTTCTAAGTTTCTCTTCTACAGACTGCCACAACAAAATCAAAGGGATGTCTGTCAGTCATTTGGATGAAGTACTACTGCAATACCTCTATTATAACTAATAAATATGATTTAAGCATATGGAACCATATAGAGCTTTTTTAACAGCACAAATTAATGATTCATATATAATAGCGCTGTCATGTGCGCCTGTTTGGGGTCAAAACTTCTCAGCTTCTTCAATCCGAACTGTTGATGAAGCACCAGATGCATAAAAACCTCTCTGCCCACCTTCAGCCCGACTGGGGTGGGGACCACCGCAGCGTGATGGGTGAGACATTTGGGGGGCTCTGACGGGACGGGAGGTATTTTTCCCTTTCTTCAGGGGGAGGGAAGGAGGCGGTGCGACCCTCCCAGCTCCCCAGCCCCCCGGGCTCCCGCGGTGCCCCCCGCCCGCCCCGTCTCCGCCGCAGCTCAGCCTTACCGGGATTTTTTGGGCGTATTCTTTGCCGTTGGGGGTCAGCATCCCCGACGTGTGGCACTTCCGAGCGGGCTTCCCCAGCTCGTTCTCACGGGGAGGAAAGTGTTTTTCCTAGGGGGGAAGAAAACCTAAAGAAACACCGAGAGCACCCCCCCGCCCCGCCCCGCCGACAGTCGCTCCCAGGGCGGCGGGAGCCCGCTCCGCGGCGGCGGGGCCGGCCCGGCACTCACCAGCTCGGCGTAGAGGGCGGTGGAGAGGCTGTGGATCCTGCCCGAGTGCCGGATCACCCGATCGAAGAGATCGGCCACGGTCAGGAGGCGGCAGCCGGCCTCCCCCGGGGCGCAGACCAGCAGCCACAGCAGCGCCAGCGCCGCGGCGGCACCTGCGGAGAGCACGGCGGCGTCGGGGGGTGCGGGGCGTCGGGGGGCGCAGGTCCCGGCCCCCTCCCCTCCGCTCCGCTCCCCTCCGCCCGCCGTCCTCACCTGCTCGCCCCGCCGCCCGGGCGAGGGCCATGTCGCCGCGGAGCCCGCTGCCCGCCGCGGAGCGGCTGCGATCGGCCGGCGCCGCAGCTGCCCCCGCGTCCCCTATATATGGCGGGTGGGGATGTGCGCGGCGGGAGGGGGCATCTCCCGGTCATGACGGGTCCCTCCTTGACGTGCCCAGCCTGTGGCCACCGTGAGCAAGCCGCCCCCGGCGGGGCTCCCGGCTCGGCGGGCGGGCGGGAGCGACCCTGGCACCGACGGGACCATCTGCCCCCCGGCAGCCCACAGGTCCCAGCAGAAATGGGTGTCCCAGGTTCTGTGGTGGGGCTGCTACCCACCCCCCACCCCACCTCCCGCGCCGTGGGGCCAAGGCTGCCCTGGTGTCGGTGTCGCAGCCTCCCCCGTGGGCAGAGGGGAAGTGGCGTGGCCAGGTCTCTACCAGCACGCCCACTGCCATCGGAGAGAGTAAGGATGTGAGAACTGAGACCAGGCAAATAAACTGCTCTTGTCAGTGATAACGCCGGGATTATACAAGGACAGCAATGGGGCAACATGGGGGGGAGGAGAGAAGCCTGCCCTGATCACAGAATCACAGAATCACCAGGGTTGGAAGTGACTTCTGGAGATCATCTGGTCCGACCCCCCTGCCAGAGCAGGTTCACCTAGAGCAGGTTGCACAGGATGGTGTCCAGGTGGGTTTTGAATGTCTCCAGAGTTGGAAGCGATGACAGTCATCTCTTAACCATCTCTTCTAATCACATGGTTAAGATCAGATCTGCTTTCCCTGGTCTCTTTCAGCTGGTCAGAGGTAAGGCCACTGAAGGTGTGATAGCTGGTGACTGCATGCTTGGTGGTGCAAGCGTGTCCAAAGATGGTTGGTGATGTCCCATATGGCTAAAAGATTAAGGGAGTAACACAGCAAAGCACTCAGATCAGGATCCACAAAGCAGTGCAAGTCTTATGGACTCAGTTGCTGTCCTCAGTTTCTAGGTGTGAGATCCTGAGCAACCCTGGAAGACATACAAGGAAAATTGAGATGTTTGTCATGAGGCCCATCACTGCTGACATGTCAAACTACTAAGAGCTGCTTCAAGCTGACCGATGGGGGAACCTGGGTACAGGGTCTTTCTGCTGTGTTTGCTGGGTTTTGCAACCCTACCCCTTCAACATCCAATGGGAACAGCTCAGAATCTGGTAGAGCTGGACTCGGGCACCTTCTCTGCCTGTGGGTATTCAAATCTGAGGTTGGCCAGGGGACTGCTGTAACTGGTGGCTCTTATGACATGGAGAATGAGTCAGCTCTGCCCTTCTTGGTGAAGGTTAGAAACGAGGATACATCTGACGTGAAATTCTCCCTCTCTACTCCACCTGGAGTACTGTGTCCAGCTCTGGGGCCCCCAACATAAGGAGGACATGGACCTGTTGGAGCAAGTCCAGAGGAGGGCCACAAAAATGAACAGAAGCACCTCTCCTATGAAGACAGGCTGAGGGAGTTGGGGTTGTTCAGCCTGGAGAAGAGAAGGCTTTTGGCAGACCTTGCAGCGGCCTTCCAGTACTTAAAGGCAGCTTACAAGAAAGCTTGGGAGGGACTTTTACAAGGGCACGTAGTGATAGGATGAGGGGTAATGGCTTCAAACTAGAAGAGGGTGGATTTAAATTAGATATAAGGAAGAAATTCTTCGTTATGAGGGTGGTGAGGCACTGGAACATGTTGCCCAGAGAAGTTATGGATGCCCCATCCCTGGAAGTGTTCAAGGCCAGGTTGGATGAGGCTCTGAGCAACCTGGTCTAGTGGAAGATATCCTTGCCCATGGCAGGGGGGTTGGAACTAGATGATCTTTTATGGTCCCTTCCAACCCAAGCCATTCTATGATGTTATGAGTCCATGAAATTGTCATCTTTCCTCTGTGACTACCCCAGCCACTATACTACAGTCAGGTATATGTTTTCTAGACCCTGAATCCCAATTTCCTTATGGAAAATGGAATGACCATACCTCCACCAGAATGATGAGGAACGTCCCTTTCCACCACCTTTTAAGGACAGCTGGGTGACTAGGACCCCCTCTGGAGATGGAAGATGTGAGTTTGACTAGCTCTGGGTCAAGGAGAAAATTACCTTGGTCTCCTATAGTCTGTGTGGATGCTAAAATATTAGTAGAAAACAAGAAGAGGCAGCTACTTCTCTAGCCAAATCTTAAAAGTAATTGTCACCTGCCACTGCATTCTGCATAAAGTTAAGTGGCTTTTCCAAAGGAATTACATTTTTAAAATAAGAGCGTCTCCAAGGAGTTAGATGTCAGTTTCTAGGCTCTGAGTAGGTGCCTGCATGGCTATCCACCGAACTCCAAAGCCTGTCAAGGCTGATACATTTTGGGACGTGCACAGATCCAAAACATTGAGAGGTGAAGACCTTTAGTGCTGAGAATGCTGGCAGAAGTCACTGCTAAGGTAGGGGACCCGTTTGCCTGCTTGTGTTCTCTGCCTGGGTTCTGTTTTCCTTGTTTGCATCTGTTTAACGATTTGGCTTTTTGTCAACAAGACTGTTTTTTAAGTAGGGAAAAAAGAGATTTGGATTTCCTTTTGCCCAAAGGAAGGTTGAAAAGATAGCGCATAAGAAGGAATATTCTTTCTCACACCATCTACATTGCCTTCATTCATACAGACATCTCAAATGAAGGTTATTTCCCTCTGAGAGCTACCCACAAATCTTGTGTCCTTCCAGGGAACTTGTCTTGCCATGATGTGTGCTGAGCTAGCTAGATTTGATTTAGTTAAGTGACTGCGATCTCTGAAAAGAACTTACTTTTTTCTTGACAGAGTTGGATCAATATAAGCAAATACTAGAATCTCACTACTGGGCTAGTCCACGCGCTCCTCAGCCTCTACCAGCAATGCAGTTTAGCCAGCCCTTCAAACCGATACATGTCTGAACCCAACAGACCAAACTCCCTTCTCCAAAATTCCCCGAAGTCACTTCTAAAGTTTGATAGCACCATGGGTCCATAAAATACTTTTTATCCTTTATTTTTTTGAATTTCTGATATTAGTTTTAAAAGCAGTTCATTGAGATGTGCTTAATGATCTACACTATTCAGCAGAGGTTGTTCTCACTCTCTTACCTCTGCTTTATCTCTAATGAATAAAACAATGCAGTTAATTTCAGTGGTTAGAGCTGCTGAGCCAGTGGGCATCATACAGGAAGCCTTGGCAATAGCTCTGAGCTCTTTGGTAGCTGAAAAAATACTTCTGGCTTGTGGTCCAACTGAAGGCTTGGAATATTAGTATTATTTCTGATAACTATCAGAAAATGAGCAATCATGCATAGGACAGGATCTGAAAAACACTGATAGTGTGCATATGGGAACCACATAGATCAGTGACTTACTTTTATTGGCCAATAGCCATTTTCTTTTGGTTTTCACATGTATTGAAGAAATCCTGACATACGCAAATTTTATCCTAGAGAAGGTTCCTTAAAATGCTAAGACAATTTTTGAGTTATAAAGGAGCTGTGAACTTGTGCTGTGTAGAATGTAAATGACTTGCACAGCAAAAAATGCAGTACAACTTCGAAGAAAGAATCCACAGTAAATGATGAAGTTTTATTTAAGGTACCAGTTTCTAAAATGAATGATGTTTTCTTAACCAGTGATATATCAATGTTCAAAGAATTGTTTTTCCTGACTCTTCACTGGTATTTTAAGTTTTTAGATGACATCAAACCGAGAGAAGTCACTTGCATTTTAGAATTTAATGTGATCTTGAAAATTAGAGAAAGGGCCTGAAGAAAGTAGGGTACGGTTCAGTAAAGAAAAATGCAAAGTACTATACTTACACAGGAGCTTATACAGAACAAGGCAGCAGTTGCATAGAAGGGGATGACGACTTGTAAGAAATAACAAGCTGAACCTGAATCAATGGTATCTTACTGTTGCTTTGCGTTGTTTATTTATTAATTTGTTTTGCAATCTGGGGTATGTACTTTGAAGAAGAGTTCTTCTGCCATACCTTGCATTTGTAAGGCCTCTGCTAGAATACTGTGCTCAGTGTTGGACGTCCCGTTTCAAGAGAGAGAGGAGACAGATGGGAAGATCCCAGAGGAGAAAAGCAAGAATGATCAATGGTTAAAAAACCCCCCATGTCCTACAAGGAAAGACTGAAGGAAGTGCAGTTGTTTACTCTCTAGCAGGGAAAGAGGAGGCAAGGATACAATTTTCAGATGTACAGAAGGTAGCAGCAAAGAGGAAGGGAATAAATTATTCACAACATTCATTATGGATACAAGATATAATGGGATTAAACCGCAATAAGGGAGATTTAAATAAGACATTAGAAAGAACTTCTTAATGGTTAGGAGAATTAAGGACTGGAACAGATTGCTCAGGGACAGCGTGAAATCTCCATCACTATCTAACCTTTCTTATAAACTTTCAAACAGTTTTCAGACAGTCAGCAGTGGTGTTCATGCTGCATAGGCAGGAGAGTGATTGGGCAACATGAGACCTCTCCTACTTCTGGCCTGCCAAAGTTTTATAGTGCAAGACCAACTGGAGTTCATTATGTATTCAAAATCACTCCTAAATTTACATCATGAAGGAGTAAAAGCTGAAATGAAAAGTTTGTTTCAGCCAAATATTGTCCACTATTGATTTGCCCTTTTCTTACAACATAGCAACAGGCACGTTTTGTGGCAAGAGAAGGGGCAAGTCACATGCTTTTGCTCTGAAAGTTAATAATGTGAGCTCTTAAACAAAGCAATATGGAACCTATATAACCTGGATCTTAGAAGTGAAATGAAAAAGGGCTGACTACCCACTTGAAGGAGTTGGCCATTTTCTGAAGGCTGGATCAACAGTCTAGAGCACAAGTCTTACGAGGAGCAACTGAGGGAACTGGGGTTGTTTAGCCTGGAGAAAAGGAGGATGAGGGGAGACCTTATCGCTCTCTACAGCTACCTGAAAGGAGGTCGCAGAGAGGTGGGGGTCGATCCCTTCTCCCAAGTGACAAGGGATAGGATGAGAGGAAATGGCCTCAAGTTGCACCAGGGGAGGTTTAGATTGGATATTAGGAAAAATTTCTTCACAGAAAGGGTCATCAAGCATTGGAACAGGCTGCCCAGGGAAGTAGTTGAGTTGCCATCCCTGGAGGTATTTAAAAGACAGGTAGACGTGGTGCTGAGGGACATGGTCTAGTGGTGGTTTTGGCAGTGTTAGGCTGATGGTTGGACTCGATGATCTTAAAGGTCTCTTCCAACCTAGGTGA
The DNA here is from genome assembly GCA_008921705.1 of Burhinus oedicnemus. Classification (NCBI taxonomy): domain Eukaryota; kingdom Metazoa; phylum Chordata; class Aves; order Charadriiformes; family Burhinidae; genus Burhinus; species Burhinus oedicnemus. The sequence continues at coordinate 1,945,037 of VFFE01007123.1, read as the reverse complement.
TTCTATGATTCTATCACAGATCCATGGTTTTTCCTAGTTCTGGAAAGAAATAGACATACTTCTGCTTTTATCACGTCATATAGGAGTGTTTGGCTTTTCTCTTCTCACTTCTCACTTCTCTGTTCTTCTGCCTCTTCTCTCTTGAAAAAAGCTGTGTCCAGTTCAGTGTCTCCCATCCTGCAGTCATATACTAATCACTAAATTTACTGGTTTTGCCTTGCTTTGGATTGCTCTTGATTGTTGCAGCCTTGAAAATCCAAAGACATAGACAATACAAGCTAAGTAAGAACAGGTAGCATTTTTCATTGGATCAATTTATATAGCTGGAAAAAATGGAAACAAGCTTTTGGGCAAACATGACCTTTCTCAGAGTGAATCTGAAAAATTGTCTGTTTGCCCAACTATCCATTAGAAATTAATTGTTAGCAAACCTCATCTTGCTCTTGGTTGTATATTTCTTGCCTTTATATATTTCTTCTCCTCCTTCCTCTCACTCTTTCTTCACAGTATAAACATTTATTAGTCCCTTCATCTTAAAACAACAGTCATTGACTCCATTTGTCTCTCTGGGGAAAATCCTTCCTCACCCTCCAACTCTGTTAATAACTCTTCATTCACTGGAAAGTTGTTTACATTCATCAAATTGATTTGTCTCCCTCTTATGCTCTTTTCAGTCATCTTTCTCTGTTTTGATCTTCACTGGATCTTTTGTTTATATTTATAATAACTTTTTATAATCAAAGCTCTCCATTGTCATCTCCTATAAAGCCACCTGCTTTCCTTGTCGTCTTTTGGCTTCTACAGCCTTCACTGTTTCTCCTGCTGCTTCTCTAGTTTCTTATACAAAGAACCCTCTCCATCTCTTCTCCAGTTTTATGTGAAGGCTTTACAGGAGTCTGTCTCACATTTTACAATCTCCTCAGCAAAAGCAAAAATTCAGCTCCTGCTTCTTACTGCCACTTGGAGCCCGCTTTCCTGATCCGTATTGGTCTCCTTATGTCCAAACAGAAATCTCAGCTTGCCTCTTCAACATGTGGTTTTGGATGCTTAGCTTTCGGCTCAAGCATAGAAGAGCTAAAGGAAACATGGAAACCACAGCTCTTTCCTTCCCAGCTCCCCCCCCCCCCCCCCCCCCCA